>JAKSZU010001000.1:0-24312 GCA_026018925.1 Tupaia tana
GGGGTGGGGGTCAGAGGTGACCTTCCCTCAGTATCCCTTGCTGGCCAGAGGCTTGCAGGATACGCTATTGCCTGCTGGGAGTCCAGGAAAGTCTGGGGGAAGAGGGGAGAACTAGGTGTTAAGAAGAGAATGCAGGGAGTTCAAGAGAAAAGAAAAGAAAGAAAAAAAAAAAAAAAAAAACCCCGCCTCAAGGAGATCCTGTCTACCTACCTAGAAGGTGGAGTCTGGGGCCTGGGGGTCTGGAAGTGGGGTGGGGGTCAGAGGTGACCCTCCCTCAGTATCCCTTGCTGGCCAGAGGCTTGCAGGAGACGCTATTGCCTGCTGGGAGTCCAGGAAAGTCTAGAAGGTGGAGTCTGGGGCCTGGGTGTCTGGAAGTGGGGTGGGGGTCAGAGGTGACCCTCCCTCAGTATCCCTTGCTGGCCAGAGGCTTGCAGGAGACGCTATTGCCTGCTGGGAGTCCAGGAAAGTCTAGAAGGTGGAGTCTGGGGCCTGGGGGTCTGGAAGTGGGGTGGGGGTCAGAGGTGACCCTCCCTCAGTATCCCTTGCTGGCCAGAGGCTTGCAGGAGACGCTATTGCCTGCTGGGAGTCCAGGAAAGTCTAGAAGGTGGAGTCTGGGGGCCTGGGGGTCTGGAAGTGGGGTGGGGGTCAGAGACCCTCCCTCAGTATCCCTTGGGCCAGAGGCTAGGAGACGTGCCTGCTGGGAGTCCAGGAAAGGAAGGTGGAGTCCTGTGGCCTGGGGGTGGAAGTGGGGTGGGGGTCAGAGGACCCTCCCTGTATCCCTTGCTGGCCCTGCAGGAGACGCTATTGCCTGCAGTCCAGGAAAGTCTGGGGGAAGAAGGAGAACCAGGGAGTTCAAGAGAGAAGAAAAGAAAGAAAAAAAAAAAAAAAAAACCCCGCCTCAAGGAGGTCTACCTACCTAGAAGGTGGAGTCTGGGGCCTGGGGGCTGGAAGTGGGGTGGGGGACAGGTGACCCTCCCTCAGTATCCCTTGCTGGCCAGAGGCTTGACCTGCTGGGAGTCCAGGAAAGTCTGGGGGAAGAAGGAGAACTAGGTGTTAAGAAGAGAATGCAGGGAGTTCAAGAGAAAAGAAAAGAAAGAAAAAAAAAAAAAAAAACCCCGCCTCAAGGAGATCCTGTCTACCTACCTAGAAGGTGGAGTCTGGGGCCTGGGGGTCTGGAAGTGGGGTGGGGTCAGAGGTGACCCACCCTCAGTATCCCTTGCTGGCCAGAGGCTTGCAGGAGACGCTATTGCCTGCTGGGAGTCCAGGAAAGTCTAGAAGGTGGAGTCTGGGGCCTGGGTGTCTGGAAGTGGGGTGGGGGTCAGAGGTGACCCTCCCTCAGTATCCCTTGCTGGCCAGAGGCTTGCAGGAGACGCTATTGCCTGCTGGGAGTCCAGGAAAGTCTAGAAGGTGGAGTCTGGGGCCTGGGGGTCTGGAAGTGGGGTGGGGGTCAGAGGTGACCCTCCCTCAGTATCCCTTGCTGACCAGAGGCTTGCAGGAGACGCTATTGCCTGCTGGGAGTCCAGGAAAGTCTAGAAGGTGGAGTCTGGGGCCTGGGGGTCTGGAAGTGGGGTGGGGGTCAGAGGTGACCCTCCCTCAGTATCCCTTGCTGGCCAGAGGCTTGCAGGAGACGCTATTGCCTGCTGGGAGTCCAGGAAAGTCTGGGGGAAGAAGGAGAACTAGGTGTTAAGAGAGAATGCAGGGAGTTCAAGAGAAAAGAAAAGAAAGAAAAAAAAAAAAAAAAAACCCCGCCTCAAGGAGATCCTGTCTACCTACCTAGAAGGTGGAGTCTGGGGCCTGGGGGTCTGGAAGTGGGGGTGGGGGTCAGAGGTGACCCTCCCTCAGTATCCCTTGCTGGCCAGAGGCTTGCAGGAGACACTATTGCCTGCTGGGAGTCCAGGAAAGTCTAGAAGGTGGAGTCTGGGGCCTGGGGGTCTGGAAGTGGGGTGGGGGTCAGAGGTGACCCTCCCTCAGTATCCCTTGCTGGCCAGAGGCTTGCAGGAGACGCTATTGCCTGCTGGGAGTCCAGGAAAGTCTAGAAGGTGGAGTCTGGGGCCTGGGGGTCTGGAAGTGGGGTGGGGGTCAGAGGTGACCCTCCCTCAGTATCCCTTGCTGGCCAGAGGCTTGCAGGAGACGCTATTGCCTGCTGGGAGTCCAGGAAAGTCTAGAAGGTGGAGTCTGGGGCCTGGGTGTCTGGAAGTGGGGTGGGGGTCAGAGGTGACCTTCCCTCAGTATCCCTTGCTGGCCAGAGGCTTGCAGGAGACGCTATTGCCTGCTGGGTGTCCAGGAAAGTCTGGGGGAAGAGGGGAGAACTAGTGTTAAGAAGAGAATGCAGGGAGTTCAAGAGAAAAGAAAAGAAAGAAAAAAAAAAAAAAAAACCCCGCCTCAAGGAGATCCTGTCTACCTACCTAGAAGGTGGAGTCTGGGGTCTGGGGGTCTGGAAGTGGGGTGGGGGTCAGAGGTGACCCTCCCTCAGTATCCCTTGCTGGCCAGAGGCTTGCAGGAGACGCTATTGCCTGCTGGGAGTCCAGGAAAGTCTAGAAGGTGGAGTCTGGGGCCTGGGGGTCTGGAAGTGGGGTGGGGGTCAGAGGTGACCCTCCTCAGTATCCCTTGCTGGACAGAGGCTTGCAGGAGACGCTATTGCCTGCTGGGAGTCCAGGAAAGTCTAGAAGGTGGAGTCTGGGGCCTGGGGTCTGGAAGTGGGGTGGGGGTCAGAGGTGACCCTCCCTCAGTATCCCTTGCTGGCCAGAGGCTTGCAGGAGACGCTATTGCCTGCTGGGAGTCCAGGAAAGTCTAGAAGGTGGAGTCTGGGGCCTGGGGGTCTGGAAGTGGGGTGGGGGTCAGAGGTGACCCTCCCTCAGTATCCCTTGCTGGCCAGAGGCTTGCAGGAGACGCTATTGCCTGCTGGGAGTCCAGGAAAGTCTGGGGGAAGAAGGAGAACTAGGTGTTAAGAAGAGAATGCAGGGAGTTCAAGGGAAAAGAAAAGAAAGAAAAAATAAAAAAAAAACCCGCCTCAAGGAGATCCTGTCTACCTACCTAGAAGGTGGAGTCTGGGGCCTGGGGGTCTGGAAGTGGGGTGGGGGTCAGAGGTGACCCTCCCTCAGTATCCCTTGCTGGCCAGAGGCTTGCAGGAGACGCTATTGCCTGCTGGGAGTCCAGGAAAGTCTAGAAGGTGGAGTCTGGGGCCTGGGGGTCTGGAAGTGGGGTGGGGGTCAGAGGTGACCCTCCCTCAGTATCCCTTGCTGGCCAGAGGCTTGCAGGAGACGCTATTGCCTGCTGGGAGTCCAGGAAAGTCTGGGGGAAAAAGGAGAACTAGGTGTTAAGAAGAGAATGCAGGGAGTTCAAGAGAAAAGAAAAGAAAGAAAAAAAAAAAAAAAAAAACCCCGCCTCAAGGAGATCCTGTCTACCTACCTAGAAGGTGGAGTCTGGGGCCTGGGGGGTCTGGAAGTGGGGTGGGGGGTCAGAGGTGACCCTCCCTCAGTATCCCTTGCTGGCCAGAGGCTTGCAGGAGACGCTATTGCCTGCTGGGAGTCCAGGAAAGTCTAGAAGGTGGAGTCTGGGGCCTGGGGGTCTGGAAGTGGGGTGGGGGTCAGAGGTGACCCTCCCTCAGTATCCCTTGCTGGCCAGAGGCTTGCAGGAGACGCTATTGCCTGCTGGGAGTCCAGGAAAGTCTGGGGGAAGAAGGAGAACTAGGTGTTAAGAAGAGAATGCAGGGAGTTCAAGAGAAAAGAAAAGAAAGAAAAAAAAAAAAAAAAAACCCCGCCTCAAGGAGATCCTGTCTACCTACCTAGAAGGTGGAGTCTGGGGCCTGGGGGTCTGGAAGTGGGGTGGGGGTCAGAGGTGACCCTCCCTCAGTATCCCTTGCTGGCCAGAGGCTTGCAGGAGACGCTATTGCCTGCTGGGAGTCCAGGAACGTCTAGAAGGTGGAGTCTGGGGCCTGGGGGTCTGGAAGTGGGGTGGGGGTCAGAGGTGACCCTCCCTCAGTATCCCTTGCTGGCCAGAGGCTTGCAGGAGACGCTATTGCCTGCTGGGAGTCCAGGAAAGTCTAGAAGGTGGAGTCTGGGGCCTGGGGGTCGGGAAGTGGGGTGGGGGTCAGAGGTGACCCTCCCTCAGTATCCCTTGCTGGCCAGAGGCTTGCAGGAGACGCTATTGCCTGCTGGGAGTCCAGGAAAGTCTAGAAGGTGGAGTCTGGGGCCTGGGTGTCTGGAAGTGGGGTAGGGGTCAGAGGTGACCCTCCCTCAGTATCCCTTGCTGGCCAGAGGCTTGCAGGAGACGTTATTGCCTGCTGGAAGTCCAGGAAAGTCTGGGGGAAGAAGGAGAACTAGGTGTTAAGAAGAGAATGCAGGGAGTTCAAGAGAAAAGAAAAGAAAGAAAAAAAAAAAAAAAAACCCCGCCTCAAGGAGATCCTGTCTACCTACCTAGAAGGTGGAGTCTGGGGCCTGGGGGTCTGGAAGTGGGGTGGGGGTCCGAGGTGACCCTCCCTCAGTATCCCTTGCTGGCCAGAGGCTTGCAGGAGACGCTATTGCCTGCTGGGAGTCCAGGAAAGTCTAGAAGGTGGAGTCTGGGGCCTGGGTGTCTGGAAGTGGGGTGGGGGTCAGAGGTGACCTTCCCTCAGTATCCCTTGCTGGCCAGAGGCTTGCAGGAGACGCTATTGCCTGCTGGGTGTCCAGGAAAGTCTGGGGGAAGAGGGAGAACTAGGTGTTAAGAAGAGAATGCAGGGAGTTCAAGAGAAAAGAAAAGAAAGAAAAAAAAAAAAAAAAAACCCCGCCTCAAGGAGATCCTGTCTACCTACCTAGAAGGTGGAGTCTGGGGTCTGGGGGTCTGGAAGTGGGGTGGGGGTCAGAGGTGACCCTCCCTCAGTATCCCTTGCTGGCCAGAGGCTTGCAGGAGACGCTATTGCCTGCTGGGAGTCCAGGAAAGTCTAGAAGGTGGAGTCTGGGGCCTGGGGGTCTGGAAGTGGGGTGGGGGTCAGAGGTGACCCTCCCTCAGTATCCCTTGCTGGACAGAGGCTTGCAGGAGACGCTATTGCCTGCTGGGAGTCCAGGAAAGTCTAGAAGGTGGAGTCTGGGGCCTGGGGGTCTGGAAGTGGGGTGGGGGTCAGAGGTGACCCTCCCTCAGTATCCCTTGCTGGCCAGAGGCTTGCAGGAGACGCTATTGCCTGCTGGGAGTCCAGGAAAGTCTAGAAGGTGGAGTCTGGGGCCTGGGGGTCTGGAAGTGGGGTGGGGGTCAGAGGTGACCCTCCCTCAGTATCCCTTGCTGGCCAGAGGCTTGCAGGAGACGCTATTGCCTGCTGGGAGTCCAGGAAAGTCTGGGGGAAGAAGGAGAACTAGGTGTTAAGAAGAGAATGCAGGGAGTTCAAGAGAAAAGCAAAGAAAGAAAAAAATAAAAAAAAAAACCCGCCTCAAGGAGATCCTGTCTACCTACCTAGAAGGTGGAGTCTGGGGCCTGGGGGTCTGGAAGTGGGGTGGGGGTCAGAGGTGACCCTCCCTCAGTATCCCTTGCTGGCCAGAGGCTTGCAGGAGACGCTATTGCCTGCTGGGAGTCCAGGAAAGTCTAGAAGGTGGAGTCTGGGGCCTGGGGGTCTGGAAGTGGGGTGGGGGTCAGAGGTGACCCTCCCTCAGTATCCCTTGCTGGCCAGAGGCTTGCAGGAGACGCTATTGCCTGCTGGGAGTCCAGGAAAGTCTGGGGGAAAAAGGAGAACTAGGTGTTAAGAAGAGAATGCAGGGAGTTCAAGAGAAAAGAAAAGAAAGAAAAAAAAAAAAAAAAAACCCCGCCTCAAGGAGATCCTGTCTACCTACCTAGAAGGTGGAGTCTGGGGCCTGGGGGTCTGGAAGTGGGGTGGGGGTCAGAGGTGACCCTCCCTCAGTATCCCTTGCTGGCCAGAGGCTTGCAGGAGACGCTATTGCCTGCTGGGAGTCCAGGAAAGTCTAGAAGGTGGAGTCTGGGGCCTGGGGGTCTGGAAGTGGGGTGGGGGTCAGAGGTGACCCTCCCTCAGTATCCCTTGCTGGCCAGAGGCTTGCAGGAGACGCTATTGCCTGCTGGGAGTCCAGGAAAGTCTGGGGGAAGAAGGAGAACTAGGTGTTAAGAAGAGAATGCAGGGAGTTCAAGAGAAAAGAAAAGAAAGAAAAAAAAAAAAAAAAACCCCGCCTCAAGGAGATCCTGTCTACCTACCTAGAAGGTGGAGTCTGGGGCCTGGGGGTCTGGAAGTGGGGTGGGGGTCAGAGGTGACCCTCCCTCAGTATCCCTTGCTGGCCAGAGGCTTGCAGGAGACGCTATTGCCTGCTGGGAGTCCAGGAACGTCTAGAAGGTGGAGTCTGGGGCCTGGGGGTCTGGAAGTGGGGTGGGGGTCAGAGGTGACCCTCCCTCAGTATCCCTTGCTGGCCAGAGGCTTGCAGGAGACGCTATTGCCTGCTGGGAGTCCAGGAAAGTCTAGAAGGTGGAGTCTGGGGCCTGGGGGTCGGGAAGTGGGGTGGGGGTCAGAGGTGACCCTCCCTCAGTATCCCTTGCTGGCCAGAGGCTTGCAGGAGACGCTATTGCCTGCTGGGAGTCCAGGAAAGTCTAGAAGGTGGAGTCTGGGGCCTGGGTGTCTGGAAGTGGGGTAGGGGTCAGAGGTGACCCTCCCTCAGTATCCCTTGCTGGCCAGAGGCTTGCAGGAGACGTTATTGCCTGCTGGAAGTCCAGGAAAGTCTGGGGGAAGAAGGAGAACTAGGTGTTAAGAAGAGAATGCAGGGAGTTCAAGAGAAAAGAAAAGAAAGAAAAAAAAAAAAAAAAAACCCCGCCTCAAGGAGATCCTGTCTACCTACCTAGAAGGTGGAGTCTGGGGCCTGGGGGTCTGGAAGTGGGGTGGGGGTCAGAGGTGACCCTCCCTCAGTATCCCTTGCTGGCCAGAGGCTTGCAGGAGACGCTATTGCCTGCTGGGAGTCCAGGAAAGTCTAGAAGGTGGAGTCTGGGGCCTGGGGGTCTGGAAGTGGGGTGGGGGTCAGAGGTGACCCTCCCTCAGTATCCCTTGCTGGCCAGAGGCTTGCAGGAGACGCTATTGCCTGCTGGGAGTCCAGGAAAGTCTAGAAGGTGGAGTCTGGGGCCTGGGGGTCTGGAAGTGGGGTGGGGGTCAGAGGTGACCCTCCCTCAGTATCCCTTGCTGGCCAGAGGCTTGCAGGAGACGCTATTGCCTGCTGGGAGTCCAGGAAAGTCTAGAAGGTGGAGTCTGGGGCCTGGGGGTCTGGAAGTGGGGTGGGGGTCAGAGGTGACCCTCCCTCAGTATCCCTTGCTGGCCAGAGGCTTGCAGGAGACGCTATTGCCTGCTGGGAGTCCAGGAAAGTCTGGGGGAAGAAGGAGAACTAGGTGTTAAGAAGAGAATGCAGGGAGTTCAAGAGAAAAGAAAAGAAAGAAAAAAAAAAAAAAAAACCCGCCTCAAGGAGATCCTGTCTACCTACCTAGAAGGTGGAGTCTGGGGCCTGGGGGTCTGGAAGTGGGGTGGGGGTCAGAGGTGACCCTCCCGTAGTATCCCTTGCTGGCCAGAGGCTTGCAGGAGACGCTATTGCCTCCTGGGAGTCCAGGAAAGTCTAGAAGGTGGAGTCTGGGGCCTGGGGGTCTGGAAGTGGGGTGGGGGTCAGAGGTGACCCTCCCTAAGTATCCCTTGCTGGCCAGAGGCTTGCAGGAGACGCTATTGCCTGCTGGGAGTCCAGGAAAGTCTGGGGGAAGAAGGAGAACTAGGTGTTAAGAAGAGAATGCAGGGAGTTCAAGAGAAAAGAAAAGAAAGAAAAAAAAAAAAAAAAACCCCGCCTCAAGGAGATCCTGTCTACCTACCTAGAAGGTGGAGTCTGGGGCCTGGGGGTCTGGAAGTGGGGTGGGGGTCAGAGGTGACCCTCCCTCAGTATCCCTTGCTGGCCAGAGGCTTGCAGGAGACGCTATTGCCTGCTGGGAGTCCAGGAAAGTCTAGAAGGTGGAGTCTGGGGCCTGGGTGTCTGGAAGTGGGGTGGGGGTCAGAGGTGACCCTCCCTCAGTATCCCTTGCTGGCCAGAGGCTTGCAGGAAACGCTATTGCCTGCTGGGAGTCCAGGAAAGTCTGGGGGAAGAAGGAGAACTAGGTGTTAAGAAGAGAATGCAGGGAGTTCAAGAGAAAAGAAAAGAAAGAAAAAAAAAAAAAAAAAACCCAGCCTCAAGGAGATCCTGTCTACCTACCTAGAAGGTGGAGTCTGGGGCCTGGGGGTCTGGAAGTGGGGTGGGGGTCAGAGGTGACCCTCCCTCAGTATCCCTTGCTGGCCAGAGGCTTGCAGGAGACGCTATTGCCTGCTGGGAGTCCAGGAAAGTCTAGAAGGTGGAGTCTGGGGCCTGGGTGTCTGGAAGTGGGGTGGGGGTCAGAGGTGACCCTCCCTCAGTATCCCTTGCTGGCCAGAGGCTTGCAGGAGACGCTATTGCCTGCTGGGAGTCCAGGAAAGTCTAGAAGGTGGAGTCTGGGGCCTGGGGGTCTGGAAGTGGGGTGGGGGTCAGAGGTGACCCTCCCTCAGTATCCCTTGCTGGCCAGAGGCTTGCAGGAGACGCTATTGCCTGCTGGGAGTCCAGGAAAGTCTAGAATGTGGAGTCTGGGGCCTGGGGGTCTGGAAGTGGGGTGGGGGTCAGAGGTGACCCTCCCTCAGTATCCCTTGCTGGCCAGAGGCTTGCAGGAGACGCTATTGCCTGCTGGGAGTCCAGGAAAGTCTGGGGGAAGAAGGAGAACTAGGTGTTAAGAAGAGAATGCAGGGAGTTCAAGAGAAAAGAAAAGAAAGAAAAAAAAAAAAAAAAAACCCCGCCTCAAGGAGATCCTGTCTACCTACCTAGAAGGTGGAGTCTGGGGCCTTGGGGTCTGGAAGTGGGGTGGGGGTCAGAGGTGACCCTCCCTCAGTATCCCTTGCTGGCCAGAGGCTTGCAGGAGACGCTATTGCCTGCTGGGAGTCCAGGAAATTCTAGAAGGTGGAGTCTGGGGCCTGGGGGTCTGGAAGTGGGGTGGGGGTCAGAGGTGACCCTCCCTCAGTATCCCTTGCTGGCCAGAGGCTTGCAGGAGACGCTATTGCCTGCTGGGAGTCCAGGAAAGTCTGGGGGAAGAAGGAGAACTAGGTGTTAAGAAGAGAATGCAGGGAGTTCAAGAGAAAAGAAAAGAAAGAAAGAAAAAAAAAAAAAACCCCGCCTCAAGGATATCCTGTCTACCTACGTAGAAGGTGGAGTCTGGGGCCTGGGGGTCTGGAAGTGGGGTGGGGGTCAGAGGTGACCCTCCCTCAGTATCCCTTGCTGGCCAGAGGCTTGCAGGAGACGCTATTGCCTGCTGGGAGTCCAGGAAAGTCTAGAAGGTGGAATCTGGGGCCTGGGGGTCTGGAAGTGGGGTGGGGGTCAGAGGTGACCCTCCCTCAGTATCCCTTGCTGGCCAGAGGCTTGCAGGAGACGCTATTGCCTGCTGGGAGTCCAGGAAAGTCTAGAAGGTGGAGTCTGGGGCCTGGGGGTCTGGAAGTGGGGTGGGGGTCAGAGGTGACCCTCCCTCAGTATCCCTTGCAGGCCAGAGGCTTGCAGAGACGCTATTGCCTGCTGGGAGTCCAGGAAAGTCTAGAAGGTGGAGTCTGGGGCCTGGGGGTCTGGAAGTGGGGTGGGGGTCAGAGGTGACCCTCCCTCAGTATCCCTTGCTGGCCAGAGGCTTGCAGGAGACGCTATTGCCTGCTGGGAGTCCAGGAAAGTCTGGGGGAAGAAGGAGAACTAGGTGTTAAGAAGAGAATGCAGGGAGTTCAAGAGAAAAGAAAAGAAAGAAAAAAAAAAAAAAAAACCCCGCCTCAAGGAGATCCTGTCTACCTACCTAGAAGTTTGAGTCTGGGGCCTGGGGGTCTGGAAGTGGGGTGGGGGTCAGAGGTGACCCTCCCTCAGTATCCCTTGCTGGCCAGAGGCTTGCAGGAGACGCTATGGCCTGCTGGGAGTCCAGGAAAGTCTAGAAGGTGGAGTCTGGGGCCTGGGGGTCTGGAAGTGGGGTGGGGGTCAGAGGTGACCCTCCCTCAGTATCCCTTGCTGGCCAGAGGCTTGCAGGAGACGCTATTGCCTGCTGGGAGTCCAGGAAAGTCTAGAAGGTGGAGTCTGGGGCCTGGGGGTCTGGAAGTGGGGTGGGGGTCAGAGGTGACCCTCCCTCAGTATCCCTTGCTGGCCAGAGGCTTGCAGGAGACGCTATTGCCTGCTGGGAGTCCAGGAAAGTCTAGAAGGTGGAGTCTGGGGCCTGGGTGTCTGGAAGTGGGGTGGGGGTCAGAGGTGACCCTCCCTCAGTATCCCTTGCTGGCCAGAGGCTTGCAGGAGACGCTATTGCCTGCTGGGAGTCCAGGAAAGTCTGGGGGAAGAAAGAGAACTAGGTGTTAAGAAGAGAATGCAGGGAGTTCAAGAGAAAAGAAAAGAAAGAAAAAAAAAAAAAAAAAAAACCCGCCTCAAGGAGATCCTGTCTACCTACCTAGAAGGTGGAGTCTGGGGCCTGGGGGTCTGGAAGTGGGGTGGGGGTCAGAGGTGACCCTCCCTCAGTATCCCTTGCTGGCCAGAGGCTTGCAGGAGACGCTATTGCCTGCTGGGAGTCCAGGAAAGTCTGGGGGAAGAAGGAGAACTAGGTGTTAAGAAGAGAATGCAGGGAGTTCAAGAGAAAAGAAAAGAAAGAAAAAAAAAAAAAAAAACCCCGCCTCAAGGAGATCCTGTCTACCTACCTAGAAGGTGGAGTCTGGGGCCTGGGGGTCTGGAAGTGGGGTGGGGGTCAGAGGTGACCCTCCCTCAGTATCCCTTGCTGGCCAGAGGCTTGCAGGAGACGCTATTGCCTGCTGGGAGTCCAGGAAAGTCTAGAAGGTGGAGTCTAGGGCCTGGGGGTCTGGAAGTGGGGTGGGGGTCAGAGGTGACCCTCCCTCAGTATCCCTTGCTGGCCAGAGGCTTGCAGGAGACGCTATTGCCTGCTGGGAGTCCAGGAAAGTCTGGAAGGTGGAGTCTGGGGCCTGGGGGTCTGGAAGTGGGGTGGGGGTCAGAGGTGACCCTCCCTCAGTATCCCTTGCTGGCCAGAGGCTTGCAGGAGACGCTATTGCCTGCTGGGAGTCCAGGAAAGTCTAGAAGGTGGAGTCTGGGGCCTGGGGGTCTGGAAGTGGGGTGGGGGTCAGAAGTGACCCTCCCTCAGTATCCCTTGCTGGCCAGAGGCTTGCAGGAGACGCTATTGCCTGCTGGGAGTCCAGGAAAGTCTGGGGGAAGAAGGAGAACTAGGTGTTAAGAAGAGAATGCAGGGAGTTCAAGAGAAAAGAAAAGAAAGAAAAAAAAAAAATAAACCCCGCCTCAAGGAGATCCTGTCTACCTACCTAGAAGGTGGAGTCTGGGGCCTGGGGGTCTGGAAGTGGGGTGGGGGTCAGAGGTGACCCTCCCTCAGTATCCCTTGCTGGCCAGAGGCTTGCAGGAGACGCTATTGCCTGCTGGGTGTCCAGGAAAGTCTAGAAGGTGGAGTCTGGGGCCTGGGGGTCTGGAAGTGGGGTGGGGGTCAGAGGTGACCCTCCCTCAGTATCCCTTGCTGGCCAGAGGCTTGCAGGAGACGCTATTGCCTGCTGGGAGTCCAGGAAAGTCTAGAAGGTGGAGTCTGGGGCCTGGGGGTCTGGAAGTGGGGTGGGGGTCAGAGGTGACCCTCCCTCAGTATCCCTTGCTGTCCAGAGGCTTGCAGGAGACGCTATTGCCTGCTGGGAGTCCAGGAAAGTCTAGAAGGTGGAGTCTGGGGCCTGGGGGTCTGGAAGTGGGGTGGGGGTCAGAGGTGACCCTCCCTCAGTATCCCTTGCTGGCCAGAGGCTTGCAGGAGACGCTATTGCCTGCTGGGAGTCCAGGAAAGTCTGGGGGAAGAAGGAGAACTAGGTGTTAAGAAGAGAATGCAGGGAGTTCAAGAGAAAAGAAAAGAAAGAAAAAAATAAAAAAAAAACCCGCCTCAAGGAGATCCTGTCTACCTACCTAGAAGGTGGAGTCTGGGGCCTGGGGGTCTGGAAGTGGGGTGGGGGTCAGAGGTGACCCTCCCTCAGTATCCCTTGCTGGCCAGAGGCTTGCAGGAGACGCTATTGCCTGCTGGGAGTCCAGGAAAGTCTAGAAGGTGGAGTCTGGGGCCTGGGGGTCTGGAAGTGGGGTGGGGGTCAGAGGTGACCCTCCCTCAGTATCCCTTGCTGGCCAGAGGCTTGCAGGAGACGCTATTGCCTGCTGGGAGTCCAGGAAAGTCTGGGGGAAAAAGGAGAACTAGGTGTTAAGAAGAGAATGCAGGGAGTTCAAGAGAAAAGAAAAGAAAGAAAAAAAAAAAAAAAAAACCCCGCCTCAAGGAGATCCTGTCTACCTACCTAGAAGGTGGAGTCTGGGGCCTGGGGGTCTGGAAGTGGGGTGGGGGTCAGAGGTGACCCTCCCTCAGTATCCCTTGCTGGCCAGAGGCTTGCAGGAGACGCTATTGCCTGCTGGGAGTCCAGGAAAGTCTAGAAGGTGGAGTCTGGGGCCTGGGGGTCTGGAAGTGGGGTGGGGGTCAGAGGTGACCCTCCCTCAGTATCCCTTGCTGGCCAGAGGCTTGCAGGAGACGCTATTGCCTGCTGGGAGTCCAGGAAAGTCTGGGGGAAGAAGGAGAACTAGGTGTTAAGAAGAGAATGCAGGGAGTTCAAGAGAAAAGAAAAGAAAGAAAAAAAAAAAAAAACCCCCGCCTCAAGGAGATCCTGTCTACCTACCTAGAAGGTGGAGTCTGGGGCCTGGGGGTCTGGAAGTGGGGTGGGGGTCAGAGGTGACCCTCCCTCAGTATCCCTTGCTGGCCAGAGGCTTGCAGGAGACGCTATTGCCTGCTGGGAGTCCAGGAACGTCTAGAAGGTGGAGTCTGGGGCCTGGGGGTCTGGAAGTGGGGTGGGGGTCAGAGGTGACCCTCCCTCAGTATCCCTTGCTGGCCAGAGGCTTGCAGGAGACGCTATTGCCTGCTGGGAGTCCAGGAAAGTCTAGAAGGTGGAGTCTGGGGCCTGGGGGTCGGGAAGTGGGGTGGGGGTCAGAGGTGACCCTCCCTCAGTATCCCTTGCTGGCCAGAGGCTTGCAGGAGACGCTATTGCCTGCTGGGAGTCCAGGAAAGTCTAGAAGGTGGAGTCTGGGGCCTGGGTGTCTGGAAGTGGGGTAGGGGTCAGAGGTGACCCTCCCTCAGTATCCCTTGCTGGCCAGAGGCTTGCAGGAGACGTTATTGCCTGCTGGGAGTCCAGGAAAGTCTGGGGGAAGAAGGAGAACTAGGTGTTAAGAAGAGAATGCAGGGAGTTCAAGAGAAAAGAAAAGAAAGAAAAAAAAAAAAAAAAAAAAAACCCCGCCTCAAGGAGATCCTGTCTACCTACCTAGAAGGTGGAGTCTGGGGCCTGGGGGTCTGGAAGTGGGGTGGGGGTCAGAGGTGACCCTCCCTCAGTATCCCTTGCTGGCCAGAGGCTTGCAGGAGACGCTATTGCCTGCTGGGAGTCCAGGAAAGTCTAGAAGGTGGAGTCTGGGGCCTGGGGGTCTGGAAGTGGGGTGGGGGTCAGAGGTGACCCTCCCTCAGTATCCCTTGCTGGCCAGAGGCTTGCAGGAGACGCTATTGCCTGCTGGGAGTCCAGGAAAGTCTAGAAGGTGGAGTCTGGGGCCTGGGGGTCTGGAAGTGGGGTGGGGGTCAGAGGTGACCCTCCCTCAGTATCCCTTGCTGGCCAGAGGCTTGCAGGAGACGCTATTGCCTGCTGGGAGTCCAGGAAAGTCTAGAAGGTGGAGTCTGGGGCCTGGGGGTCTGGAAGTGGGGTGGGGGTCAGAGGTGACCCTCCCTCAGTATCCCTTGCTGGCCAGAGGCTTGCAGGAGACGCTATTGCCTGCTGGGCGTCCAGGAAAGTCTGGGGGAAGAAGGAGAACTAGGTGTTAAGAAGAGAATGCAGGGAGTTCAAGAGAAAAGAAAAGAAAGAAAAAAAAAAAAAAAAACCCGCCTCAAGGAGATCCTGTCTACCTACCTAGAAGGTGGAGTCTGGGGCCTGGGGGTCTGGAAGTGGGGTGGGGGTCAGAGGTGACCCTCCCTTAGTATCCCTTGCTGGCCAGAGGCTTGCAGGAGACGCTATTGCCTGCTGGGAGTCCAGGAAAGTCTAGAAGGTGGAGTCTGGGGCCTGGGGGTCTGGAAGTGGGGTGGGGGTCAGAGGTGACCCTCCCTAAGTATCCCTTGCTGGCCAGAGGCTTGCAGGAGACGCTATTGCCTGCTGGGAGTCCAGGAAAGTCTGGGGGAAGAAGGAGAACTAGGTGTTAAGAAGAGAATGCAGGGAGTTTAAGAGAAAAGAAAAGAAAGAAAAAAAAAAAAAAAACCCGCCTCAAGGAGATCCTGTCTACCTACCTAGAAGGTGGAGTCTGGGGCCTGGGGGTCTGGAAGTGGGGTGGGGGTCAGAGGTGACCCTCCCTCAGTATCCCTTGCTGGCCAGAGGCTTGCAGGAGACGCTATTGCCTGCTGGGAGTCCAGGAAAGTCTAGAAGGTGGAGTCTGGGGCCTGGGTGTCTGGAAGTGGGGTGGGGGTCAGAGGTGACCCTCCCTCAGTATCCCTTGCTGGCCAGAGGCTTGCAGGAAACGCTATTGCCTGCTGGGAGTCCAGGAAAGTCTGGGGGAAGAAGGAGAATTAGGTGTTAAGAAGAGAATGCAGGGAGTTCAAGAGAAAAGAAAAGAAAGAAAAAAAAAAAAAAAAAACCCAGCCTCAAGGAGATCCTGTCTACCTACCTAGAAGGTGGAGTCTGGGGCCTGGGGGTCTGGAAGTGGGGTGGGGGTCAGAGGTGACCCTCCCTCAGTATCCCTTGCTGGCCAGAGGCTTGCAGGAGACGCTATTGCCTGCTGGGAGTCCAGGAAAGTCTAGAAGGTGGAGTCCGGGGCCTGGGTGTCTGGAAGTGGGGTGGGGGTCAGAGGTGACCCTCCCTCAGTATCCCTTGCTGGCCAGAGGCTTGCAGGAGACGCTATTGCCTGCTGGGAGTCCAGGAAAGTCTAGAAGGTGGAGTCTGGGGCCTGGGGGTCTGGAAGTGGGGTGGGGGTCAGAGGTGACCCTCCCTCAGTATCCCTTGCTGGCCAGAGGCTTGCAGGAGACGCTATTGCCTGCTGGGAGTCCAGGAAAGTCTAGAATGTGGAGTCTGGGGCCTGGGGGTCTGGAAGTGGGGTGGGGGTCAGAGGTGACCCTCCCTCAGTATCCCTTGCTGGCCAGAGGCTTGCAGGAGACGCTATTGCCTGCTGGGAGTCCAGGAAAGTCTGGGGGAAGAAGGAGAACTAGGTGTTAAGAAGAGAATGCAGGGAGTTCAAGAGAAAAGAAAAGAAAGAAAAAAAAAAAAAAAAACCCGCCTCAAGGAGATCCTGTCTACCTACCTAGAAGGTGGAGTCTGGGGCCTTGGGGTCTGGAAGTGGGGTGGGGGTCAGAGGTGACCCTCCCTCAGTATCCCTTGCTGGCCAGAGGCTTGCAGGAGACGCTATTGCCTGCTGGGAGTCCAGGAAATTCTAGAAGGTGGAGTCTGGGGCCTGGGGGTCTGGAAGTGGGGTGGGGGTCAGAGGTGACCCTCCCTCAGTATCCCTTGCTGGCCAGAGGCTTGCAGGAGACGCTATTGCCTGCTGGGAGTCCAGGAAAGTCTGGGGGAAGAAGGAGAACTAGGTGTTAAGAAGAGAATGCAGGGAGTTCAAGAGAAAAGAAAAGAAAGAAAAAAAAAAAAAAAAACCCCGCCTCAAGGATATCCTGTCTACCTACCTAGAAGGTGGAGTCTGGGGCCTGGGGGTCTGGAAGTGGGGTGGGGGTCAGAGGTGACCCTCCCTCAGTATCCCTTGCTGGCCAGAGGCTTGCAGGAGACGCTATTGCCTGCTGGGAGTCCAGGAAAGTCTGGGGGAAGAAGGAGAACTAGGTGTTAAGAAGAGAATGCAGGGAGTTCAAGAGAAAAGAAAAGAAAAGAAAAAAAAAAAAAAAAACCCCGCCTCAAGGAGATCCTGTCTACCTACCTAGAAGGTGGAGTCTGGGGCCTGGGGGTCTGGAAGTGGGGTGGGGGTCAGAGGTGACCCTCCCTCTGTATCCCTTGCTGGCCAGAGGCTTGCAGGAGACGCTATTGCCTGCTGGGAGTCCAGGAAAGTCTAGAAGGTGGAGTCTGGGGCCTGGGGGTCTGGAAGTGGGGTGGGGGGTCAGAGGTGACCCTCCCTCAGTATCCCTTGCTGGCCAGAGGCTTGCAGGAGACGCTATTGCCTGCTGGGAGTCTAGGAAAGTCTAGAAGGTGGAGTCTGGGGCCTGGGTGTCTGGAAGTGGGGTGGGGGTCAGAGGTGACCCTCCCTCAGTATCCCTTGCTGGCCAGAGGCTTGCAGGAAACGCTATTGCCTGCTGGGAGTCCAGGAAAGTCTGGGGGAAGAAGGAGAACTAGGTGTTAAGAAGAGAAGGCAGGGAGTTCAAGAGAAAAGAAAAGAAAGAAAAAAAAAAAAAAAAAACCCAGCCTCAAGGAGATCCTGTCTACCTACCTAGAAGGTGGAGTCTGGGGCCTGGGGGTCTGGAAGTGGGGTGGGGGTCAGAGGTGACCCTCCCTCAGTATCCCTTGCTGGCCAGAGGCTTGCAGGAGACGCTATTGCCTGCTGGGAGTCCAGGAAAGTCTAGAAGGTGGAGTCTGGGGCCTGGGTGTCTGGAAGTGGGGTGGGGGTCAGAGGTGACCCTCCCTCAGTATCCCTTGCTGGCCAGAGGCTTGCAGGAGACGCTATTGCCTTGCTGGGAGTCCAGGAAAGTCTAGAAGGTGGAGTCTGGGGCCTGGGGGTCTGGAAGTGGGGTGGGGGTCAGAGGTGACCCTCCCTCAGTATCCCTTGCTGGCCAGAGGCTTGCAGGAGACGCTATTGCCTGCTGGGAGTCCAGGAAAGTCTAGAATGTGGTGTCTGGGGCCTGGGGGGTCTGGAAGTGGGGTGGGGGTCAGAGGTGACCGTCCCTCAGTATCCCTTGCTGGCCAGAGGCTTGCAGGAGACGCTATTGCCTGCTGGGAGTCCAGGAAAGTCTGGGGGAAGAAGGAGAACTAGGTGTTAAGAAGAGAATGCAGGGAGTTCAAGAGAAAAGAAAAGAAAGAAAAAAAAAAAAAAAAAAACCCCGCCTCAAGGAGATCCTGTCTACCTACCTAGAAGGTGGAGTCTGGGGCCTTGGGGTCTGGAAGTGGGGTGGGGGGTCAGAGGTGACCCTCCCTCAGTATCCCTTGCTGGCCAGAGGCTTGCAGGAGACGCTATTGCCTGCTGGGAGTCCAGGAAATTCTAGAAGGTGGAGTCTGGGGCCTGGGGGTCTGGAAGTGGGGTGGGGGGTCAGAGGTGACCCCTCCCTCAGTATCCCTTGCTGGCCAGAGGCTTGCAGGAGACGCTATTGCCTGCTGGGAGTCCAGGAAAGTCTGGGGGAAGAAGGAGAACTAGTGTTAAGAAGAGAATGCAGGGAGTTCAAGAGAAAAGAAAAGAAAGAAAGAAAAAAAAAAAAAAACCCCGCCTCAAGGATATCCTGTCTACCTACCTAGAAGGTGGAGTCTGGGGCCTGGGGGGTCTGGAAGTGGGGTGGGGGTCAGAGGTGACCCTCCCTCAGTATCCCTTGCTGGCCAGAGGCTTGCAGGAGACGCTATTGCCTGCTGGGAGTCCAGGAAAGTCTAGAAGGAGGAATCTGGGGCCTGGGGGTCTGGAAGTGGGGTGGGGGTCAGAGGTGACCCTCCCTCAGTATCCCTTGCTGGCCAGAGGCTTGCAGGAGACGCTATTGCCTGCTGGGAGTCCAGGAAAGTCTAGAAGGTGGAGTCTGGGGCCTGGGGGTCTGGAAGTGGGGTGGGGGTCAGAGGTGACCCTCCCTCAGTATCCCTTGCAGGCCAGAGGCTTTCAGGAGACGCTATTGCCTGCTGGGAGTCCAGGAAAGTCCTAGAAGGTGGAGTCTGGGGCCTGGGGGTCTGGAAGTGGGGTGGGGGTCAGAGGTGACCCTCCCTCAGTATCCCTTGCTGGCCAGAGGCTTGCAGGAGACGCTATTGCCTGCTGGGAGTCCAGGAAAGTCTGGGGGAAGAAGGAGAACTAGGTGTTAAGAAGAGAATGCAAGGAGTTCAAGAGAAAAGAAAAGAAAGAAAAAAAAAAAAAAAACCCCGCCTCAAGGAGATCCTGTCTACCTACCTAGAAGGTGGAGTCTGGGGCCTGGGGGTCTGGAAGTGGGGTGGGGGGTCAGAGGTGACCCTCCCTCAGTATCCCTTGCTGGCCAGAGGCTTGCAGGAGACGCTATTGCCTGCTGGGAGTCCAGGAAAGTCTAGAAGGTGGAGTCTGGGGCCTGGGGGTCTGGAAGTGGGGGTGGGGGTCAGAGGTGACCCTCCCTCAGTATCCCTTGCTGGCCAGAGGCTTGCAGGAGGACGCTATTGCCTGCTGGGAGTCCAGGAAAGTCTAGAAGGTGGGAGTCTGGGGCCTGGGGGTCTGGAAGTGGGGTGGGGGTCAGAGGTGACCCTCCCTCAGTATCCCTTGCTGGCCAGAGGCTTGCAGGAGACGCTATTGCCTGCTGGGAGTCCAGGAAAGTCTAGAAGGTGGAGTCTGGGGCCTGGGTGTCTGGAAGTGGGGTGGGGGTCAGAGGTGACCCTCCCTCAGTATCCCTTGCTGGCCAGAGGGCTTGCAGGAGACGCTATTGCCTGCTGGGAGTCCAGGAAAGTCTGGGGGAAGAAGGAGAACTAGGTGTTAAGAAGAGAATGCAGGGAGTTCAAGAGAAAAGAAAAGAAAGAAAAAAAAAAAAAAAACCCGCCTCAAGGAGATCCTGTCTACCTACCTAGAAGGTGGAGTCTGGGGCCTGGGGGTCTGGAAGTGGGGTGGGGGTCAGAGGTGACCCTCCCTCAGTATCCCTTGCTAGCCAGAGGCTTGCAGGAGACGCTATTGCCTGCTGGGAGTCCAGGAAAGTCCTGGGGGAAGAAGGAGAACTAGGTGTTAAGAAGAGAATGCAGGGAGTTCAAGAGAAAAGAAAAGAAAGAAAAAAAAAAAAAAAACCCCGCCTCAAGGAGATCCTGTCTACCTACCTAGAAGGTGGAGTCTGGGGGCCTGGGGGTCTGGAAGTGGGGTGGGGGTCAGAGAGGTGACCCTCCCTCAGTATCCCTTGCTGGCCAGAGGCTTGCAGGAGACGCTATTGCCTGCTGGGAGTCCAGGAAAGTCTAGAAGGTGGAGTCTAGGGCCTGGGGGTCTGGAAGTGGGGTGGGGGGTCAGAGGTGACCCTCCCTCAGTATCCCTTAGTGGCCAGAGGCTTGCAGGAGACGCTATTGCCTGCTGGGAGTCCAGGAAAGTCTAGAAGGTGGAGTCTGGGGCCTGGGGGTCTGGAAGTGGGGTGGGGGTCAGAGGTGACCCTCCCTCAGTATCCCTTGCTGGCCAGAGGCTTGCAGGAGATGCTATTGCCTGCTGGGAGTCCAGGAAAGTCTAGAAGGTGGAGTCTGGGGCCTGGGGGTCTGGAAGTGGGGTGGGGGGTCAGAGGTGACCCTCCCTCAGTATCCCTTGCTGGCCAGAGGCTTGCAGGAGACGCTATTGCCTGCTGGGAGTCCAGGAAAGTCTAGAAGGTGGAGTCTAGGGCCTGGGGGTCTGGAAGTGGGGTGGGGGTCAGAGGTGACCCTCCCTCAGTATCCCTTGCTGGCCAGAGGCTTGCAGGAGACGCTATTGCCTGCTGGGAGTCCAGGAAAGTCTAGAAGGTGGAGTCTGGGGCCTGGGGGTCTGGAAGTGGGGTGGGGGTCAGAGGTGACCCTCCCTCAGTATCCCCTTGCTGGCCAGAGGCTTGCAGGAGACGCTATTGCCTGCTGGGAGTCCAGGAAAGTCTAGAAGGTGGAGTCTGGGGCTGGGGGTCTGGAAGTGGGGTGGGGGTCAGAGGTGACCCTCCCTCAGTATCCCTTGCTGGCCAGAGGCTTGCAGGAGACGCTATTGCCTGCTGGGAGTCCAGGAAAGTCTGGGGTAAGAAGGAGAACTAGGTGTTAAGAAGAGAATGCAGGGAGTTCAAGAGAAAAGAAAAGAAAGAAAAAAAAAAAAAAAAAAACCCCGCCTCAAGGAGATCCTGTCTACCTACCTAGAAGGTGGAGTCTGGGGCCTGGGGGTCTGGAAGTGGGGTGGGGGTCAGAGGTGACCCTCCCTCAGTATCCCTTGCTGGCCAGAGGCTTGCAGGAGACGCTATTGCCTGCTGGGAGTCCAGGAAAGTCTAGAAGGTGGAGTCTGGGGCCTGGGTGTCTGGAAGTGGGGTGGGGGTCAGAGGTGACCCTCCTCAGTATCCCTTGCTGGCCAGAGGCTTGCAGGAGACGCTATTGCCTGCTGGGAGTCCAGGAAAGTCTGGGGGAAGAAGGAGAACTAGGTGTTAAGAAGAGAATGCAGGAGTTCAAGAGAAAAGAAAAGAAAGAAAAAAAAAAAAAAAAACCCGCCTCAAGGAGATCCTGTCTACCTACCTAGAAGGTGGAGTCTGGGGCCTGGGGGTCTGGAAGTGGGGTGGGGGTCAGAGGTGACCCTCCCTCAGTATCCCTTGCTGGCCAGAGGCTTGCAGGAGACGCTATTGCCTGCTGGGAGTCCAGGAAAGTCTGGGGGAAGAAGGGAGAACTAGGTGTTAAGAAGAGAATGCAGGGAGTTCAAGAGAAAAGAAAAGAAAGAAAAAAAAAAAAAAAACCCCGCCTCAGGGAGATCATGTCTACCTACCTAGAAGGTGGAGTCTGGGGCCTGGGGGTCTGGAAGTGGGGTGGGGGTCAGAGGTGACCCTCCCTCAGTATCCCTTGCTGGCCAGAGGCTTGCAGGAGACGCTATTGCCTGCTGGGAGTCCAGGAAAGTCTAGAAGGTGGAGTCTAGGGCCTGGGGGTCTGGAAGTGGGGTGGGGGTCAGAGGTGACCCTCCCTCAGTAATCCCTTGCTGGCCAGAGGCTTGCAGGGGAGACGCTATTGCCTGCTGGGAGTCCAGGAAAGTCTAGAAGGTGGAGTCTGGGGCCTGGGGGTCTGGAAGTGGGGTGGGGGTCAGAGGTGACCCTCCCTCAGTATCCCTTGCTGGCCAGAGGCTTGCAGGAGACGCTATTGCCTGCTGGGAGTCCAGGAAAGTCTAGAAGGTGGAGTCTGGGGCCTGGGGGGTCTGGGAAGTGGGGTGGGGGGTCAGAGGTGACCCTCCCTCAGTATCCCTTGCTGGCCAGAGGCTTGCAGGAGACGCTATTGCCTGCTGGGAGTCCAGGAAAGTCTAGAAGGTGGAGTCTAGGGCCTGGGGGTCTGGAAGTGGGGTGGGGGTCAGAGGTGACCCTCCCTCAGTATCCCTTGCTGGCCAGAGGCTTGCAGGAGACGCTATTGCCTGCTGGGAGTCCAGGAAAGTCTAGAAGGTGGAGTCTGGGGCCTGGGGGTCTGGAAGTGGGGTGGGGGGTCAGAGGTGACCCTCCCCTCAGTATCCCTTGCTGGCCAGAGGCTTGCAGGAGACGCTATTGCCTGCTGGGAGTCCAGGAAAGTCTAGAAGGTGGAGTCTGGGGCCTGGGGGTCTGGAAGTGGGGTGGGGGTCAGAGGTGACCCTCCCTCAGTATCCCTTGCTGGCCAGAGGCTTGCAGGAGACGCTATTGCCTGCTGGGAGTCCAGGAAAGTCTGGGGGAAGAAGGAGAACTAGGTGTTAAGAAGAGAATGCAGGGAGTTCAAGAGAAAAGAAAAGAAAGAAAAAAAAAAAAAAAAAAAACCCCGCCTCAAGGAGATCCTGTCTACCTACCTAGAAGGTGGAGTCTGGGGCCTGGGGGGTCTGGAAGTGGGGTGGGGGTCAGAGGTGACCCTCCCTCAGTATCCCTTTCTGGCCAGAGGCTTGCAGGAGACGCTATTGCCTGCTGGGAGTCCAGGAAAGTCTAGAACGTGGAGTCTGGGGCCTGGGGGTCTGGAAGTGGGGTGGTGGGTCAGAGGTGACCCTCCTTCAGTATCCCTTGCTGGCCAGAGGCTTGCAGGAGACGCTATTGCCTGCTGGGAGTCCAGGAAAGTCTAGAAGGTGGAGTCTGGGGCCTGGGGGTCTGGAAGTGGGGTGGGGGTCAGAGGTGACCCTCCCCTCAGTATCCCTTGCTGGCCAGAGGCTTGCAGGAGACGCTATTGCCTGCTGGGAGTCCAGGAAAGTCTAGAAGGTGGAGTCTGGGGCCTGGGGGTCTGGAAGTGGGGTGGGGGTCAGAGGTGACCCTCCCTCAGTATCCCTTGCTGCCAGAGGCTTGCAGGAGACGCTATTGCCTGCTGGGAGTCCAGGAAAGTCTGGGGGAAGAAGGAGAACTAGGTGTTAAGAAGAAGATGCAGGGAGTTCAAGAGAAAAGAAAAGAAAGAAAAAAAAAAAAAAAAAACCCCGCCTCAAGGAGATCCTGTCTACCTACCTAGAAGGTGGAGTCTGGGGCCTGGGGGTCTGCAAGTGGGGGTGGGGGGTCAGAGGTGACCCCTCCCTCAGTATCCCTTGCTGGCCAGAGGCTTGCAGGAGACGCTATTGCCTGCTGGGAGTCCAGGAAAGTCTAGAAGGTGGAGTCTGGGGCCTGGGGGTCTGGAAGTGGGGTGGGGGTCAGAGGTGACCCTCCCTCAGTATCCCTTGCTGGCCAGAGGCTTGCAGGAGACGCTATTGCCTGCTGGGAGTCCAGGAAAGTCTAGAAGGTGGAGTCTGGGGCCTGGGGGTCTGGAAGTGGGGTGGGGGTCAGAGGTGACCCTCCCTCAGTATCCCTTGCTGGCCAGAGGCTTGCAGGAGACGCTATTGCCTGCTGGGAGTCCAGGAAAGTCTAGAAGGTGGAGGTCTGGGGCCTGGGTGTCTGGAAGTGGGGTGGGGGTCAGAGGTGACCCTCCCTCAGTATCCCTTGCTGGCCAGAGGCTTGCAGGAGACGCTATTGCCTGCTGGGAGTCCAGGAAAGTCTAGAAGATGGAGTCTGGGGCCTGGGGGTCTGGAAGTGGGGTGGGGGTCAGAGGTGACCCTCCCTCAGTATCCCTTGCTGGCCAGAGGCTTGCAGGAGACGCTATTTGCCTGCTGGGAGTCCAGGAAATTCTAGAAGGTGGGAGTCTGGGGGCCTGGGTGTCTGGAAGTGGGGTGGGGGTCAGAGGTGACCCTCCCTCAGTATCCCTTGCTGGCCAGAGGCTTGCAGGAGACGCTATTGCCTGCTGGGAGTCCAGGAAAGTCTGGGGGAAGAAGGAGAACTAGGTGTTAAGAAGAGAATGCAGGGAGTTCAAGAGAAAAGAAAAGAAAGAAAAAAAAAAAAAAAACCCCGCCTCAAGGAGATCCTGTCTACCTACCTAGAAGGTGGAGTCTGGGGCTGGGGGTCTGGAAGTGGGGTGGGGGTCATAGGTGACCCTCCCTCAGTATCCCTTGCTGGCCAGAGGCTTGCAGGAGACGCTATTGCCTGCTGGGAGTCCAGGAAAGTCTAGAAGGTGGAGTCTGGGGCCTGGGGGTCTGGAAGTGGGGTGGGGGTCAGAGGTGACCCTCCCCTCAGTATCCCTTGCTGGCCAGAGGCTTGCAGGAGACGCTATTGCCTGCTGGGAGTCCAGGAAAGTCTAGAAGGTGGAGTCTGGGGGCCTGGGGGTCTGGAAGTGGGGTGTGTGTGGGGGTCAGAGGTGACCCTCCCTCAGTATCCCTTGCTGGCCAGAGGCTTGCAGGAGACGCTATTGCCTGCTGGGGAGTCCAGGGAAAGTCTGGGGGAAGAAGGAGAACTAGGTGTTAAGAAGAGAATGCAGGGAGTTCAAGAGAAAAGAAAAGAAAGAAAAAAAAAAAAAAAACCCCGCCTCAAGGAGATCCTGTCTACCTACCTAGAAGGTGGAGTCTGGGGGCCTGGGGGTCTGGAAGTGGGGGTGGGGGTCAGAGGTGACCCTCCCTCAGTATCCCTTGCTGGCCAGAGGCCTTGCAGGAGACGCTATTGCCTGCTGGGAGTCCAGGAAAGTCTAGAAGGTGGAGTCTGGGGCCTGGGGGTCTGGAAGTGGGGTGGGGGTCAGAGGTGACCCTCCCTCAGTATCCCTTGCTGGCCAGAGGCTTGCAGGAGACGCTATTGCCTGCTGGGAGTCCAGGAAAGTCTAGAAGGTGGAGTCTGGGGCCTGGGTGTCTGGAAGTGGGGTGGGGGTCAGAGGTGACCCTCCCTCAGTATGCCTTGCTGGCCAGAGGCTTTGCAGGAGACGCTATTGCCTGCTGGGAGTCCAGGAAAGTCTAGAAGGTGGAGTCTGGGGCCTGGGTGTCTGGAAGTGGGGTGGGGGTCAGAGGTGACCCTCTCTCAGTATCCCTTGCTGGCCAGAGTCTTGCAGGAGACGCTATTGCCTGCTGGGAGTCCAGGAAAGTCTGGGGGAAGAAGGAGAACTAGGTGTTAAGAAGAGAATGCAGGGAGTTCAAGAGAAAAGAAAAGAAAGAAAAAAAAAAAAAAAAAACCCCGCCTCAAGGAGAT
>JAKSZU010001001.1:0-24253 GCA_026018925.1 Tupaia tana
TAAAGGTAGAATTTCTCTCTGGCTCTCAGCTCCATCTTTTGTTTTGTTAATAAGCCCTTCTGCTCCTTTCTCCCAGGCAGGAGAGTTGAGCCATTCTCTGGGAAGAATCCACATGGATACTGGGAACTAGATATTTCAGGCACAGGAAAAATGAAGATTTTCTACTCATAATTCAGTCTCCAGCAAGCAAAGCTAGTGTGGTAGGGAGCCCCTCTGGCCTTCTATCCCTGTCCCTGTGTCTCTGAGGTCTCTGTGTCTCTCTGCTCCTGTCTCCTCATTTTTTTTTGGTAATTTTTCCTTTTTACGATTTTTTTAAAGGTAGAATTTCTCTCTGGCTCTCAGCTCCATCTTTTGTTTTTGTTAATAAGCCCTTCTGCTCCTTTCTCCCAGGCAGGAGAGTTGAGCCATTCTCTGAGAAGAATCCACATGGATACTGGGAACTACGATATTTCAGGCACAGGAAAAATGAAGATTTTCTACTCATAATTCAGTCTCCAGCAAGCAAAGCTAGTGTGGTAGGGAGCCCCTCTGGCCTTCTATCCCTGTCCCCTGTGTCTCTGAGGTCTCTGTGTCTCTCTGCTCCTGTCTCCTCATTTTTTTTTGGTAATTTTTCCTTTTTACGATTTTTTTAAAGGTAGAATTTCTCTCTGGCTCTCAGCTCCATCTTTTGTTTTGTTAATAAGCCCTTCTGCTCCTTTCTCCCAGGCAGGAGAGTTGAGCCATTCTCTGAGAAGAATCCACATGGATACTGGGAACTAGATATTTCAGGCACAGGAAAAATGAAGATTTTCTACTCATAATTCAGTCTCCAGCAAGCAAAGCTAGTGTGGTAGGGAGCCCCTCTGGCCTTCTATCCCTGTCCCTGTGTCTCTGAGGTCTCTGTGTCTCTCTGCTCCTGTCTCCTCATTTTCTTTTGGTAATTTTTCCTTTTTACGATTTTTTTAAAGGTAGAATTTCTCTCTGGCTCTCAGCTCCATCTTTTGTTTTGTTAATAAGCCCTTCTGCTCCTTTCTCCCAGGCAGGAGAGTTGAGCCATTCTCTGAGAAGAATCCACATGGATACTGGGAACTAGATATTTCAGGCACAGGAAAAATGAAGATTTTCTACTCATAATTCAGTCTCCAGCAAGCAAAGCTAGTTTGGTAGGGAGCCCCTCTGGCCTTCTATCCCTGTCCCTGTGTCTCTGAGGTCTCTGTGTCTCTCTGCTCCTGTCTCCTCATTTTTTTTTGGTCATTTTTCCTTTTTACGATTTTTTTAAAGGTAGAATTTCTCTCTGGCTCTCAGCTCCATCTTTGTTTTGTTAATAAGCCCTTCTGCTCCTTTCTCCCAGGCAGGAGAGTTGAGCCATTCTCTGAGAAGAATCCACATGGATACTGGGAACTATATATTTCAGGCACAGGAAAAATGAAGATTTTCTACTTATAATTCAGTCTCCAGCAAGCAAAGCTAGTGTGGTAGGGAGCCCCTCTGGCCTTCTATCCCTGTCCCTGTGTCTCTGAGGTCTCTGTGTCTCTCTGCTCCTGTCTCCTCATTTTTTTTGGTAATTTTTTCTTTTTACGATGTTTTTAAAGGTAGAATTTCTCTCTGGCTCTCAGCTCCATCTTTTGTTTTGTTAATAAGCCCTTCTGCTCCTTTCTCCCAGGCAGGAGAGTTGAGCCATTCTCTGGGAAGAATCCACATGGATACTGGGAACTAGATATTTCAGGCACAGGAAAAATGAAGATTTTCTACTCATAATTCAGTCTCCAGCAAGCAAAGCTAGTGTGGTAGGCAGCCCCTCTGGCCTTCTATCCCTGTCCCTGTGTCTCTGAGGTCTCTGTGTCTCTCTGCTCCTGTCTCCTCATTTTTTTTGGTAATTTTTCCTTTTACGATTTTTTTAAAGGTAGAATTTCTCTCTGGCTCTCAGCTCCATCTTTTGTTTTGTTAATAAGCCCTTCTGCTCCTTTCTCCCAGGCAGGAGAGTTGAGCCATTCTCTGGGAAGAATCCACATGGATACTGGGAACTAGATATTTCAGGCACAGGAAAAATGAAGATTTTCTACTCATAATTCAGTCTCCAGCAAGCAAAGCTAGTGTGGTAGGGAGCCCCTCTGGCCTTCTATCCCTGTCCCTGTGTCTCTGAGGTCTCTGTGTCTCTCTGCTCCTGTCTCCTCATTTTTTTTTTTGGTAATTTTTCCTTTTTACGATTTTTTTAAAGGTAGAATTTCTCTCTGGCTCTCAGCTCCATCTTTTGTTTTGTTAATAAGCCCTTCTGCTCCTTTCTCCCAGGCAGGAGAGTTGAGCCATTCTCTGGGAAGAATCCACATGGATACTGGGAACTAGATATTTCAGGCACAGGAAAAATGAAGATTTTCTACTCATAATTCAGTCTCCAGCAAGCAAAGCTAGTGTGGTAGGGAGCCCCTCTGGCCTTCTATCCCTGTCCCTGTGTCTCTGAGGTCTCTGTGTCTCTCTGCTCCTGTCTCCTCATTTTTTTTTGGTCATTTTTCCTTTTTACGATTTTTTTAAAGGTAGAATTTCTCTCTGGCTCTCTAGCTCCATCTTTTGTTTTGTTAATAAGCCCTTCTGCTCCTTTCTCCCAGGCAGGAGAGTTGAGCCATTCTCTGAGAAGAATCCACATGGATACTGGGAACTAGATATTTCAGGCACAGGAAAAATGAAGATTTTCTACTCATAATTCAGTCTCCAGCAAGCAAAGCTAGTGTGGTAGGGAGCCCCTCTGGCCTTCTATCCCTGTCCCTGTGTCTCTGAGGTCTCTGTGTCTCTCTGCTCCTGTCTCCTCTTTTTTTTGGTAATTTTTCCTTTTTACGATTTTTTTAAAGGTAGAATTTCTCTCTGGCTCTCAGCTCCATCTTTTGTTTTGTTAATAAGCCCTTCTGCTCCTTTCTCCCAGGCAGGAGAGTTGAGCCATTCTCTGAGAAGAATCCACATGGATACTGGGAACTAGATATTTCAGGCACTGGAAAAATGAAGATTTTCTACTCATAATTCAGTCTCCAGCAAGCAAAGCTAGTGTGGGTAGGGAGCCCCTCTGGCCTTCTATCCCTGTCCCTGTGTCTCTGAGGTCTCTGTGTCTCTCTGCTCCTGTCTCCTCATTTTTTTTTGGTAATTTTTCCTTTTTACGATTTTTTTAAAGGTAGAATTTCTCTCTGGCTCTCAGCTCCATCTTTTGTTTTGTTAATAAGCCCTTCTGCTCCTTTCTCCCAGGCAGGAGAGTTGAGCCATTCTCTGGGAAGAATCCACATGGATACTGGGAACTATATATTTCAGGCACAGGAAAAATGAAGATTTTCTACTCATAATTCAGTCTCCAGCAAGCAAAGCTAGTGTGGTAGGGAGCCCCTCTGGCCTTCTATCCCTGTCCCTGTGTCTCTGAGGTCTCTGTGTCTCTCTGCTCCTGTCTCCTCATTTTTTTTTGGTAATTTTTCCTTTTTTACGATTTTTTTAAAGGTAGAATTTCTCTCTGGCTCTCAGCTCCATCTTTTGTTTTGTTAATAAGCCCTTCTGCTCCTTTCTCCCAGGCAGGAGAGTTGAGCCATTCTCTGAGAAGAATCCACATGGATACTGGGAACTAGATATTTCAGGCACAGGAAAAATGAAGATTTTCTACTCATAATTCAGTCTCCAGCAAGCAAAGCTAGTGTGGTAGGGAGCCCCTCTGGCCTTCTATCCCTGTCCCTGTGTCTCTGAGGTCTCTGTGTCTCTCTGCTCCTGTCTCCTCATATTTTTTTGGTAATTTTTCCTTTTTACGATTTTTTTAAAGGTAGAATTTCTCTCTGGCTCTCAGCTCCATCTTTTGTTTTGTTAATAAGCCCTTCTGCTCCTTTCTCCCAGGCAGGAGAGTTGAGCCATTCTCTGAGAAGTATCCACATGGATACTGGGAACTAGATATTTCAGGCACAGGAAAAATGAAGATTTTCTACTCATAATTCAGTCTCCAGCAAGCAAAGCTAGTGTAGTAGGGAGCCCCTCTGGCCTTCTATCCCTGTCCCTGTGTCTCTGAGGTCTCTGTGTCTCTCTGCTCCTGTCTCATCATTTTTTTTTTGGTAATTTTTCTCTTTTACGATTTTTTTTAAAGGTAGAATTTCTCTCTGGCTCTCAGCTCCATCTTTTGTTTTGTTAATAAGCCCTTCTGCTCCTTTTCTCCCAGGCAGGAGAGTTGAGCCATTCTCTGGGAAGAATCCACATGGATACTGGGAACTAGATATTTCAGGCACAGGAAAAATGAAGATTTTCTACTCATAATTCAGTCTCCAGCAAGCAAAGCTAGTGTGGTAGGGAGCCCCTCTGGCCTTCTATCCCTGTCCCTGTGTCTCTGAGGTCTCTGTGTCTCTCTGCTCCTGTCTCCTCATTTTTTTTTTGGTAATTTTTCCTTTTTACGATTTTTTTAAAGGTAGAATTTCTCTCTGGCTCTCAGCTCCATCTTTTGTTTTGTTAATAAGCCCTTCTGCTCCTTTCTCCCAGGCAGGAGAGTTGAGCCATTCTCTGGGAAGAATCCACATGGATACTGGGAACTAGATATTTCAGGCACAGGAAAAATGAAGATTTTCTACTCATAATTCAGTCTCCAGCAAGCAAAGCTAGTGTGGTAGGGAGCCCCTCTGGCCTTCTATCCCTGTCCCTGTGTCTCTGAGGTCTCTGTGTCTCTCTGCTCCTGTCTCCTCATTTTTTTTTTGGTAATTTTTCCTTTTTACGATTTTTTTAAAGGTAGAATTTCTCTCTGGCTCTCAGCTCCATCTTTTGTTTTGTTAATAAGCCCTTCTGCTCCTTTCTCCCAGGCAGGAGAGTTGAGCCATTCTCTGAGAAGAATCCACATGGATACTGGGAACTAGATATTTCAGGCACAGGAAAAATGAAGATTTTCTACTCATAATTCAGTCTCCAGCAAGCAAAGCTAGTGTGGTAGGGAGCCCCTCTGGCCTTCTATCCCTGTCCCTGTGTCTCTGAGGTCTCTGTGTCTCTCTGCTCCTGTCTCCTCATTTTTTTTGGTAATTTTTCCTTTTTACGATTTTTTTAAAGGTAGAATTTCTCTCTGGCTCTCAGCTCCATCTTTTGTTTTGTTAATAAGCCCTTCTGCTCCTTTCTCCCAGGCAGGAGAGTTGAGCCATTCTCTGAGAAGAATCCACATGGATACTGGGAACTAGATATTTCAGGCACAGGAAAAATGAAGATTTTCTACTCATAATTCAGTCTCCAGCAAGCAAAGCTAGTGTGGTAGGGAGCCCCTCTGGCCTTCTATCCCTGTCCCTGTGTCTCTGAGGTCTCTGTGTCTCTCTGCTCCTGTCTCCTCATTTTTTTTTGGTAATTTTTCCTTTTTACGATTTTTTTTAAAGGTAGAATTTCTCTCTGGCTCTCAGCTCCATCTTTTGTTTTGTTAATAAGCCCTTCTGCTCCTTTCTCCCAGGCAGGAGAGTTGAGCCATTCTCTGGGAAGAATCCACATGGATACTGGGAACTAGATATTTCAGGCACTGGAAAAATGAAGATTTTCTACTCATAATTCAGTCTCCAGCAAGCAAAGCTAGTGTGGTAGGGAGCCCCTCTGGCCTTCTATCCCTGTCCCTGTGTCTCTGAGGTCTCTGTGTCTCTCTGCTCCTGTCTCCTCATTTTTTTTTGGTAATTTTTCCTTTTTACGATTTTTTTAAAGGTAGAATTTCTCTCTGGCTCTCAGCTCCATCTTTTGTTTTGTTAATAAGCCCTTCTGCTCCTTTCTCCCAGGCAGGAGAGTTGAGCCATTCTCTGGGAAGAATCCACATGGATACTGGGAACTAGATATTTCAGGCACAGGAAAAATGAAGATTTTCTACTCATAATTCAGTCTCCAGCAAGCAAAGCTAGTGTGGTAGGGAGCCCCTCTGGCCTTCTATCCCTGTCCCTGTGTCTCTGAGGTCTCTGTGTCTCTCTGCTCCTGTCTCCTCATTTTTTTTTGGTAATTTTTCCTTTTTACGATTTTTTTAAAGGTAGAATTTCTCTCTGGCTCTCAGCTCCATCTTTTGTTTTGTTAATAAGCCCTTCTGCTCCTTTCTCCCAGGCAGGAGAGTTGAGCCATTCTCTGAGAAGAATCCACATGGATACTGGGAACTAGATATTTCAGGCACAGGAAAAATGAAGATTTTCTACTCATAATTCAGTCTCCAGCAAGCAAAGCTAGTGTGGTAGGGAGCCCCTCTGGCCTTCTATCCCTGTCCCTGTGTCTCTGAGGTCTCTGTGTCTCTCTGCTCCTGTCTCCTCATTTTTTTTTGGTAATTTTCCTTTTTACGATTTTTTTAAAGGTAGAATTTCTCTCTGGCTCTCAGCTCCATCTTTTGTTTTGTTAATAAGCCCTTCTGCTCCTTTCTCCAGGCAGGAGAGTTGAGCCATTCTCTGAGAAGAATCCACATGGATACTGGGAACTAGATATTTCAGGCACAGGAAAAATGAAGATTTTCTACTCATAATTCAGTCTCCAGCAAGCAAAGCTAGTGTGGTAGGGAGCCCCTCTGGCCTTCTATCCCTGTCCCTGTGTCTCTGAGGTCTCTGTGTCTCTCTGCTCCTGTCTCCTCATTTTTTTTGGTAATTTTTTCTTTTTACGATTTTTTTAAAGGTAGAATTTCTCTCTGGCTCTCAGCTCCATCTTTTGTTTTGTTAATAAGCCCTTCTGCTCCTTTCTCCCAGGCAGGAGAGTTGAGCCATTCTCTGGGAAGAATCCACATGGATACTGGGAACTAGATATTTCAGGCACAGGAAAAATGAAGATTTTCTACTCATAATTCAGTCTCCAGCAAGCAAAGCTAGTGTGGTAGGCAGCCCCTCTGGCCTTCTATCCCTGTCCCTGTGTCTCTGAGGTCTCTGTGTCTCTCTGCTCCTGTCTCCTCATTTTTTTTTGGTAATTTTTCCTTTTTACGATTTTTTTAAAGGTAGAATTTCTCTCTGGCTCTCAGCTCCATCTTTTGTTTTGTTAATAAGCCCTTCTGCTCCTTTCTCCCAGGCAGGAGAGTTGAGCCATTCTCTGAGAAGAATCCACATGGATACTGGGAATTAGATATTTCAGGCACAGGAAAAATGAAGATTTTCTACTCATAATTCAGTCTCCAGCAAGCAAAGCTAGTGTGGTAGGGAGCCCCTCTGGCCTTCTATCCCTGTCCCTGTGTCTCTGAGGTCTCTGTGTCTCTCTGCTCCTGTCTCCTCATTTTTTTTTGGTAATTTTTCCTTTTTACGATTTTTTTAAAGGTAGAATTTCTCTCTGGCTCTCAGCTCCCATCTTTTGTTTTGTTAATAAGCCCTTCTGCTCCTTTCTCCCAGGCAGGAGAGTTGAGCCATTCTCTGAGAAGAATCCACATGGATACTGGGAACTAGATATTTCAGGCACAGGAAAAATGAAGATTTTCTACTCATAATTCAGTCTCCAGCAAGCAAAGCTAGTGTAGTAGGGAGCCCCTCTGGCCTTCTATCCCTGTCCCTGTGTCTCTGAGGTCTCTGTGTCTCTCTGCTCCTGTCTCCTCATTTTTTTTGGTAATTTTTCTCTTTTACGATTTTTTTAAAGGTAGAATTTCTCTCTGGCTCTCAGCTCCATCTTTTGTTTTGTTAATAAGCCCTTCTGCTCCTTTCTCCCAGGCAGGAGAGTTGAGCCATTCTCTGGGAAGAATCCACATGGATACTGGGAACTAGATATTTCAGGCACAGGAAAAAATGAAGATTTTCTACTCAAAATTCAGTCTCCAGCAAGCAAAGCTAGTGTGGTAGGGAGCCCCTCTGGCCTTCTATCCTTGTCCCTGTGTCTCTGAGGTCTCTGTGTCTCTCTGCTCCTGTCTCCTCATTTTTTTTTGGTAATTTTTCCTTTTTACGATTTTTTTAAAGGTAGAATTTCTCTCTGGCTCTCAGCTCCATCTTTTGTTTTGTTAATAAGCCCTTCTGCTCCTTTCTCCCAGGCAGGAGAGTTGAGCCATTCTCTGGGAAGAATCCACATGGATACTGGGAACTAGATATTTCAGGCACAGGAAAAATGAAGATTTTCTACTCATAATTCAGTCTCCAGCAAGCAAAGCTAGTGTGCTAGGGAGCCCCTCTGGCCTTCTATCCCTGTCCCTGTGTCTCTGAGGTCTCTGTGTCTCTCTGCTCCTGTCTACTCATTTTTTTTTGGTAATTTTTCCTTTTTACGATTTTTTTAAAGGTAGAATTTCTCTCTGGCTCTCAGCTCCATCTTTTGTTTTGTTAATAAGCCCTTCTGCTCCTTTCTCCCAGGCAGGAGAGTTGAGCCATTCTCTGGGAAGAATCCACATGGATACTGGGAACTAGATATTTCAGGCACAGGAAAAATGAAGATTTTCTACTCATAATTCAGTCTCCAGCAAGCAAAGCTAGTGTGGTAGGGAGCCCCTCTGGCCTTCTATCCCTGTCCCTGTGTCTCTGAGGTCTCTGTGTCTCTCTGCTCCTGTCTCCTCATTTTTTTTTGGTAATTTTTCCTTTTTACGATTTTTTTAAAGGTAGAATTTCTCTCTGGCTCTCAGCTCCATCTTTTGTTTTGTTAATAAGCCCTTCTGCTCCTTTCTCCCAGGCAGGAGAGTTGAGCCATTCTCTGGGAAGAATCCACATGGATACTGGGAACTAGATATTTCAGGCACAGGAAAAATGAAGATTTTCTACTCAAAATTCAGTCTCCAGCAAGCAAAGCTAGTGTGGTAGGGAGCCCCTCTGGCCTTCTATCCCTGTCCCTGTGTCTCTGAGGTCTCTGTGTCTCTCTGCTCCTGTCTCCTCATTTTTTTTTGGTCATTTTTCCTTTTTTACGATTTTTTTAAAGGTAGAATTTCTCTCTGGCTCTCAGCTCCATCTTTTGTTTTGTTAATAAGCCCTTCTGCTCCTTTCTCCCAGGCAGGAGAGTTGAGCCATTCTCTGAGAAGAATCCACATGGATACTGGGAACTAGATATTTCAGGCACAGGAAAAATGAAGATTTTCTACTCATAATTCAGTCTCCAGCAAGCAAAGCTAGTGTGGTAGGGAGCCCCTCTGGCCTTCTATCCCTGTCCCTGTGTCTCTGAGGTCTCTGTGTCTCTCTGCTCCTGTCTCCTCATATTTTTTGGTAATTTTTCTTTTTTACGATTTTTTTAAAGGTAGAATTTCTCTCTGGCTCTCAGCTCCATCTTTTGTTTTGTTAATAAGCCCCTTCTGCTCCTTTCTCCCAGGCAGGAGAGTTGAGCCATTCTCTGAGAAGAATCCACATGGATACTGGGAACTAGATATTTCAGGCACAGGAAAAATGAAGATTTTCTACTCATAATTCAGTCTCCAGCAAGCAAAGCTAGTGTAGTAGGGAGCCCCTCTGGCCTTCTATCCCTGTCCCTGTGTCTCTGAGGTCTCTGTGTCTCTCTGCTCCTGTCTCCTCATTTTTTTTGGTAGATTTTTCTCTTTTACGATTTTTTTTAAAGGTAGAATTTCTCTCTGGCTCTCAGCTCCATCTTTTGTTTTGTTAATAAGCCCTTCTGCTCCTTTCTCCCAGGCAGGGAGAGTTGAGCCATTCTCTGGGAAGAATCCACATGGATACTGGGAACTAGATATTTCAGGCACAGGAAAAATGAAGATTTTCTACTCAAAATTCAGTCTCCAGCAAGCAAAGCTAGTGTGGTAGGGAGCCCCTCTGGCCTTCTATCCTTGTCCCTGTGTCTCTGAGGTCTCTGTGTCTCTCTGCTCCTGTCTCCTCATTTTTTTTTGGTAATTTTTCCTTTTTACGATTTTTTTAAAGGTAGAATTTCTCTCTGGCTCTCAGCTCCATCTTTTGTTTTGTTAATAAGCCCCTTCTGCTCCTTTCTCCCAGGCAGGAGAGTTGAGCCATTCTCTGGGAAGAATCCACATGGATACTGGGAACTAGATATTTCAGGCACAGGAAAAATGAAGATTTTCTACTCATAATTCAGTCTCCAGCAAGCAAAGCTAGTGTGCTAGGGAGCCCCTCTGGCCTTCTATCCCTGTCCCTGTGTCTCTGAGGTCTCTGTGTCTCTCTGCTCCTGTCTCCTCATTTTTTTTTGTAATTTTTTCCTTTTTACGATTTTTTTAAAGGTAGAATTTCTCTCTGGCTCTCAGCTCCATCTTTTGTTTTGTTAATAAGCCCTTCTGCTCCTTTCTCCCAGGCAGGAGAGTTGAGCCATTCTCTGAGAAGAATCCACATGGATACTGGGAACTAGATATTTCAGGCACAGGAAAAATGAAGATTTTCTACTCATAATTCAGTCTCCAGCAAGCAAGCTAGTGTGGTAGGGAGCCCCTCTGGCCTTCTATCCCTGTCCCTGTGTCTCTGAGGTCTCTGTGTCTCTCTGCTCCTGTCTCCTCATTTTTTTTTGGTAATTTTTCCTTTTTACGATTTTTTTAAAGGTAGAATTTCTCTCTGGCTCTCAGCTCCATCTTTTGTTTTGTTAATAAGCCCTTCTGCTCCTTTCTCCCAGGCAGGAGAGTTGAGCCATTCTCTGGGAAGAATCCACATGGATACTGGGAACTAGATATTTCAGGCACAGGAAAAATGAAGGATTTTCTACTCATAATTCAGTCTCCAGCAAGCAAAGCTAGTGTGGGTAGGGAGCCCCTCTGGCCTTCTATCCCTGTCCCTGTGTCTCTGAGGTCTCTGTGTCTCTCTGCTCTTGTCTCCTCATTTTTTTTGGTAATTTTTCCTTTTTACGATTTTTTTAAAGGTAGAATTTCTCTCTGGCTCTCAGCTCCATCTTTTGTTTTGTTAATAAGCCCTTCTGCTCCTTTCTCCCAGGCAGGAGAGTTGAGCCATTCTCTGAGAAGCATCCACATGGATACTGGGAACTAGATATTTCAGGCACAGGAAAAATGAAGATTTTCTACTCATAATTCAGTCTCCAGCAAGCAAAGCTAGTGTGGTAGGGAGCCCCTCTGGCCTTCTATCCCTGTCCCTGTGTCTCTGAGGTCTCTGTGTCTCTCTGCTCCTGTCTCCTCATTTTTTTTTGGTCATTTTTCCTTTTTACGATTTTTTTAAAGGTAGAATTTCTCTCTGGCTCTCAGCTCCATCTTTTGTTTTGTTAATAAGCCCTTCTGCTCCTTTCTCCCAGGCAGGAGAGTTGAGCCATTCTCTGGGAAGAAATCCACATGGATACTGGGGAACTAGATATTTCAGGCACAGGAAAAATGAAGATTTTTCTACTCATAATTAAGTCTCCAGCAAGCAAAGCTAGTGTGGTAGGGAGCCCCTCTGGCCTTCTATCCCTGTCCCTGTGTCTCTGAGGTCTCTGTGTCTCTCTGCTCCTGTCTCCTCATTTTTCTTTTGGTAATTTTTCCTTTTTACGATTTTTTTAAAGGTAGAATTTCTCTCTGGCTCTCAGCTCCATCTTTTGTTTTGTTAATAAGCCCTTCTGCTCCTTTTCTCCCAGGCAGGAGAGTTGAGCCATTCTCTGAGAAGAATCCACATGGATACTGGGAACTAGATATTTCAGGCACAGAAAAAATGAAGATTTTCTTACTCATAATTCAGTCTCCAGCAAGCAAAGCTAGTGTGGTAGGGAGCCCCTCTGGCCTTCTATCCCTGTCCCTGTGTCTCTGAGGTCTCTGTGTCTCTCTGCTCCTGTCTCCTCATTTTTTTTTTGGTAATTTTTCCTTTTTACGATTTTTTTAAAGGTAGAATTTCTCGCTGGCTCTCAGCTCCATCTTTTGTTTTGTTAATAAGCCCTTCTGCTCCTTTCTCCCAGGCAGGAGAGTTGAGCCATTCTCTGAGAAGAATCCACATGGATACTGGGAACTAGATATTTCAGGCACAGGAAAAATGAAGATTTTCTACTCATAATTCAGTCTCCAGCAAGCAAAACTAGTGTGGTAGGGAGCCCCTCTGGCCTTCTATCCCTGTCCCTGTGTCTCTGAGGTCTCTGTGTCTCTCTGCTCCTGTCTCCTCATATTTTTTGGTAATTTTTCTTTTTTACGATTTTTTTAAAGGTAGAATTTCTCTCTGGCTCTCAGCTCCATCTTTTGTTTTGTTAATAAGCCCTTCTGCTCCTTTCTCCCAGCAGGAGAGTTGAGCCATTCTCTGGGAAGAATCCTACATGGATACTGGGAACTAGATATTTCAGGCAAAGGGAAAATGAAGATTTTCTACACATAATTCAGTCTCCAGCAAGCAAAGCTAGTGTGGTAGGGAGCCCCTCTGGCCTTCTATCCCTGTCCCTGTGTCTCTGAGGTCTCTGTGTCTCTCTGCTCCTGTCTCCTCATTTTTTTTTGGGTAATTTTTCCTTTTTACGATTTTTTTTAAAGGTAGAATTTCTCTCTGGCTCTCAGCTCCATCTTTTGTTTTGTTAATAAGCCCTTCTGCTCCTTTCTCCCAGGCAGGAGAGTTGAGCCATTCTCTGGGAAGAATCCACATGGATACTGGGAACTAGATATTTCAGGCACAGGAAAAATGAAGATTTTCTACTCATAATTCAGTCTCCAGCAAGCAAAGCTAGTGTGGTAGGGGAGCCCCTCTGGCCTTCTATCCCTGTCCCTGTGTCTCTGAGGTCTCTGTGTCTCTCTGCTCTTGTCTCCTCATTTTTTTTGGTAATTTTTCCTTTTTACGATTTTTTTAAAGGTAGACTTTCTCTCTGGCTCTCAGCTCCATCTTTTGTTTTGTTAATAAGCCCTTCTGCTCCTTTCTCCCAGGCAGGAGAGTTGAGCCATTCTCTGAGAAGCATCCACATGGATACTGGGAACTAGATATTTCAGGCACAGGAAAAATGAAGATTTTCTACTCATAATTCAGTCTCCAGCAAGCAAAGCTAGTGTGGTAGGGAGCCCCTCTGGCCTTCTATCCCTGTCCCTGTGTCTCTGAGGTCTCTGTGTCTCTCTGCTCCTGTCTCCTCATTTTTTTTTTGGTCATTTTTCCTTTTTACGATTTTTTTAAAGGTAGAATTTCTCTCTGGCTCTCAGCTCCATCTTTTGTTTTGTTAATAAGCCCTTCTGCTCCTTTCTCCCAGGCAGGAGAGTTGAGCCATTCTCTGGGAAGAATCCACATGGATACTGGGAACTAGATATTTCAGGCACAGGAAAAATGAAGATTTTCTACTCATAATTCAGTCTCCAGCAAGCAAAGCTAGTGTGGTAGGGAGCCCCTCTGGCCTTCTATCCCTGTCCCTGTGTCTCTGAGGTCTCTGTGTCTCTCTGCTCCTGTCTCCTCATTTTTCTTTTGGTAATTTTTCCTTTTTACGATTTTTTTAAAGGTAGAATTTCTCTCTGGCTCTCAGCTCCATCTTTTGTTTTGTTAATAAGCCCTTCTGCTCCTTTCTCCCAGGCAGGAGAGTTGAGCCATTCTCTGAGAAGAATCCACATGGATACTGGGAACTAGATATTTCAGGCACAGAAAAAATGAAGATTTTCTACTCATAATTCAGTCTCCAGCAAGCAAAAGCTAGTGTGGTAGGGAGCCCCTCTGGCCTTCTATCCCTGTCCCTGTGTCTCTGAGGTCTCTGTGTCTCTCTGCTCCTGTCTCCTCATTTTTTTTTGGTCATTTTTCCTTTTTACGATTTTTTTAAAGGTAGAATTTCTCTCTGGCTCTCAGCTCCATCTTTTGTTTTGTTAATAAGCCCTTCTGCTCCTTTCTCCACAGGCAGGAGAGTTGAGCCATTCTCTGAGAAGAATCCACATGGATACTGGGAACTAGATATTTCAGGCACAGGAAAAATGAAGATTTTCTACTCATAATTCAGTCTCCAGCAAGCAAAGCTAGTGTGGTAGGGAGCCCCTCTGGCCTTCTATCCCTGTCCCTGTGTCTCTGAGGTCTCTGTGTCTCTCTGCTCCTGTCTCCTCATATTTTTTGGTAATTTTTCTTTTTTACGATTTTTTTAAAGGAAGAATTTCTCTCTGGCTCTCAGCTCCATCTTTTGTTTTGTTAATAAGCCCTTCTGCTCCTTTCTCCCAGGCAGGAGAGGTTGAGCCATTCTCTGAGAAGAATCCACATGGATACTGGGAACTAGATATTTCAGGCACAGGAAAAATGAAGATTTTCTACTCATAATTCAGTCTCCAGCAAGCAAAGCTAGTGTAGTAGGGAGCCCCTCTGGCCTTCTATCCCTGTCCCTGTGTCTCTGAGGTCTCTGTGTCTCTCTGCTCCTGTCTCCTCATTTTTTTTGGTAATTTTTCTCTCTTTTACGATTTTTTTAAAGGTTAGAATTTCTCTCTGGCTCTCAGCTCCATCTTTTGTTTTGTTAATAAGCCCTTCTGCTCCTTTCTCCCAGGCAGGAGAGTTGAGCCATTCTCTGGGAAGAATCCACATGGATACTGGGAACTAGATATTTCAGGCACAGGAAAAATGAAGATTTTCTACTCAAAATTCAGTCTCCAGCAAGCAAAGCTAGTGTGGTAGGGAGCCCCTCTGGCCTTCTATCCTTGTCCCTGTGTCTCTGAGGTCTCTGTGTCTCTCTGCTCCTGTCTCCTCATTTTTTTTTTGGTAATTTTTCCTTTTTACGATTTTTTTAAAGGTAGAATTTCTCTCTGGCTCTCAGCTCCATCTTTTGTTTTGTTAATAAGCCCTTCTGCTCCTTTCTCCCAGGCAGGAGAGTTGAGCCATTCTCTGGGAAGAATCCACATGGATACTGGGAACTAGATATTTCAGGCACAGGAAAAATGAAGATTTTCTACTCATAATTCAGTCTCCAGCAAGCAAAGCTAGTGTGCTAGGGAGCCCCTCTGGCCTTCTATCCCTGTCCCTGTGTCTCTGAGGTCTCTGTGTCTCTCTGCTCCTGTCTCCTCATTTTTTTTTGGTAATTTTTCCTTTTTACGATTTTTTTTAAAGGTAGAATTTCTCTCTGGCTCTCAGCTCCATCTTTTGTTTTGTTAATAAGCCCTTCTGCTCCTTTCTCCCAGGCAGGAGAGTTGAGCCATTCTCTGAGAAGAATCCACATGGATACTGGGAACTAGATATTTCAGGCACAGGAAAAATGAAGATTTTCTACTCATAATTCAGTCTCCAGCAAGCAAAGCTAGTGTGGTAGGGAGCCCCTCTGGCCTTCTATCCCTGTCCCTGTGTCTCTGAGGTCTCTGTGTCTCTCTGCTCCTGTCTCCTCATTTTTTTTGGTAATTTTTCCTTTTTACGATTTTTTTAAAGGTAGAATTTCTCTCTGGCTCTCAGCTCCATCTTTTGTTTTGTTAATAAGCCCTTCTGCTCCTTTCTCCCAGGCAGGAGAGTTGAGCCATTCTCTGGGAAGAATCCACATGGATACTGGGAACTAGATATTTCAGGCACAGGAAAAATGAAGATTTTCTACTCATAATTCAGTCTCCAGCAAGCAAAGCTAGTGTGGTAGGGAGCCCCTCTGGCCTTCTATCCCTGTCCCTGTGTCTCTGAGGTCTCTGTGTCTCTCTGCTCTTGTCTCCTCATTTTTTTTGGTAATTTTTCCTTTTTACGATTTTTTTAAAGGTAGAATTTCTCTCTGGCTCTCAGCTCCATCTTTTGTTTTGTTAATAAGCCCTTCTGCTCCTTTCTCCCAGGCAGGAGAGTTGAGCCATTCTCTGAGAAGCATCCACATGGATACTGGGAACTAGATATTTCAGGCACAGGAAAAATGAAGATTTTCTACTCATAATTCAGTCTCCAGCAAGCAAAGCTAGTGTGGTAGGGAGCCCCTCTGGCCTTCTATCCCTGTCCCTGTGTCTCTGAGGTCTCTGTGTCTCTCTGCTCCTGTCTCCTCATTTTTTTTTGGTCATTTTTCCTTTTTACGATTTTTTTAAAGGTAGAATTTCTCTCTGGCTCTCAGCTCCATCTTTTGTTTTGTTAATAAGCCCTTCTGCTCCTTTCTCCCAGGCAGGAGAGTTGAGCCATTCTCTGGGAAGAATCCACATGGATACTGGGAACTAGATATTTCAGGCACAGGAAAAATGAAGATTTTCTACTCATAATTCAGTCTCCAGCAAGCAAAGCTAGTGTGGTAGGGAGCCCCTCTGGCCTTCTATCCCTGTCCCTGTGTCTCTGAGGTCTCTGTGTCTCTCTGCTCCTGTCTCCTCATTTTTCTTTTGGTAATTTTTCCTTTTTACGATTTTTTTAAAGGTAGAATTTCTCTCTGGCTCTCAGCTCCATCTTTTGTTTTGTTAATAAGCCCTTCTGCTCCTTTCTCCCAGGCAGGAGAGTTGAGCCATTCTCTGAGAAGAATCCACATGGATACTGGGAACTAGATATTTCAGGCACAGAAAAAATGAAGATTTTCTACTCATAATTCAGTCTCCAGCAAGCAAAGCTAGTGTGGTAGGGAGCCCCTCTGGCCTTCTATCCCTGTCCCTGTGTCTCTGAGGTCTCTGTGTCTCTCTGCTCCTGTCTCCTCATTTTTTTTTGGTAATTTTTCCTTTTTACGATTTTTTTAAAGGTAGAATTTCTCTCTGGCTCTCAGCTCCATCTTTTGTTTTGTTAATAAGCCCTTCTGCTCCTTTCTCCCAGGCAGGAGAGTTGAGCCATTCTCTGAGAAGAATCCACATGGATACTGGGAACTAGATATTTCAGGCACAGGAAAAATGAAGATTTTCTACTCATAATTCAGTCTCCAGCAAGCAAAGCTAGTGTGTAGGGAGCCCCTCTGGCCTTCTATCCCTGTCCCTGTGTCTCTGAGGTCTCTGTGTCTCTCTGCTCCTGTCTCCTCATATTTTTTGGTAATTTTTCTTTTTTACGATTTTTTTAAAGGTAGAATTTCTCTCTGGCTCTCAGCTCCATCTTTTGTTTTGTTAATAAGCCCTTCTGCTCCTTTCTCCCAGGCAGGAGAGTTGAGCCATTCTCTGGGAAGAATCCACATGGATACTGGGAACTAGATATTTCAGGCACAGGAAAAATGAAGATTTTCTACTCATAATTCAGTCTCCAGCAAGCAAAGCTAGTGTGGTAGGGAGCCCCTCTGGCCTTCTATCCCTGTCCCTGTGTCTCTGAGGTCTCTGTGTCTCTCTGCTCCTGTCTCCTCATTTTTTTTGGTAATTTTTCCTTTTTACGATTTTTTTAAAGGTAGAATTTCTCTCTGGCTCTCAGCTCCATCTTTTGTTTTGTTAATAAGCCCTTCTGCTCCTTTCTCCCAGGCAGGAGAGTTGAGCCATTCTCTGAGAAGAATCCACATGGATACTGGGAACTAGATATTTCAGGCACTGGAAAAATGAAGATTTTCTACTCATAATTCAGTCTCCAGCAAGCAAAGCTAGTGTGGTAGGGAGCCCCTCTGGCCTTCTATCCCTGTCCCTGTGTCTCTGAGGTCTCTGTGTCTCTCTGCTCCTGTCTCCTCATTTTTTTTTGGTAATTTTTCCTTTTTACGATTTTTTTAAAGGTAGAATTTCTCTCTGGCTCTCAGCTCCATCTTTTGTTTTGTTAATAAGCCCTTCTGCTCCTTTCTCCCAGGCAGGAGAGTTGAGCCATTCTCTGGGAAGAATCCACATGGATACTGGGAACTATATATTTCAGGCACAGGAAAAATGAAGATTTTCTACTCATAATTCAGTCTCCAGCAAGCAAAGCTAGTGTGGTAGGGAGCCCCTCTGGCCTTCTATCCCTGTCCCTGTGTCTCTGAGGTCTCTGTGTCTCTCTGCTCCTGTCTCCTCATTTTTTTTTGGTAATTTTTCCTTTTTACGATTTTTTTAAAGGTAGAATTTCTCTCTGGCTCTCAGCTCCATCTTTTGTTTTGTTAATAAGCCCTTCTGCTCCTTTCTCCCAGGCAGGAGAGTTGAGCCATTCTCTGAGAAGAATCCACATGGATACTGGGAACTAGATATTTCAGGCACAGGAAAAATGAAGATTTTCTACTCATAATTCAGTCTCCAGCAAGCAAAGCTAGTGTGGTAGGGAGCCCCTCTGGCCTTCTATCCCTGTCCCTGTGTCTCTGAGGTCTCTGTGTCTCTCTGCTCCTGTCTCCTCATATTTTTTTGGTAATTTTTCCTTTTTACGATTTTTTTAAAGGTAGAATTTCTCTCTGGCTCTCAGCTCCATCTTTTGTTTTGTTAATAAGCCCTTCTGCTCCTTTCTCCCAGGCAGGAGAGTTGAGCCATTCTCTGAGAAGTATCCACATGGATACTGGGAACTAGATATTTCAGGCACAGGAAAAATGAAGATTTTCTACTCATAATTCAGTCTCCAGCAAGCAAAGCTAGTGTAGTAGGGAGCCCCTCTGGCCTTCTATCCCTGTCCCTGTGTCTCTGAGGTCTCTGTGTCTCTCTGCTCCTGTCTCATCATTTTTTTTTTGGTAATTTTTCTCTTTTACGATTTTTTTAAAGGTAGAATTTCTCTCTGGCTCTCAGCTCCATCTTTTGTTTTGTTAATAAGCCCTTCTGCTCCTTTCTCCCAGGCAGGAGAGTTGAGCCATTCTCTGGGAAGAATCCACATGGATACTGGGAACTAGATATTTCAGGCACAGGAAAAATGAAGATTTTCTACTCATAATTCAGTCTCCAGCAAGCAAAGCTAGTGTGGTAGGGAGCCCCTCTGGCCTTCTATCCCTGTCCCTGTGTCTCTGAGGTCTCTGTGTCTCTCTGCTCCTGTCTCCTCATTTTTTTTTTGGTAATTTTTCCTTTTTACGATTTTTTTAAAGGTAGAATTTCTCTCTGGCTCTCAGCTCCATCTTTTGTTTTGTTAATAAGCCCTTCTGCTCCTTTCTCCCAGGCAGGAGAGTTGAGCCATTCTCTGGGAAGAATCCACATGGATACTGGGAACTAGATATTTCAGGCACAGGAAAAATGAAGATTTTCTACTCATAATTCAGTCTCCAGCAAGCAAAGCTAGTGTGGTAGGGAGCCCCTCTGGCCTTCTATCCCTGTCCCTGTGTCTCTGAGGTCTCTGTGTCTCTCTGCTCCTGTCTCCTCATTTTTTTTGGTAATTTTTCCTTTTTACGATTTTTTTAAGGTAGAATTTCTCTCTGGCTCTCAGCTCCATCTTTTGTTTTGTTAATAAGCCCTTCTGCTCCTTTCTCCCAGGCAGGAGAGTTGAGCCATTCTCTGAGAAGAATCCACATGGATACTGGGAACTAGATATTTCAGGCACAGGAAAAATGAAGATTTTCTACTCATAATTCAGTCTCCAGCAAGCAAAGCTAGTGTGGTAGGGAGCCCCTCTGGCCTTCTATCCCTGTCCCTGTGTCTCTGAGGTCTCTGTGTCTCTCTGCTCCTGTCTCCTCATTTTTTTTGGTAATTTTTCCTTTTTACGATTTTTTTAAAGGTAGAATTTCTCTCTGGCTCTCAGCTCCATCTTTTGTTTTGTTAATAAGCCCTTCTGCTCCTTTCTCCCAGGCAGGAGAGTTGAGCCATTCTCTGAGAAGAATCCACATGGATACTGGGAACTAGATATTTCAGGCACAGGAAAAATGAAGATTTTCTACTCATAATTCAGTCTCCAGCAAGCAAAGCTAGTGTGGTAGGGAGCCCCTCTGGCCTTCTATCCCTGTCCCTGTGTCTCTGAGGTCTCTGTGTCTCTCTGCTCCTGTCTCCTCATTTTTTTTTGGTAATTTTTCCTTTTTACGATTTTTTTAAAGGTAGAATTTCTCTCTGGCTCTCAGCTCCATCTTTTGTTTTGTTAATAAGCCCTTCTGCTCCTTTCTCCCAGGCAGGAGAGTTGAGCCATTCTCTGGGAAGAATCCACATGGATACTGGGAACTAGATATTTCAGGCACTGGAAAAATGAAGATTTTCTACTCATAATTCAGTCTCCAGCAAGCAAAGCTAGTGTGGTAGGGAGCCCCTCTGGCCTTCTATCCCTGTCCCTGTGTCTCTGAGGTCTCTGTGTCTCTCTGCTCCTGTCTCCTCATTTTTTTTTGGTAATTTTTCCTTTTTACGATTTTTTAAAGGTAGAATTTCTCTCTGGCTCTCAGCTCCATCTTTTGTTTTGTTAATAAGCCCTTCTGCTCCTTTCTCCCAGGCAGGAGAGTTGAGCCATTCTCTGGGAAGTATCCACATGGATACTGGGAACTAGATATTTCAGGCACAGGAAAAATGAAGATTTTCTACTCATAATTCAGTCTCCAGCAAGCAAAGCTAGTGTGGTAGGGAGCCCCTCTGGCCTTCTATCCCTGTCCCTGTGTCTCTGAGGTCTCTGTGTCTCTCTGCTCCTGTCTCCTCATTTTTTTTTGGTAATTTTTCCTTTTTACGATTTTTTTAAAGGTAGAATTTCTCTCTGGCTCTCAGCTCCATCTTTTGTTTTGTTAATAAGCCCTTCTGCTCCTTTCTCCCAGGCAGGAGAGTTGAGCCATTCTCTGAGAAGAATCCACATGGATACTGGGAACTAGATATTTCAGGCACAGGAAAAATGAAGATTTTCTACTCATAATTCAGTCTCCAGCAAGCAAAGCTAGTGTGGTAGGGAGCCCCTCTGGCCTTCTATCCCTGTCCCTGTGTCTCTGAGGTCTCTGTGTCTCTCTGCTCCTGTCTCCTCATTTTTTTTTGGTAATTTTTCCTTTTTACGATTTTTTTAAGGTAGAATTTCTCTCTGGCTCTCAGCTCCATCTTTTGTTTTGTTAATAAGCCCTTCTGCTCCTTTCTCCCAGGCAGGAGAGTTGAGCCATTCTCTGAGAAGAATCCTCATGGATACTGGGAACTAGATATTTCAGGCACAGGAAAAATGAAGATTTTCTACTCATAATTCAGTCTCCAGCAAGCAAAGCTAGTGTGGTAGGGAGCCCCTCTGGCCTTCTATCCCTGTCCCTGTGTCTCTGAGGTCTCTGTGTCTCTCTGCTCCTGTCTCCTCATTTTTTTTGGTAATTTTTTCTTTTTACGATTTTTTTAAAGGTAGAATTTCTCTCTGGCTCTCAGCTCCATCTTTTGTTTTGTTAATAAGCCCTTCTGCTCCTTTCTCCCAGGCAGGAGAGTTGAGCCATTCTCTGGGAAGAATCCACATGGATACTGGGAACTAGATATTTCAGGCACAGGAAAAATGAAGATTTTCTACTCATAATTCAGTCTCCAGCAAGCAAAGCTAGTGTGGTAGGCAGCCCCTCTGGCCTTCTATCCCTGTCCCTGTGTCTCTGAGGTCTCTGTGTCTCTCTGCTCCTGTCTCCTCATTTTTTTTTGGTAATTTTTCCTTTTTACGATTTTTTTAAAGGTAGAATTTCTCTCTGGCTCTCAGCTCCATCTTTTGTTTTGTTAATAAGCCCTTCTGCTCCTTTCTCCCAGGCAGGAGAGTTGAGCCATTCTCTGAGAAGAATCCACATGGATACTGGGAATTAGATATTTCAGGCACAGGAAAAATGAAGATTTTCTACTCATAATTCAGTCTCCAGCAAGCAAAGCTAGTGTGGTAGGGAGCCCCTCTGGCCTTCTATCCCTGTCCCTGTGTCTCTGAGGTCTCTGTGTCTCTCTGCTCCTGTCTCCTCATTTTTTTTTGGTAATTTTTCCTTTTTACGATTTTTTTAAAGGTAGAATTTCTCTCTGGCTCTCAGCTCCATCTTTTGTTTTGTTAATAAGCCCTTCTGCTCCTTTCTCCCAGGCAGGAGAGTTGAGCCATTCTCTGAGAAGAATCCACATGGATACTGGGAACTAGATATTTCAGGCACAGGAAAAATGAAGATTTTCTACTCATAATTCAGTCTCCAGCAAGCAAAGCTAGTGTAGTAGGGAGCCCCTCTGGCCTTCTATCCCTGTCCCTGTGTCTCTGAGGTCTCTGTGTCTCTCTGCTCCTGTCTCCTCATTTTTTTTGGTAATTTTTCTCTTTTACGATTTTTTTAAAGGTAGAATTTCTCTCTGGCTCTCAGCTCCATCTTTTGTTTTGTTAATAAGCCCTTCTGCTCCTTTCTCCCAGGCAGGAGAGTTGAGCCATTCTCTGGGAAGAATCCACATGGATACTGGGAACTAGATATTTCAGGCACAGGAAAAATGAAGATTTTCTACTCAAAATTCAGTCTCCAGCAAGCAAAGCTAGTGTGGTAGGGAGCCCCTCTGGCCTTCTATCCTTGTCCCTGTGTCTCTGAGGTCTCTGTGTCTCTCTGCTCCTGTCTCCTCATTTTTTTTTGGTAATTTTTCCTTTTTACGATTTTTTTAAAGGTAGAATTTCTCTCTGGCTCTCAGCTCCATCTTTTGTTTTGTTAATAAGCCCTTCTGCTCCTTTCTCCCAGGCAGGAGAGTTGAGCCATTCTCTGGGAAGAATCCACATGGATACTGGGAACTAGATATTTCAGGCACAGGAAAAATGAAGATTTTCTACTCATAATTCAGTCTCCAGCAAGCAAAGCTAGTGTGCTAGGGAGCCCCTCTGGCCTTCTATCCCCGTCCCTGTGTCTCTGAGGTCTCTGTGTCTCTCTGCTCCTGTCTACTCATTTTTTTTTGGTAATTTTTCCTTTTTACGATTTTTTTAAAGGTAGAATTTCTCTCTGGCTCTCAGCTCCATCTTTTGTTTTGTTAATAAGCCCTTCTGCTCCTTTCTCCCAGGCAGGAGAGTTGAGCCATTCTCTGGGAAGAATCCACATGGATACTGGGAACTAGATATTTCAGGCACAGGAAAAATGAAGATTTTCTACTCATAATTCAGTCTCCAGCAAGCAAAGCTAGTGTGCTAGGGAGCCCCTCTGGCCTTCTATCCCTGTCCCTGTGTCTCTGAGGTCTCTGTGTCTCTCTGCTCCTGTCTCCTCATTTTTTTTGGTAATTTTTCCTTTTTACGATTTTTTTAAAGGTAGAATTTCTCTCTGGCTCTCAGCTCCATCTTTTGTTTTGTTAATAAGCCCTTCTGCTCCTTTCTCCCAGGCAGGAGAGTTGAGCCATTCTCTGGGAAGAATCCACATGGATACTGGGAACTAGATATTTCAGGCACAGGAAAAATGAAGATTTTCTACTCAAAATTCAGTCTCCAGCAAGCAAAGCTAGTGTGGTAGGGAGCCCCTCTGGCCTTCTATCCCTGTCCCTGTGTCTCTGAGGTCTCTGTGTCTCTCTGCTCCTGTCTCCTCATCTTTTTTGGTCATTTTTCCTTTTTACGATTTTTTTAAAGGTAGAATTTCTCTCTGGCTCTCAGCTCCATCTTTTGTTTTGTTAATAAGCCCTTCTGCTCCTTTCTCCCAGGCAGGAGAGTTGAGCCATTCTCTGAGAAGAATCCACATGGATACTGGGAACTAGATATTTCAGGCACAGGAAAAATGAAGATTTTCTACTCATAATTCAGTCTCCAGCAAGCAAAGCTAGTGTGGTAGGGAGCCCCTCTGGCCTTCTATCCCTGTCCCTGTGTCTCTGAGGTCTCTGTGTCTCTCTGCTCCTGTCTCCTCATATTTTTTGGTAATTTTTCTTTTTTACGATTTTTTTAAAGGTAGAATTTCTCTCTGGCTCTCAGCTCCATCTTTTGTTTTGTTAATAAGCCCTTCTGCTCCTTTCTCCCAGGCAGGAGAGTTGAGCCATTCTCTGGGAAGAATCCACATGGATACTGGGAACTAGATATTTCAGGCACAGGAAAAATGAAGATTTTCTACTCATAATTCAGTCTCCAGCAAGCAAAGCTAGTGTGGTAGGGAGCCCCTCTGGCCTTCTATCCCTGTCCCTGTGTCTCTGAGGTCTCTGTGTCTCTCTGCTCCTGTCTCCTCATTTTTTTGGTAATTTTTCCTTTTTACGATTTTTTTAAAGGTAGAATTTCTCTCTGGCTCTCAGCTCCATCTTTTGTTTTGTTAATAAGCCCTTCTGCTCCTTTCTCCCAGGCAGGAGAGTTGAGCCATTCTCTGAGAAGAATCCACATGGATACTGGGAACTAGATATTTCAGGCACTGGAAAAATGAAGATTTTCTACTCATAATTCAGTCTCCAGCAAGCAAAGCTAGTGTGGTAGGGAGCCCCTCTGGCCTTCTATCCCTGTCCCTGTGTCTCTGAGGTCTCTGTGTCTCTCTGCTCCTGTCTCCTCATTTTTTTTTGGTAATTTTTCCTTTTTACGATTTTTTTAAAGGTAGAATTTCTCTCTGGCTCTCAGCTCCATCTTTTGTTTTGTTAATAAGCCCTTCTGCTCCTTTCTCCCAGGCAGGAGAGTTGAGCCATTCTCTGGGAAGAATCCACATGGATACTGGGAACTATATATTTCAGGCACAGGAAAAATGAAGATTTTCTACTCATAATTCAGTCTCCAGCAAGCAAAGCTAGTGTGGTAGGGAGCCCCTCTGGCCTTCTATCCCTGTCCCTGTGTCTCTGAGGTCTCTGTGTCTCTCTGCTCCTGTCTCCTCATTTTTTTTTGGTAATTTTTCCTTTTTACGATTTTTTTAAAGGTAGAATTTCTCTCTGGCTCTCAGCTCCATCTTTTGTTTTGTTAATAAGCCCTTCTGCTCCTTTCTCCCAGGCAGGAGAGTTGAGCCATTCTCTGAGAAGAATCCAAATGGATACTGGGAACTAGATATTTCAGGC
>JAKSZU010001002.1:0-24248 GCA_026018925.1 Tupaia tana
AGAAGTTTCCACATGGATACTTGAAACTAGATATTTCAGGGCACAGGCGAAATGAAGATTTTCTACTCATAATTCAGCCTCCAGCAAGCAAAGCAGGTGTGGCAGGGAGCCCCTCTGGCCTTCTATCCCTGTCTCTGTGTCTCTGAGGTCTCTGTCTCTCTCTGCTCCTGTCTCCTCAATTTTTTGGTAATTTTTCCTTTTTACGATTATTTTAAAGGTAGAATTTCTCTCTGGCTCTCAGCTCCATCTTTTGTTTTGTTAATAAGCCCTTCTGCTCCTTTCTCCCAGGCAGGAGAGTTGAGCCATTCTCTGAGAAGATTCCACATGGATACTGGGAACTAGATATTTCAGGGCACAGGCGAAATGAAGATTTTCTACTCATAATTCAGCCTCCAGCAAGCAAAGCTAGTGTGGTTGGGAGCCCCTCTGGCCTTCTATCCCTGTCTCTGTGTCTCTGAGGTCTCTGTCTCTCTCTGCTCCTGTCTCCTCTTTTTTTTGGTAATTTTTCCTTTTTACGATTTTTTTAAAGGTAGAATTTCTCTCTGGCTCTCAGCTCCATCTTTTGTTTTGTTAATAAGCCCTTCTGCTCCTTTCTCCCAGGCAGGAGAGTTGAGCCATTCTCTGAGAAGATTCCACATGGATACTGGAAACTAGATATTTCAGGGCACAGGCGAAATGAAGATTTTCTACTCATAATTCAGCCTCCAGCAAGCAAAGCTAGTGTGGTAGGGAGCCCCTCTGGCCTTCTATCCCTGTCTCTGTGTCTCTGAGGTCTCTGTCTCTCTCTGCTCTTGTCTCCTCATTTTCTTGGGTAATTTTTCCTTTTTACGATTTTTTTAAAGGTAGAATTTCTCTCTGGCTCTCAGCTCCATCTTTTGTTTTGTTAATAAGCCCTTCTGCTCCTTTCTCCCAGGCAGGAGAGTTGAGCCATTCTCTGAGAAGATTCCACATGGATACTGGGAACTAGATATTTCAGGGCACAGGCGAAATGAAGATTTTCTACTCATAATTCAGCCTCCAGCAAGCAAAGCTAGTGTGGTAGGGAGCCCCTCTGGCCTTCTATCCATGTCTCTGTGTCTCTGAGGTCTCTGTCTCTCCCTGCTCCTGTCTCCTCATTTTTTTTGGTAATTTTTCCTTTTTACGATTTTTTAAAGGTAGAATTTCTCTCTGGCTCTCAGCTCCATCTTTTGTTTTGTTAATAAGCCATTCTGCTCCTTTCTCCCAGGCAGGAGAGTTGAGCCATTCTCTGAGAAGATTCCACATGGATACTGGGAACTAGATATTTCAGGGCACAGGCGAAATGAAGATTTTCTACTCATAATTCAGCCTCCAGCAAGCAAAGCTAGTGTGGTAGGGAGCCCCTCTGGCCTTCTATCCCTGTCTCTGTGTCTCTGAGGTCTCTGTCTCTCTCTGCTCCTGTCTCCTCTTTTTTTGGTAATTTTTCCTTTTTACGATTTTTTTAAAGTTAGAATTTCTCTCTGGCTCTCAGCTCCATCTTTTGTTTTGTTAATAAGCCCTTCTACTCCTTTCTCCCAGGCAGGAGAGTTGAGCCATTCTCTGAGAAGATTCCACATGGATACTTGAAACTAGATACCTCAGGGCACAGGCGAAATGAAGATTTTCTACTCATAATTCAGCCTCCAGCAAGCAAAGCTAGTGTGGTAGGGATCCCCTATGGCCTTCTATCCCTGTCTCTGTGTCTCTGAGGTCTCTGTCTCTCTCTGCTCCTGTCTCCTCAATTTTTTGGTAATTTCTCCTTTTTACGATTATTTTAAAGGTAGAATTTCTCTCTGGCTCTCAGCTCCATCTTTTGTTTTGTTAATAAGCCCTTCTGCTCCTTTCTCCTTGGCAGGAGAGTAGAGCCATTCTCTGAGAAGATTCCACATGGATACTGGAAACTAGATATTTCAGGGCACAGGCGAAATGAAGATTTTCTACTCATAATTCAGCCTCCAGCAAGCAAAGCTAGTGTGGTAGGGAGCCCCTCTGGCCTTCTATCCCTGTCTCTGTGTCTCTGAGGTCTCTGTCTCTCTCTGCTCCTGTCTCCTCATTTTCTTGGGTAATTTTTCCTTTTTACGATCTTTTTTAAAGGTAGAATTTCTCTCTGGCTCTCAGCTCCATCTTTTGTTTTGCTAATAAGCCCTTCTGCTCCTTTCTCCCAGGCAGGAGAGTAGAGCCATTCTCTGAGAAGTTTCCACATGGATACTGGGAACTAGATATTTCAGGGCACAGGCGAAATGAAGATTTTCTACTCATAATTCAGCCTCCAGCAAGCAAAGCTTGTGGGGTAGGGAGCCCCTCTGGCCTTCTATCCCTGTCTCTGTGTCTCTGATGTCTCTGTCTCTCTCTGCTCCTGTCTCCTCATTTTTTTGGGTAATTTTTCCTTTTTACGATTTTTTTAAAGGTAGAATTTCTCTCTGGCTCTCAGCTCCATCTTTTGTTTTGTTAATAAGCCCTTCTGCTCCTTTCTCCCAGGCAGGAGAGTAGAGCCATTCTCTGAGAAGATTCCACATGGATACTGGGAACTAGATATTTCAGGGCACAGGCGAAATGAAGATTTTCTACTCATAATTCAGCCTCCAGCAAGCAAAGCTAGTGTGGTAGGGAGCCCCTCTGGCCTTCTATCCCTGTCTCTGTGTCTCTGAGGTCTCTGTCTCTCTCTGCTCCTGTCTCCTCATTTTTTTTGGTAATTTTTCCTTTTCACGATTTTTTTAAAGGTAGAATTTCTCTCTGGCTCTCAGCTCCATCTTTTGTTTTGTTAATAAGGCCTTCTTCTCCTTTCTCCCAGGTAGGAGAGTTGAGCCATTCTCTGAGAAGATTCCACATGGATACTGGGAACTAGATATTTCAGGGCACAGGCGAAATGAAGATTTTCTACTCATAATTCAGCCTCCAGCAAGCAAAGCTAGTGTGGTAGGGAGCCCCTCTGGCCTTCTATCCCTGTCTCTGTGTCTCTGAGGTCTCTGTCTCTCTCTGCTCCTGTCTCCTCATTTTTTGGGTAATTTTTCCTTTTTACGATTTTTTTAAAGGTAGAATTTCTCTCTGGCTCTCAGCTCCATCTTTTGTTTTGTTAATAAGCCCTTCTGCTCCTTTCTCCCAGGCAGGAGAGTTGAGCCATTCTCTGAGAAGGTTCCACATGGATACTGGGAACTAGATATTTCAGGGCACAGGCGAAATGAAGATTTTCTACTCATAATTCAGCCTCCAGCAAGCAAAGCTAGTGTGGTAGGGAGCCCCTCTGGCCTTCTATCCCTGTCTCTGTGTCTCTGAGGTCTCTGTCTCTCTCTGCTCCTGTCTCCTCATTTTCTTGGGTAATTTTTCCTTTTTACGATTTTTTTAAAGGTAGAATTTCTCTCTGGCTCTCAGCTCCATCTTTTGTTTTGTTAATAAGCCCTTCTGCTCCTTTCTCCCAGGCAGGAGAGTTGAGCCATTCTCTGAGAAGATTCCACATGGATACTGGGAACTAGATATTTCAGGGCACAGGCGAAATGAAGATTTTCTACTCATAATTCAGCCTCCAGCAAGCAAAGCTAGTGTGGTGGGAGTCCCTCTGGCCTTCTATCCCTGTCTCTGTGTCTCTGAGGTCTCTGTCTCTCTCTGCTCATGTCTCCTCATTTTTTTTGGTAATTTTTCCTTTTTACGATTTTTTTAAAGGTAGAATTTCTCTCTGGCTCTCAGCTCCATCTTTTGTTTTGTTAATAAGCCCTTCTGGTCCTTTCTCCCAGGCAGGGGAGTTGAGCCATTCTCTGAGAAGATTCCACATGGATACTGGGAACTAGATATTTCAGGGCACAGGCGAAATGTAGATTTTCTACTCATAATTCAGCCTCCAGCAAGCAAAGCTAGTGTGGTAGGGAGCCCCTCTGGCCTGCTATCCCTGTCTCTGTGTCTCTGAGGTCTCTGTCTCTCTCTGCACCTGTCTCCTCATTTTTTTGGTAATTTTTCCTTTTTACGATTTTTTTAAAGGTAGAATTTCTCTCTGGCTCTCAGCTCCATCTTTTCTTTCGTTAATAAGCCCTTCTGCTCCTTTCTCCCAGGCAGGAGAGTTGAGCCATTCTGTGAGAAGATTCCACATGGATACTGGGAACTAGATATTTCAGGGCACTGGCGAAATGAAGATTTTCTACTCATAATTCAGCCTCCAGCAAGCAAAGTTAGTGTGGTAGGGAGCCCCTCTGGCCTTCTATCCCTGTCTCTGTGTCTCTGAGGTCTCTGTCTCTCTCTGCTCCTGTCTCCTCTTTTTTTTGGTAATTTTTCCTTTTTACGATTTTTTTAAAGGTAGAATTTCTCTCTGGCTCTCAGCTGCATCTTTTGTTTTGTTAATAAGCCCTTCTGCTCCTTTTTCCCAGTCAGGAGAGTTGAGCCATTCTCTGAGAAGATTCCACATGGATACTGGAAACTAGATATTTCAGGGCACAGGCGAAATGAAGATTTTCTACTCATAATTCAGCCTCCAGCAAGCAAAGCTAGTGTGGTAGGGAGCCCCTCTGGCCTTCTATCCCTGTCTCTGTTTCTCTGAGGTCTCTGTCACTCTCTGCTCCTGTCTCCTCATTTTCTTGGGTAATTTTTCCTTTTTACGATTTTTTTCAAGGTAGAATTTCTCTCTGGCTCTCAGCTCCATCTTTTGTTTTGTTAATAAGCCCTTCTGCTCCTTTCTCCCAGGCATGAGAGTAGAGCCATTCTCTGAGAAGATTCCACATGGATACTGGGAACTAGATATTTCAGGGCACAGGCGAAATGAAGATTTTCTACTCATAATTCAGCCTCCAGCAAGCAAAGCTTGTGTGGTAGGGAGCCCCTCTGGCCTTCTATCCCTGTCTCTGTGTCTCTGAGGTCTCTGTCTCTCTCTGCTCCTGTCTCCTCATTTTTTTTGGTAATTTTTCCTTTTTACGATTTTTTTAAAGGTAGAATTTCTCTCTGGCTCTCAGCTCCATCTTTTGTTTTGTTAATAAGCCCTTCTGCTCCTTTCTCCCAGGCAGGAGAGTTGAGCCATTCTCTGAGAAGATTCCACATGGATACTGGGAACTAGGTATTTCAGGGCACAGGCGAAATGAAGATTTTCTACTCATAATTCAGCCTCCAGCAAGCAAAGCTAGTGTGGTAGGGAGCCCCTCTGGCCTTCTATCCCTGTCTCTGTGTCTCTGAGGTCTCTGTCTTTTTGCTCCTGTCTCCTCATTGTTTTTGGTAATTTTTCCTTTTTACGATTTTTTTAAAGGTAGAATTTCTCTCTGGCTCTCAGCTCCATCTTTTGTTTTGTTAATAAGCCCTTCTGCTCCTTTCTCCCAGGCAGGAGAGTTGAGCCATTCTCTGAGAAGATTCCACATGGATACTGGGAACTAGATATTTCAGGGCACAGGCGAAATGAAGATTTTCTACTCATAATTCAGCCTCCAGCAAGCAAAGCTAGTGTGGTAGGGAGCCCCTCTGGCCTTCTATCCCTGTCTCTGTGTCTCTGAAGTCTCTGTCTCTCTCTGCTCCTGTCTCCTCTTTTTTTTGGTAATTTTTCCTTTTTACGATTTTTTTAAAGGTAGAATTTCTCTCTGGCTCTCAGCTCCATCTTTTGTATTGTTAATAAGCCCTTCTGCTCCTTTCTCCCAGGCAGGAGAGTTGAGCCATTCTCTGAGAAGATTCCACATGGATACTGGAAACTAGATATTTCAGGCCACAGGCGAAATGAAGATTTTCTACTCATAATTCAGCCTCCAGCAAGCAAAGCTAGTGTGGTAGGGAGCCCCTCTGGCCTTCTATCCCTGTCTCTGTGTCTCTGAGGTCTCTGTCTCTCTCTGCTCCTGTCTCCTCATTTTCTTGGGTAATTTTTCCTTTTTACGATTTTTTTAAAGGTAGAATTTCTCTCTGGCTCTCAGCTCCATCTTTTGTTTTGTTAATAAGCCCTTCTGCTCCTTTCTCCCAGGCAGGAGAGTAGAGCCATTCTCTGAGAAGATACCACATGGATACTGGAAACTAGATATTTCAGGGCACAGGCGAAATGAAGATTTTCTACTCATAATTCAGCCTCCAGCAAGCAAAGCTAGTGTGGTAGGGAGCCCCTCTGGCCTTCTATCCCTGTCTCTGTGTCTCTGAGGTCTCTGTCTCTCTCTGCTCCTGTCTCCTCATTTTTTTGGGTAATTTTTCCTTTTTACGATTTTTTTAAAGGTAGAATTTCTCTCTGGCTCTCAGCTCCATCTTTTGTTTTGTTAATAAGCCCTTCTGCTACTTTCTCCCAGGCAGGAGAGTTGAGCCATTCTCTGAGAAGATTCCACATGGATACTGGGAACTAGATATTTCAGGGCACAGGCGAAATGAAGATTTTCTACTCATAATTCAGCCTCCAGCAAGCAAAGCTAGTGTGGTAGGGAGCCCCTCTGGCCTTCTATCCCTGTCTCTGTGTCTCTGAGGTCTCTGTCTCTCTCTGCTCCTGTCTCCTCATTTTTTTTGGGTAATTTTTCTTTTTTACGATTTTTTTAAAGGTAGAATTTCTCTCTGGCTCTCAGCTCCATCTTTTGTTTTGTTAATAAGCCCTTCTGCTCCTTTCTCCCAGGCAGGAGAGTTGAGCCATTCTCTGAGAAGTTTCCACATGGATACTGGGAACAAGATATTTCAGGGCACAGGCGAAATGAAGATTTTCTACTCATAATTCAGCCTCCAGCAAGCAAAGCTAGTGTGGTAGGGAGCCCCTCTGGCCTTCTATCCCTGTCTCTGTGTCTCTGAGGTCTCTGTCTCTCTCTGCTCCTATCTCCTCATTTTCTTGGGTAATTTTTCCTTTTTACGATTTTTTTAAAGGTAGAATTTCTCTCTGGCTCTCAGCTCCATCTTTTGTTTTGTTAATAAGCCCTTCTGCTCCTTTCTCCCAGGCAGGAGAGTTGAGCCATTCTCTGAGAAGTTTCCACATGGATACTGGGAACTAGATATTTCAGGGCACAGGCGAAATGAAGATTTTCTACTCATAATTCAGCCTCCAGCAAGCAAAGCTAGTGTGGTAGGGAGTCCCTCTGGCCTTCTATCCCTGTCTCTGTGTCTCTGAGGTCTCTGTCTCTCTCTGCTCATGTCTCCTCATTTTTTTTTGGTAATTTTTCCTTTTTACGATTTTTTTAAAGGTAGAATTTCTCTCTGGCTCTCAGCTCCATCTTTTGTTTTGTTAATAAGCCCTTCTGGTCCTTTCTCCCAGGCAGGGGAGTTGAGCCATTCTCTGAGAAGATTCCACATGGATACTGGGAACTAGATATTTCAGGGCACAGGCGAAATGTAGATTTTCTAATCATAATTCAGCCTCCAGCAAGCAAAGCTAGTGTGGTAGGGAGCCCCTCTGGCCTTCTATCCCTGTCTCTGTGTCTCTGAGGTCTCTGTCTCTCTCTGCACCTGTCTCCTCATTTTTTTGGTAATTTTTCCTTTTTACGATTTTTTTAAAGGTAGAATTTCTCTCTGGCTCTCAGCTCCATCTTTTGTTTCGTTATTAAGCCCTTCTGCTCCTTTCTCCCAGGCAGGAGAGTTGAGCCATTCTGTGAGAAGATTCCACATGGATACTGGGAACTAGATATTTCAGGGCACTGGCGAAATGAAGATTTTCTACTCATAATTCAGCCTCCAGCAAGCAAAGTTAGTGTGGTAGGGAGCCCCTCTGGCCTTCTATCACTGTCTCTGTGTCTCTGAGGTCTCTGTCTCTCTCTGCTCCTGTCTCCTCTTTTTTTTGGTAATTTTTCCTTTTTACGATTTTTTTAAAGGTAGAATTTCTCTGTGGCTCTCAGCTGCATCTTTTGTTTTGTTAATAAGCCCTTCTGCTCCTTTTTTTCCAGTCACGAGAGTTGAGCCATTCTCTGAGAAGATTCCACATGGATACTGGAAACTAGATATTTCAGGGCACAGGCGAAATGAAGATTTTCTACTCATAATTCAGCCTCCAGCAAGCAAAGCTAGTGTGGTAGGGAGCCCCTCTGGCCTTCTATCCCTGTCTCTGTTTCTCTGAGGTCTCTGTCACTCTCTGCTCCTGTCTCCTCATTTTCTTGGGTAATTTTTCCTTTTTACGATTTTTTTCAAGGTAGAATTTCTCTCTGGCTCTCAGCTACATCTTTTGTTTTGTTAATAAGCCCTTCTGCTCCTTTCTCCCAGGCATGAGAGTAGAGCCATTCTCTGAGAAGTTTCCACATGGATACTGGGAACTAGATATTTCAGGGCACAGGCGAAATGAAGATTTTCTACTCATAATTCAGCCTCCAGCAAGCAAAGCTTGTGTGGTAGGGAGCCCCTCTGGCCTTCTATCCCTGTCTCTGTGTCTCTGAGGTCTCTGTCTTTTTGCTCCTGTCTCCTCATTGTTTTTGGTAATTTTTCCTTTTTACGATTTTTTTAAAGGTAGAATTTCTCTCTGGCTCTCAGCTCCATCTTTTGTTTTGTTAATAAGCCCTTCTGCTCCTTTCTCCCAGGCAGGAGAGTTGAGCCATTCTCTGAGAAGATTCCACATGGATACTGGGAACTAGATATTTCAGGGCACAGGCGAAATGAAGATTTTCTACTCATAATTCAGCCTCCAGCAAGCAAAGCTAGTGTGGTAGGGAGCCCCTCTGGCCTTCTATCCCTGTCTCTGTGTCTCTGAAGTCTCTGTCTCTCTCTGCTCCTGTCTCCTCTTTTTTTTGGTAATTTTTCCTTTTTACGATTTTTTTAAAGGTAGAATTTCTCTCTGGCTCTCAGCTCCATCTTTTGTATTGTTAATAAGCCCTTCTGCTCCTTTCTCCCAGGCAGGAGAGTTGAGCCATTCTCTGAGAAGATTCCACATGTATACTGGAAACTAGATATTTCAGGGCACAGGCGAAATGAAGATTTTCTACTCATAATTCAGCCTCCAGCAAGCAAAGCTAGTGTGGTAGGGAGCCCCTCTGGCCTTCTATCCCTGTCTCTGTGTCTCTGAGGTCTCTGTCTCTCTCTGCTCCTGTCTCCTCATTTTCTTGGGTAATTTTTCCTTTTTACGATTTTTTTAAAGGTAGAATTTCTCTCTGGCTCTCAGCTCCATCTTTTGTTTTGTTAATAAGCCCTTCTGCTCCTTTCTCCCAGGCAGGAGAGTAGAGCCATTCTCTGAGAAGATTCCACATGGATACTGGAAACTAGATATTTCAGGGCACAGGCGAAATGAAGATTTTCTACTCATAATTCAGCCTCCAGCAAGCAAAGCTAGTGTGGTAGGGAGCCCCTCTGGCCTTCTATCCCTGTCTCTGTGTCTCTGAGGTCTCTGTCTCTCTCTGCTCCTGTCTCCTCATTTTTTTGGGTAATTTTTCCTTTTTACGATTTTTTTAAAGGTAGAATTTCTCTCTGGCTCTCAGCTCCATCTTTTGTTTTGTTAATAAGCCCTTCTGCTCCTTTCTCCCAGGCAGGAGAGTTGAGCCATTCTCTGAGAAGATTCCACATGGATACAGGGAACTAGATATTTCATGGCACAGGCGAAATGAAGATTTTCTACTCATAATTCAGCCTCCAGCAAGCAAAGCTAGTGTGGTAGGGAGCCCCTCTGGCCTTCTATCCCTTTCTCTGTGTCTCTGAGGTCTCTGTCTCTCTCTGCTCCTGTCTCCTCATTTTTTTGGGTAATTTTTCCTTTTTACAATTTTTTTAAAGGTAGAATTTCTCTCTGGCTCTCAGCTCCATCTTTTGTTTTGTTAATAAGCCCTTCTGCTCCTTTCTCCCAGGCAGGAGAGTTGAGCCATTCTCTGAGAAGATTCCACATGGATACTGGGAACTAGATATTTCAGGGCACAGGCGAAATGAAGATTTTCTACTCATAATTCAGCCTCCAGCAAGCAAAGCTAGTGTGGTAGGGAGCCCATCTGTCCTTCTATCCCTGTCTCTGTGTCTCTGAGGTCTCTGTCTCTCTCTGCTCCTGTCTCATCTTTTTTTTGGTAATTTTTCCTTTTTCCGATTATTTTAAAGGTAGAATTTCTCTCTGGCTCTCAGCTCCATCTTTTGTTTTGTTAATAAGCCCTTCTGCTCCTTTCTCCCAGGCAGGAGAGTTGAGCCATTCTCTGAGAAGATTCCACATTGATACTGGGAACTAGATACTTCAGGGCACAGGCGAAATGAAGATTTTCTACTCATAATTCAGCCTCCAGCAAGCAAAGCTACTGTGGTAGGGAGACCCTCTGGCCTTCTATCCCTGTCTCTGAGTCTCTGAGTTCTCTGTCACTCTCTGCTCCTGTCTCATCAGTTTTTTTGGTAATTTTTCTTTTTACGATTTTTTAAACGTAGAATTTCTCTCTGGCTCTCAGCTCCATCTTTTGTTTTGTTAATAAGCCCTTCTGCTCCTTTCTCCCAGGCGGGAGAGTTGAGCCATTCTCTGAGAAGTTTCCACATGGATACTGGGAACTAGATATTTCAGGGCACAGGCGAAATAAAGATTTTCTACTCATAATTCAGCTTCCAGCAATCAAGGCTAGTGTGGTAGGGAGCCCCTCTGGCCTTCTATCCCTGTCTCTGTGTCTCTGAGGTCTCTGTCTCTCTCTGCTCCTGTCTCCTCATTTCTTTTGGTAATTTTTCCTTTTTACGATTTTTTTAAAGGTAGAATTTCTCTCTGGCGCTCAGCTCCATCTTTTGTTTTGTTAATAAGCCCTTCTGCTCCTTTCTCCCAGGCAGGAGAGTTGAGCCACTCTCTGAGAAGATTCCACATGGATACTGGGAACTAGTTATTTCAGGGCACAGGCGAAATGAAGATTTTCTACTCATAATTCAGCCTCCAGCAAGCAAAGCTAGTGTGGTAGGGAGCCCCTCTGGCCTTCTATCCCTGTCTCTGTGTCTCTGAGGTCTCTGTCTCTCTCTGCTCCTGTCTCCTCATTTTTTTGGGTAATTTTTCCTTTTTACGATTTTTTTAAAGGTAGAATTTCTCTCTGGCTCTCAGCTCCATCTTTTGTTTTGTTAATAAGCCCTTCTGCTCCTTTCTCCCAGGCAGGAGAGTTGAGCCATTCTCTGAGAAGTTTCCACATGGATACTGGGAACTAGATATTTCAGGGCACAGGCGAAATGAAGATTTTCTACTCATAATTCAGCCTCCAGCAAGCAAAGCTAGTGTGGTAGGGAGCCTCTCTGGCCTTCTCTCACTGTCTCTGTGTCTCTGAGGTCTCTGTCTCTCTCAGCTCCTGTCTCCTCATTTTTTTTGGTAATTTTTCTTTTTACGATTTTTTTAAAGGTAGAATTTCTCTCTGGCTCTCAGCTCCATCTTTTGTTTTGTTAATAAGCCCTTCTGCTTCTTTCTCCCAGGCAGTAGAGTTGAGCCATTCTCTGAGAAGATTCCACATGGATACTGGGAACTAGATATTTCAGGGCACAGGAGAAATGAAGATTTTCTACTCATAATTCAGCCTCCAGCAAGCAAAGCTAGTGTGGTAGGGAGCCTCTCTGGCCTTCTATCCCTGTCTCTGTGTCTCTGAGGTCTCTGTCTCTCTCTGCTCCTGTCTCCTCAATTTTTTGGTAATTTTTCTTTTTAAGATTTTTTTAAAGGTAGAATTTCTCTCTGGCTCGCAGCTCCATCTTTTGTTTTGTTAATAAGCCCTTCTGCTCCTTTCTCCCAGGCAGGAGAGTTGAGCCATTCTCTGAGAAGTTTCCACATGGATACTGGGAACTAGATATTTCAGGGCACAGGCGAAATGAAGATTTTCTACTCATAATTCAGCCTCCAGCATGCAAATCTAGTGTGGTAGGGAGCCCCTCTGGCCTTCTATCCCTGTCTCTGTGTCTCTGAGGTCTCTGTCTCTCTCTGCTCCTGTCTCTTCATTTTTTTTTAGTAATTTTTCCTTTTTACGACTTTTTTAAAGGTAGAATTTCTCTCTGGCTCTCAGCTCCATCTTTTGTTTTGTTAATAAGCCCTTCTGCTCCTTTCTTCCAGGCAGGAGAGTTGAGCCATTCTCTGAGAAGATTCCACATGGATACTGGGAACTAGATATTTCAGGGCACAGGAGAAATGAAGATTTTCTACTCATAATTCAGCCTCCAGAAAGCAAAGCTAGTGTGGTAGGGAGCCCCTCTGGCCTTCTATCCCTGTCTCTGTGTCTCTGAGGTCTCTGTCTCTCTCTGCTCCTGTCTCCTCAATTTTTTGGTAATTTTTCCTTTTTACGATTATTTTAAAGGTAGAATTTCTCTCTGGCTCTCAGCTCCATCTTTTGTTTTGTTAATAAGCCCTTCTGCTCCTTTCTCCCAGGCAGAAGAGTTGAGCCATTCTCTGAGAAGATTCCACATGGATACTGGGAACTAGATATTTCAGGGCACAGGCGAAATGAAGATTTTCTACTCATAATTCAGCCTCCAGCAAGCAAAGCTAGTGTGGTAGGGAGCCCCTCTGGCCTTCTATCCCTGTCTCTGTGTCTCTGAGGTCTCTGTCTCTCTCTGCTCCTGTCTCCTCTTATTTTGGCAATTTTTCCTTTTTACGATTTTTTTAAAGTTAGAATTTCTCTCTGGTTCTCAGCTCCATCTTTTGTTTTGTTAATAAGCCCTTCTACTCCTTTCTCCCAGGCAGGAGAGTTGAGCCATTCTCTGAGAAGATTCCTCATGGATACTTGAACCTAGATATTTCAGGGCACAGGCGAAATGAAGATTTTCTACTCATAATTCAGCCTCCAGCAAGCAAAGCTAGTGTGGTAGGGAGCCCCTCTGGCCTTCTATCCCTGTCTCTGTGTCTCTGAGGTCTCTGACTCTCTCTGATCCTGTCTCCTCATTTTTTTTGGTAATTTTTCCTTTTTACGATATTTTTAAAGGTAGAATTTCTCTCTGGCTCTCAGCTCCATCTTTTGTTTTGTTAATAAGCACTTGTGCTCCTTTCTCCCAGGCAGGAGAGTTGAGCCATTCTCTGAGAAGATTCCACATGGATACTGGGAACTAGATCTTTCAGGGCACAGGCGAAATGAAGATTTTCTACTCATAATTCAACCTCCAGCAATCAAAGCTAGTGTGGTAGGGAGCCCCTCTGGCCTTCTATCCCTGTCTCTGTGTCTCTGAGGTCTCTGTCTCTCTCTGCTCCTGTCTCCTCATTTCTTTTGGTACTTTTTCCTTTTTACGATTTTTTTAAAGGTAGAATTTCTCTCTGGCGCTCAGCTCCATCTTTTGTTTTGTTAATAAGCCCTTCTGCTCCTTTCTCCCAGGCAGGAGAGTTGAGCCATTCTCTGAGAAGATTCCACATGGATACTGGGAACTAGTTATGTCAGGGCACAGGCGAAATGAAGATTTTCTACTCATAATTCAGCCTCCAGCAAGCAAAGCTAGTGTGGTAGGGAGCCCCTCTGGCCTTCTATCCCTGTCTCTGTGTCTCTGAGGTCTCTGTCTCTCTCTGCTCCTGTCTCCTCATTTTTTGGGGTAATTTTTCCTTTTTACGATTTTTTTAAAGGTAGAATTTCTCTCTGGCTCTCAGCTCCATCTTTTGTTTTGTTAATAAGCCCTCCTGCTCCTTTCTCCCATGCAGGAGATTTGAGCCATTCTCTGAGAAGATTCCACATGGATACTGGAAACTAGATATTTCAGGGCACAGGCGAAATGAATATTTTCTACTCATAATTCAGCCTCCAGCAAGCAAAGCTAGTGTGGTAGGGAGCCCCTCTGACCTTCTATCACTGTCTCTTTGTCTCTGAGGTCTCTGTCTCTCTCAGCTCTTGTCTCCTCATTTTTTTTGGTAATTTTTCCTTTTTACGATTTTTTTAAAGGTAGAATTTCTCTCTGGCTCTCAGCTCCATGTTTTGTTTTGTTAATAAGCCCTTCTGCTCCTTTCTCCCAGGCAGGAGAGTTGAGCCATTCCCTGAGAAGATTCCACATGGATACTGGAAACTAGATATTTCAGGGCACAGGCGAAATGAAGATTTTCTACTCATAATTCAGCCTCCAGCAAGCAAAGCTAGTGTGGTAGGGAGCCCCTCTGGCCTTCTATCCCTTTCTCTGTGTCTCTGAGGTCTCTGTCTCTCTCTGCTCCTGTCTCCTCATTTTCTTGGGTAATTTTTCCTTTTTACGATTTTTTTAAAGGTAGAATTTCTCTCTGGCTCTCAGCTCCATCTTTTGTTTTGTTAATAAGCCCTTCTGCTCCTTTCTCCCAGGCAGGAGAGTTGAGCCATTCTCTGAGAAGATTCCACATGGATACTGGGAACTAGATATTTCAGGGCACAGGCGAAATGAAGATTTTCTACTCATAATTCAGCCTCCAGCAAGCAAAGCTAGTGTGGTAGGGAGCCCCTCTGGCCTTCTATCCCTGTCTCTGTGTCTCTGAGGTCTCTGTCTCTCTCTGCTCCTGTCTCCTCATTTTTTTTGGTAATTTTTCCTTTTTACGATTTTTTTAAAGGTAGAATTTCTCTCTGGCTCTCAGCTCCATCTTTTGTTTTGTTAATAAGCCCTTCTGCTCCTTTCTCCCAGGCAGGAGAGTTGAGCCATTCTCTGAGAAGATTCCACATGTATACTGGGAACTAGATATTTCAGGGCACAGGCGAAATGAAGATTTTCTACTCATAATTCAGCCTCCAGCAAGCAAAGCTAGTGTGGTAGGGAGCCCCTCTGGCCTTCTATCCCTGTCTCTGTGTCTCTGAGGTCTCTGTCTCTCTCTGCTCCTGTCTCCTCTTTTTTTGGTAATTTTTCCTTTTTACGATTTTTTTAAAGTTAGAATTTCTCTCTGGCTCTCAGCTCCATCTTTTGTTTTGTTAATAAGCCCTTCTACTCCTTTCTCCCAGGCAGGAGAGTTGAGCCATTCTCTGAGAAGATTCCACATGGATACTTGAAACTAGATATCTCAGGGCACAGGCGAAATGAAGATTTTCTACTCATAATTCAGCCTCCAGCAAGCAAAGCTAGTGTGGTAGGGATCCCCTCTGGCCTTCTATCCCTGTCTCTGTGTCTCTGAGGTCTCTGTCTCTCTCTGCTCCTGTCTCCCCAATTTTTTGGTAATTTTTCCTTTTTACGATTATTTTAAAGGTAGAATTTCTCTCTGGCTCTCAGCTCCATCTTTTGTTTTGTTAATAAGCCCTTCTGCTCCTTTCTCCCAGGCAGGAGAGTTGAGCCATTCTCTGAGAAGATTCCACATGGATACTGGGAACTAGATATTTCAGGGCACAGGCGAAATGAAGATTTTCTACTCATAATTCAGCCTCCAGCAAGCAAAGCTAGTGTGGTAGGGAGCCCCTCTGGCCTTCTATCCCTGTCTCTGTGTCTCTGAGGTCTCTGTCTCTCTCTGCTCCTGTCTCCTCATTTTTTTTGGTAATTTTTCCTTTTTACGATTTTTTTAAAGGTAGAATTTCTCTCTGGCTCTCAGCTCCATCTTTTGTTTTGTTAATAAGCCCTTCTGCTCCTTTCTCCCAGGCAGGAGAGTTGAGCCATTCTCTGAGAAGATTCCACATGTATACTGGGAACTAGATATTTCAGGGCACAGGCGAAATGAAGATTTTCTACTCATAATTCAGCCTCCAGCAAGAAAAGCTAGTGTGGTAGGGAGCCCCTCTGGCCTTCTATCCCTGTCTCTGTGTCTCTGAGGTCTCTGTCTCTCTCTGCTCCTGTCTCCTCTTTTTTTGGTAATTTTTCCTTTTTACGATTTTTTTAAAGTTAGAATTTCTCTCTGGCTCTCAGCTCCATCTTTTGTTTTGTTAATAAGCCCTTCTACTCCTTTCTCCCAGGCAGGAGAGTTGAGCCATTCTCTGAGAAGATTCCACATGGATACTTGAAACTAGATATCTCAGGGCACAGGCGAAATGAAGATTTTCTACTCATAATTCAGCCTCCAGCAAGCAAAGCTAGTGTGGTAGGGATCCCCTCTGGCCTTCTATCCCTGTCTCTGTGTCTCTGAGGTCTCTGTCTCTCTCTGCTCCTGTCTCCTCAATTTTTTGGTAATTTTTCCTTTTTACGATTATTTTAAAGGTAGAATTTCTCTCTGGCTCTCAGCTCCATCTTTTGTTTTGTTAATAAGCCCTTCTGCTCCTTTCTCCCAGGCAGGAGAGTTGAGCCATTCTCTGATAAGATTCCACATGGATACTGGGAACTAGATATTTCAGGGCACAGGCGAAATGAAGATTTTCTACTCATAATTCAGCCTCCAGCAAGCAAAGCTAGTGTGGTAGGGAGCCCCTCTGGCCTTCTATCCCTGTCTCTGTGTCTCTGAGGTCTCTGTCTCTCTCTGCTCCTGTCTCCTCTTTTTTTTGGTAATTTTTCCTTTTTACGATTTTTTTAAAGGTAGAATTTCTCTCTGGCTCTCAGCTCCATCTTTTGTTTTGTTAATAAGCCCTTCTGCTCCTTTCTCCCAGGCAGGAGAGTAGAGCCATTCTCTGAGAAGATTCCACATGGATACTGGAAACTAGATATTTCAGGACACAGGCGAAATGAAGATTTTCTACTCATAATTCAGCCTCCAGCAAGCAAAGCTAGTGTGGTAGGGAGCCCCTATGGCCTTCTATCCCTGTCTCTGTGTCTCTGAGGTCTCTGTCTCTCTCTGCTCCTGTCTCCTCATTTTCTTGGGTAATTTTTCCTTTTTACGATCTTTTTTAAAGGTAGAATTTCTCTCTGGCTCTCAGCTCCATCTTTTGTTTTGTTAATAAGCCCTTCTGCTCCTTTCTCCCAGGCAGGAGAGTAGAGCCATTCTCTGAGAAGTTTCCACATGGATACTGGGAACTAGATATTTCAGGGCAGAGGCGAAATGAAGATTTTCTACTCATAATTCAGCCTCCAGCAAGCAAAGCTTGTGTGGTAGGGAGCCCCTCTGGCCTTCTATCCCTGTCTCTGTGTCTCTGAGGTCTCTGTCTCTCTCTGCTCCTGTCTCCTCATTTTTTTGGGTAATTTTTCCTTTTTACGATTTTTTTAAAGGTAGAATTTCTCTCTGGCTCTCAGCTCCATCTTTTGTTTTGTTAATAAGCCCTTCTACTCCTTTCTCCCAGGCAGGAGAGTTGAGCCATTCTCTGAGAAGATTCCACATGGATACTTGAAACTAGATATCTCAGGGCACAGGCGAAATGAAGATTTTCTACTCATAATTCAGCCTCCAGCAAGCAAAGCTAGTGTGGTAGGGATCCCCTCTGGCCTTCTATCCCTGTCTCTGTGTCTCTGAGGTCTCTGTCTCTCTCTGCTCCTGTCTCCTCAATTTTTTGGTAATTTTTCCTTTTTACGATTATTTTAAAGGTAGAATTTCTCTCTGGCTCTCAGCTCCATCTTTTGTTTTGTTAATAAGCCCTTCTGCTCCTTTCTCCCAGGCAGGAGAGTTGAGCCATTCTCTGATAAGATTCCACATGGATACTGGGAACTAGATATTTCAGGGCACAGGCGAAATGAAGATTTTCTACTCATAATTCAGCCTCCAGCAAGCAAAGCTAGTGTGGTAGGGAGCCCCTCTGGCCTTCTATCCCTGTCTCTGTGTCTCTGAGGTCTCTGTCTCTCTCTGCTCCTGTCTCCTCTTTTTTTTGGTAATTTTTCCTTTTTACGATTTTTTTAAAGGTAGAATTTCTCTCTGGCTCTCAGCTCCATCTTTTGTTTTGTTAATAAGCCCTTCTGCTCCTTTCTCCCAGGCAGGAGAGTAGAGCCATTCTCTGAGAAGATTCCACATGGATACTGGAAACTAGATATTTCAGGACACAGGCGAAATGAAGATTTTCTACTCATAATTCAGCCTCCAGCAAGCAAAGCTAGTGTGGTAGGGAGCCCCTATGGCCTTCTATCCCTGTCTCTGTGTCTCTGAGGTCTCTGTCTCTCTCTGCTCCTGTCTCCTCATTTTCTTGGGTAATTTTTCCTTTTTACGATCTTTTTTAAAGGTAGAATTTCTCTCTGGCTCTCAGCTCCATCTTTTGTTTTGTTAATAAGCCCTTCTGCTCCTTTCTCCCAGGCAGGACAGTAGAGCCATTCTCTGAGAAGTTTCCACATGGATACTGGGAACTAGATATTTCAGGGCAGAGGCGAAATGAAGATTTTCTACTCATAATTCAGCCTCCAGCAAGCAAAGCTTGTGTGGTAGGGAGCCCCTCTGGCCTTCTATCCCTGTCTCTGTGTCTCTGAGGTCTCTGTCTCTCTCTGCTCCTGTCTCCTCATTTTTTTGGGTAATTTTTCCTTTTTACGATTTTTTTAAAGGTAGAATTTCTCTCTGGCTCTCAGCTCCAACTTTTGTTTTGTTAATAAGCCCTTCTGCTCCTTTCTCCCAGGCAGGAGAGTAGAGCCATTCTCTGAGAAGATTCCACATGGATACTGGGAACTAGATATTTCAGGGCACAGGCGAAATGAATATTTTCTACTCATAATTCAGCCTCCAGCAAGCAAAGCTAGTGTGGTAGGGAGCCCCTCTGGCCTTCTATCCCTGTCTCTGTGTCTCTGAGGTCTCTGTCTCTCTCTGCTCCTGTCTCCTCATTTTTTTTGGTAATTTTTCCTTTTTACAATTTTTTTAAAGGTAGAATTTCTCTCTGGCTCTCAGCTCCATCTTTTGTTTCGTTAATAAGCCCTTCTGCTCCTTTCTCCCAGGCAGGAGAGTTGAGCCATTCTCTGAGAAGATTCCACATGGATACTGGGAACTAGATATTTCAGGGCACAGGCCAAATGAAGATATTCTACTCATAATTCAGCCTCCAGCAAGCAAAGCTAGTGTGGTAGGGAGCCCCTCTGGCCTTCTATCCCTGTCTCTGTGTCTCTGAGGTCTCTGTCTCTCTCTGCTCCTGTCTCTTCATTTTTTTTAGTAATTTTTCTTTTTTACGATTTTTTTAAAGGTAGAATTTCTCTCTGGCTCTCAGCTCCATCTTTTGTTTTGTTAATAAGCCCTTCTGCTCCTTTCTTCCAGGCAGGAGAGTTGAGCCATTCTCTGAGAAGATTCCACATGGATACTGGGAACTAGATATTTCAGGGCACAGGAGAAATGAAGATTTTCTACTCATAATTCAGCCTCCAGCAAGCAAAGCTAGTGTGGTAGGGAGCCCCTCTGGCCTTCTATCCCTGTCTCTGTGTCTCTGAGGTCTCTGTCTCTCTCTGCTCCTGTCTCCTCTTTTTTTGGTAATTTTTCCTTTTTACGATTTTTTTAAAGTTAGAATTTCTCTCTGGTTTTCAGCTCCATCATTTGTTTTGTTAATAAGCCCTTCTACTCCTTTCTCCCAGGCAGGAGAGTTGAGCCATTCTCTGAGAAGATTCCACATGGATACTTGAAACTAGATATTTCAGGGCACAGGCGAAATGAAGATTTTCTACTCATAATTCAGCCTCCAGCAAGCAAAGCTATTGTGGTAGGGAGGCCTTCTGGCCTTCTAGCCCTGTCTCTGTGTCTCTGAGGTCTCTGTCTCTCTCTGCTCCTGTCTCCTCAATTTTTTGGTAATTTTTCCTTTTTACGATTATTTTAAAGGTAGAATTTCTCTCTGGCTCACAGCTCCATCTTTTGTTTTGTTAATAAGCCCTTCTGCTCCTTTCTCCCAGGCAGGAGAGTTGAGCCATTCTCTGAGAAGATTCCACATGGATACTGGGAACTAGATATTTCAGGGCACAGGCGAAATGAAGATTTTCTACTCATAATTCAGCCTCCAGCAAGCAAAGCTAGTGTGGTTGGGATCCCCTCTGGCCTTCTATCCCTGTCTCTGTGTCTCTGAGGTCTCTGTCTCTCTCTGCTCCTGTCTCCTCTTTTTTTTGGTAATTTTTCTTTTTACGATTTTTTTAAAGGTAGAATTTCTCTCTGGCTCTCAGCTCCATCTTTGTTTTGTTAATAAGCCCTTCTGCTCCTTTCTCCCAGGCAGGAGAGTTGAGCCATTCTCTGAGAAGATTCCACATGGATACTGGAAACTAGATATTTCAGGGCACAGGCGAAATGAATATTTTCTACTCATAATTCAGCCTCCAGCAAGCAAAGCTAGTGTGGTAGGGAGCCCCTCTGGCCTTCTATCCCTGTCTCTGTGTCTCTGAGGTCTCTGTCTCTCTCTGCTCCTGTCTCCTCATTTTCTTGGGTAATTTTTCCTTTTTACGATTTTTTTAAAGGTAGAATTTCTCTCTGGCTCTCAGCTCCATCTTTTGTTTTGTTAATAAGCCCTTCTGCTCCTTTCTCCCAGGCAGGAGAGTTGAGCCATTCTCTGAGAAGATTCCACATGGATACTGGGAACTAGATATTTCAGGGCACAGGCGAAATGAAGATTTTCTACTCATAATTCAGCCTCCAGCAAGCAAAGCTAGTGTGGTAGGGAGCCCCTCTGGCCTTCTATCCCTGTCTCTGTGTCTCTGAGGTCTCTGTCTCTCTCTGCTCCTGTCTCCTCATTTTTTTTGGTAATTTTTCCTTTTTACGATTTTTTTAAAGGTAGAATTTCTCTCTGGCTCTCAGCTCCATCTTTTGTTTTGTTAATAAGCCCTTCTGCTCCTTTCTCCCAGGCAGGAGAGTTGAGCCATTCTCTGAGAAGATTCCACATGGATACTGGGAACTAGATATTTCAGGGCACAGGCGAAATGAAGATTTTCTACTCATAATTCAGCCTCCAGCAAGCAAAGCTAGTGTGGTAGGGAGCCCCTCTGGCCTTCTATCCCTGTCTCTGTGTCTCTGAGGTCTCTGTCTCTCTCTGCTCCTGTCTCCTCTTTTTTTGGTAATTTTTCCTTTTTACGATTATTTTAAAGTTAGAATTTCTCTCTGGCTCTCAGCTCCATCTTTTGTTTTGTTAATAAGCCCTTCTACTCCTTTCTCCCAGGCAGGAGAGTTGAGCCATTCTCTGAGAAGATTCCACATGGATACATGAAACTAGATATCTCAGGGCACAGGCGAAATGAAGATTTTCTACTCATAATTCAGCCTCCAGCAAGCAAAGCTAGTGTGGTAGGGATCCCCTCTGGCCTTCTATCCCTGTCTCTGTGTCTCTGAGGTCTCTGTCTCTCTCTGCTCCTGTCTCCTCAATTTTTTGGTAATTTTTCCTTTTTACGATTATTTTAAAGGTAGAATTTCTCTCTGGCTCTCAGCTCCATCTTTTTTTTGTTAATAAGCCCTTCTGCTCCTTTCTCCCAGGCAGGAGAGTTGAGCCATTCTCTGATAAGATTCCACATGGATACTGGGAACTAGATATTTCAGGGCACAGGCGAAATGAAGATTTTCTACTCATAATTCAGCCTCCAGCAAGCAAAGCTAGTGTGGTAGGGAGCCCCTCTGGCCTTCTATCCCTGTCTCTGTGTCTCTGAGGTCTCTGTCTCTCTCTGCTCCTGTCTCCTCTTTTTTTTGGTAATTTTTCTTTTTACGATTTTTTTAAAGGTAGAATTTCTCTCTGGCTCTCAGCTCCATCTTTTGTTTTGTTAATAAGCCCTTCTGCTCCTTTCTCCCAGGCAGGAGAGTAGAGCCATTCTCTGAGAAGATTCCACATGGATACTGGAAACTAGATATTTCAGGGCACAGGCGAAATGAAGATTTTCTACTCATAATTCAGCCTCCAGCAAGCAAAGCTAGTGTGGTAGGGAGCCCCTCTGGCCTTCTATCCCTGTCTCTGTGTCTCTGAGGTCTCTGTCTCTCTCTGCTCCTGTCTCCTCAGTTTTTTGGGTAATTTTTCATTTTTACGATTTTTTTAAAGGTAGAATTTCTCTCTGGTTCTCAGCTCCATCTTTTGTTTTGTTAATAAGCCCTTCTACTCCTTTCTCCCAGGCAGGAGAGTTGAGCCATTCTCTGAGAAGATTCCTCATGGATACTTGAACCTAGATATTTCAGGGCACAGGCGAAATGAAGATTTTCTACTCATAATTCAGCCTCCAGCAAGCAAAGCTAGTGTGGTAGGGAGCCCCTCTGGCCTTCTATCCCTGTCTCTGTGTCTCTGAGGTCTCTGACTCTCTCTGATCCTGTCTCCTCATTTTTTTTGGTAATTTTTCCTTTTTACGATATTTTTAAAGGTAGAATTACTCTCTGGCTCTCAGCTCCATCTTTTGTTTTGTTAATAAGCACTTGTGCTCCTTTCTCCCAGGCAGGAGAGTTGAGCCATTCTCTGAGAAGATTCCACATGGATACTGGGAACTAGATCTTTCAGGGCACAGGCGAAATGAAGATTTTCTACTCATAATTCAACCTCCAGCAATCAAAGCTAGTGTGGTAGGGAGCCCCTCTGGCCTTCTATCCCTGTCTCTGTGTCTCTGAGGTCTCTGTCTCTCTCTGCTCCTGTCTCCTCATTTCTTTTGGTACTTTTTCCTTTTTACGATTTTTTTAAAGGTAGAATTTCTCTCTGGCGCTCAGCTCCATCTTTTGTTTTGTTAATAAGCCCTTCTGCTCCTTTCTCCCAGGCAGGAGAGTTGAGCCATTCCCTGAGAAGATTCCACATGGATACTGGAAACTAGATATTTCAGGGCACAGGCGAAATGAAGATTTTCTACTCATAATTCAGCCTCCAGCAAGCAAAGCTAGTGTGGTAGGGAGCCCCTCTGGCCTTCTATCCCTGTCTCTGTGTCTCTGAGGTCTCTGTCTCTCTCTGCTCCTGTCTCCTCTTTTTTTGGTAATTTTTCCTTTTTACGATTTTTTTAAAGTTAGAATTTCTCTCTGGCTCTCAGCTCCATCTTTTGTTTTGTTAATAAGCCCTTCTACTCCTTTCTCCCAGGCAGGAGAGTTGAGCCATTCTCTGAGAAGATTCCACATGGATACTTGAAACTAGATATCTCAGGGCACAGGCGAAATGAAGATTTTCTACTCATAATTCAGCCTCCAGCAAGCAAAGCTAGTGTGGTAGGGATCCCCTCTGGCCTTCTATCCCTGTCTCTGTGTCTCTGAGGTCTCTGTCTCTCTCTGCTCCTCTCTCCTCAATTTTTTGGTAATTTTTCCTTTTTACGATTATTTTAAAGGTAGAATTTCTCTCTGGCTCTCAGCTCCATCTTTTGTTTTGTTAATAAGCCCTTCTGCTCCTTTCTCCCAGGCAGGAGAGTTGAGCCATTCTCTGATAAGATTCCACATGGATACTGGGAACTAGATATTTCAGGGCACAGGCGAAATGAAGATTTTCTACTCATAATTCAGCCTCCAGCAAGCAAAGCTAGTGTGGTAGGGAGCCCCTCTGGCCTTCTATCCCTGTCTCTGTGTCTCTGAGGTCTCTGTCTCTCTCTGCTCCTGTCTCCTCTTTTTTTTGGTAATTTTTTCCTTTTTACGATTTTTTTAAAGGTAGAATTTCTCTCTGGCTCTCAGCTCCATCTTTTGTTTTGTTAATAAGCCCTTCTGCTCCTTTCTCCCAGGCAGGAGAGTAGAGCCATTCTCTGAGAAGATTCCACATGGATACTGGAAACTAGATATTTCAGGACACAGGCGAAATGAAGATTTTCTACTCATAATTCAGCCTCCAGCAAGCAAAGCTAGTGTGGTAGGGAGCCCCTATGGCCTTCTATCCCTGTCTCTGTGTCTCTGAGGTCTCTGTCTCTCTCTGCTCCTGTCTCCTCATTTTCTTGGGTAATTTTTCCTTTTTACGATCTTTTTTAAAGGTAGAATTTCTCTCTGGCTCTCAGCTCCATCTTTTGTTTTGTTAATAAGCCCTTCTGCTCCTTTCTCCCAGGCAGGAGAGTAGAGCCATTCTCTGAGAAGTTTCCACATGGATACTGGGAACTAGATATTTCAGGGCAGAGGCGAAATGAAGATTTTCTACTCATAATTCAGCCTCCAGCAAGCAAAGCTTGTGTGGTAGGGAGCCCCTCTGGCCTTCTATCCCTGTCTCTGTGTCTCTGAGGTCTCTGTCTCTCTCTGCTCCTGTCTCCTCATTTTTTTGGGTAATTTTTCCTTTTTACGATTTTTTTAAATGTAGAATTTCTCTCTGGCTCTCAGGTCCATCTTTTGTTTTGTTAATAAGCCCTTCTACTCCTTTCTCCCAGGCAGGAGAGTTGAGCCATTCTCTGAGAAGATTCCACATGGATACTTGAAACTAGATATCTCAGGGCACAGGCGAAATGAAGATTTTCTACTCATAATTCAGCCTCCAGCAAGCAAAGCTAGTGTGGTAGGGATCCCCTCTGGCCTTCTATCCCTGTCTCTGTGTCTCTGAGGTCTCTGTCTCTCTCTGCTCCTGTCTCCTCAATTTTTTGGTAATTTTTCCTTTTTACGATTATTTTAAAGGTAGAATTTCTCTCTGGCTCTCAGCTCCATCTTTTGTTTTGTTAATAAGCCCTTCTGCTCCTTTCTCCCAGGCAGGAGAGTTGAGCCATTCTCTGATAAGATTCCACATGGATACTGGGAACTAGATATTTCAGGGCACAGGCGAAATGAAGATTTTCTACTCATAATTCAGCCTCCAGCAAGCAAAGCTAGTGTGGTAGGGAGCCCCTCTGGCCTTCTATCCCTGTCTCTGTGTCTCTGAGGTCTCTGTCTCTCTCTGCTCCTGTCTCCTCTTTTTTTTGGTAAT
>JAKSZU010001003.1:0-24233 GCA_026018925.1 Tupaia tana
CTCCTTCTTCCCCCAGACTTTCCTGGACTCCCAGCAGGCAATAGCGTCTCCTGCAAGCCTCTGGCCAGCAAGGGATACTGAGGAGGAGGGTCACCTCTGACCCCCACCCCACTTCCAGACCCCCAGGCCCCAGACTCCACCTTCTAGACTTTCCTGGACTCCCAGCAGGCAATAGCGTCTCCTGCAAGCCTCTGGCCAGCAAGGGATACTGAGGGAGGGTCACCTCTGACCCCCACCCCACTTCCAGACCCCCCAGGCCCCAGACTCCAACTTCTAGACTTTTCCTGGACTCCCAGCAGGCAATAAGCGTCTCCTGCAAGCCTCTGGCCAGCAAGGGATACTGAGGGAGGGTCACCTCTGACCCCCACACCACTTCCAGACCCCCCAGGCCCCAGACTCCACCTTCTAGACTTTCCTGGACTCCCAGCAGGCAATAGCGTCTCCTGCAAGCCTCTGGCCAGCAAGGGATACTGAGGGAGGGTCACCTCTGACCCCCACCCCACTTCCAGACCCCCCAGGCCCCAGACTCCACCTTCTAGGTAGGTAGCCAGGATCTCCTTGAGGCGGGGTTTTTTTTTTTTTTTTTTTTCTTTCTTTTCTTTTCTCTTGAACTCCCTGCAATTCTCTTCTTACCACCTAGTTCTCCTTCTTCCCCCAGACTTTCCTGGACTCCCAGCAGGCAATAAGCGGTCTCCTGCAAGCCTCTGGCCAGCAAGGGATACTGAGGGAGGGTCACCTCTGACCCCCACCCCCACTTCCAGACCCCCAGGCCCCAGACTCCACCCTTCTAGGTAGGTAGCCAGGATCTCCTTGAGGCGGGGTTTTTTTTTTTTTTTTTTTTTTCTTTCTTTTCTTTTCTCTTGAACTCCCTGCATTCTCTTCTTAACACCTAGTTCTCCTTCTTCCCCCAGACTTTCCTGGACTCCCAGCAGGCAATAGCGTCTCCTGCAAGCCTCTGGCCAGCAAGGGATACTGAGGGAGGGTCACCCTCTGACCCCCACCCCACTTCCAGACCCCCAGGCCCCAGACTCCACCTTCTAGACTTTCCTGGACTCCCAGCAGGCAATAGCGTCTCCTGCAAGCCTCTAGGCCAGCAAGGGATACTGAGGGAGGGTCACCTCTGAACCCCACCCCACTTCCAGACCCCCAGGCCCCAGACTCCACCTTCTAGACTTTCCTGGACTCCCAGCAGGCAATAGCGTCTCCTGCAAGCCTCTGGCCAGCAAGGGATACTGAGGGAGGCGTCACCTCTGACCCCCCACCCCACTTCCAGACCCCCGAGGCCCCAGACTCCACCTTCTAGGTAGGTAGCCAGGATCTCCTTGAGGCGGGTTTTTTTTTTTTTTTTTTTTTTCTTTCTTTTTCTTTTCTCTTGAACTCCCTGCACTCTCTTCTTAACACCTAGTTCTCCTTCTTCCCCCAGACTTTCCTGGACTCCCAGCAGGCAATAGCGTCTCCTGCAAGCCTCTGGGCCAGCAAGGGATACTGAGGGAGGGTCACCTCTGACCCCCACCCCACTTCCAGACCCCCAGGCCCCAGACTCCACCTTCTAGGTAGGTAGCCAGGATCTCCTTGAGGCGGGGTATTTTTTTTTTTTTTTTTTTTCTTTCTTTTCTTTTCTCTTGAACTCCCTGCATTCTCTTCTTAACACCTAGTTCTCCTCTTCTTCCCCAGACTTTCCTGGACTCCCAGCAGGCAATAGCGTCTCCTGCAAGCCTCTGGCCAGCAAGGGATACTGAGCGAGGGTCACCTCTGACCCCCACCCCACTTCCAGACCCCCAGGCCCCAGACTCCACCTTCTAGACCTATTCCTGGACTCCCAGCAGGCAATAGCGTCTCCTTGCAAGCCTCTGGCCAGCAAGGGATACTGAGGGAGGGTCACCTCTGACCCCCAACCCCACTTCCAGACCCCTAGGCCCCAGACTCCACCTTCTAGACTTTCCTGGACTCACCACAGCAGGCAATAGCGTCTCCTGCAAGCCTCTGGCCAGCAAGGGATACTGAGGGAGGGTCACCTCTGACCCCCACCCCACTTCCAGACCCCCAGGCCCCAGACTCCACCTTCTAGGTAGGTAGCCAGGATCTCCTTGAGGCGGGGGTTTTTTTTTTTTTTTTTTTTTTTTCTTTCTTTTCTTTTCTCTTGAACTCCCTGCATTCTCTTCTTAACACCTAGTTCTCCTTCTTCCCCCCAGACTTTCCTGGACTCCCAGCAGGCAATAGCGTCTCCTGCAAGCCTCTGGCCAGCAAGGGATACTGAGGGAGGGTCACCTCTGACCCCCACCCCACTTCCAGACCCCCAGACCCCCAGACTCCACCTTCTAGACTTTCCTGGACTCCCAGCAGGCAATAGCGTCTCCTGCAAGCCTCTGGCCAGCAAGGGATACTGAGGGAAGGGTCACCTCTGACCCCCACCCCCACTTCCAGACCCCCAGGCCCCAGACTCCACCTTCTAGACTTTCCTGGACTCCCAGCAGGCAATAGCGTCTCCTGCAAGCCTACTGGGCAGCAAGGGATACTGAGGGAGGGTCACCTCTGACCCCCACCCCCACTTCCAGACCCACCAGGCCCCAGACTCCACCTTCTAGGTAGGGTAGCCAGGATCTCCTTGAGGCGGGTTTTTTTTTTTTTTTCTTTTTTTTTTCTTTCTTTTTCTTTTCTCTTGAACTCCCTGCATTCTCTTCTTAACACCTAGTTCTCCTTCTACCCCCAGACTGCTTCCTGGACTCCCAGCAGGCAATAGCGTCTCCTGCAAGCCTCTGGCCAGCAAGGGATACTGACGGAGGAGGGTCACCTCTGACCCCCCACCCCACTTGCAGACACCCAGGCCCCAGACTCCCACCTTCTAGACTTTCCTGGACTCCCAGCAGGCAATAGCGTCTCCTGCAAGCCTCTGGCCAGCAAGGGATACTGAGGGAGGGTCACCTCTGACCCCCACCCCACTTCCAGACCCCCAGGCCCCAGATTCCACCTTCTAGACTTTCCTGGACTCCCAGCAGGCAATAGGCGTCTCTCCTGCAAGCCTCTGGCCAGCAAGGGATACTGGGGAGGGTCACCTCTGACCCCCCACCCCACTTCCAGACCCCCAGGCCCCAGACTCCACCCTTCTAGACTTTCCTGGACTCCCAGCAGGCAATAGCGTCTCCTGCAAGCCCTCTGGCCAGCAAGGGATACTGAGGGAGGGTCATCCTCTGACCCCCACCCCACTTCCAGACCCCCAGGACCCAGACTCCACCTATTTAGGTAGGTAGCCAGGATCTCCTAAAGGCGGGGTTTTTTTTTTTTTCTTTCTTTCTCTTTTCTCTTGAACTCCCTGCATTCTCTTCTTAACACCTAGTTCTCCTTCTTCCCCCAGACTTTCCTGGACTCCTCAGCAGGCAATAGCGTCTCCTGCAAGACTCTAGCCAGCAAGGGATTACTGAGGGAGCGTCACCTCTGACCCCCACCCCTCTTCCAGACCCCCAGGCCCCAGACTCCACCTTCTAGGTAGGTAGCCAGGATCTCCTTGAGGCGGGGTTTTTTTTTTTTTTTTTTTTTTTTTTTCTTTCTTTTCTTTTCTCTTGAACTCCCTGCATTCTCTTCTTAACACCTAGTTCTCCTTCTTCCCCCAGACTTTCCTGGACTCCCAGCAGGCAATAGCGTCTCCTGCAAGCCTCTGGCCAGCAAGGGATACTGAGGGAGGGTCACCTCTGACCCCCACCCCACTTCCAGACCCCCAGGCCCCAGACTCCACCCTTCTAGACTTTCCTGGACTCCAGCAGGCAATAGCGTCTACTGCAAGCCTCTGGCCAGCAAGGGATACTGAGGGAGGGTCACCTCTGACCCCCACCCCCACTTCCAGACCCCCAGGCCCCAGACTCCACCTTCTAGACTTTCCTGGACTCCCAGCAGGCAATAGCGTCTCCTGCAAGCCTCTGGCCAGCAAGGGATACTGAGGGAGGGTCACCTCTGACCCCCACCCCCACTTCCAGACCCCCAGGCCCCAGACTCCACCTTCTAGACTTTTCCTGGACTCCCAGCAGGCAATAGCGTCTCCTGCAAGCCTCTGGCCAGCAAGGGATACTGGGGAGGGTCACCTCTGACCCCCACCCCACTTCCAGACCCCCAGGCCCCAGACTCCACCTTCTAGACTTTCCTGGACTCCCAGCAGGCAATAGCGTCTCCTGCAAGCCTCTGGCCAGCAAGGGATACTGAGGGAGGGTCACCTCTGACCCCCACCCCACTTCCAGACCCCCAGGCCCCAGACTCCACCTTCTAGGTAGGTAGCCAGGATCTCCTTGAGGCGGGGTTTTTTTTTTTTTTTTTTTTTTCTTTCTTTTCTTTTCTCTTGAACTCCCTGCATTCTCTTCTTAACACCTAGTTCTCCTTCTTCCCCAGACTTTCCTGGACTCCAGCAGGCAATAGCGTCTCCTGCAAGCCTCTGGCCAGCAAGGGATACTGAGGGAGGGTCACCTCTGACCCCCACCCCACTTCCAGACCCCACAGGCCCCAGACTCCACCTTCTAGGTAGGTAGCCAGGATCTCCTTGAGGCGGGGTTTTTTTTTTTTTTTTTTTTTTTCTTTCTTTTCTTTTCTCTTGAACTCCCTGCATTCTCTTCTTAACACCTAGTTCTCCTTCTTCCCCCAGACTTTTCCTGGACTCCCAGCAGGCAATAGCGTCTCCTGCAAGCCTCTGGCCAGCAAGGGATACTGAGGGAGGGTCACCTCTGACCCCCACCCCCACTTCCAGACCCCCAGGCCCCAGACTCCACCTTCTAGACCTTTCCTGGACTCCCAGCAGGCAATAGCGTCTCCTGCAAGCCTCTGGCCCAGCAAGGGATACTGAGGGGAGGGTCACCTCTGACCCCCACCCCACTTCCAGACCCCCAGGCCCCCAGACTCCACCTTCTAGACTTTCCTGGACTCCCAGCAGGCAATAGGTCTCCTGCAAGCCTCTGGCCAGCAAAGGGATACTGAGGGAGGGTCACCTCTGACCCCCACCCCACTTCCAGACCCCCAGGCCCCAGACTCCACCTTCTAGGTAGGTAGCCAGGGATCTCCTTGAGGCGGGGTTTTTTTTTTTTTTTTTTTTTTCTTTCTTTTCTTTTCTCTTGAACTCCCTGCACTCTCTTCTTAACACCTAGTTCTCCTTCTTCCCCCAGACTTTCCTGGGACTCCCAGCAGGCAATAGCGTCTCCTGCAAGCCTCTGGCCAGCAAGGGATACTGAGGGAGGGTCACCTCTGACCCCCCACCCCACTTCCAGACCCCCAGGCCCCAGACTCCACCTTCTAGGTAGGTAGCCAGGATCTCCTTGAGGCGGGGTTTTTTTTTTTTTTTTTTTTTTTCTTTCTTTTCTTTTCCTCTTGAAACTCCCTGCATTCTCTTCTTAACACCTAGTTCTCCTTCTTCCCCCAGACTTTCCTGGACTCCCAGCAGGCAATAGCGTCTCCTGCAAGCCTCTGGCCAGCAAGGGATACTGAGCGAGGGTCACCTCTGACCCCCACCCCACTTCCAGACCCCCCAGGCCCCAGACTCCACCTTCTAGACTTTCCTGGACTCCCAGCAGGCAATAGCGTCTCCTGCAAGCCTCTGGCCAGCAAGGGATACTGAGGGAGGGTCACCTCTGACCCCCACCCCACTTCCAGACCCCTAGGCCCCAGACTCCACCTTCTAGACTTTCCTGGACTCCCAGGAGGCAATAGCGTCTCCTGCAAGCCTCTGGCCAGCAAGGGATACTGAGGGAGGGTCACCTCTGACCCCCACCCCACTTCCAGACCCCCAGGCCCCAGACTCCACCTTCTAGGTAGGTAGCCAGGATCTCCTTGAGGCGGGGTTTTTTTTTTTTTTTTTTTTTTTCTTTCTTTTCTTTTCTCTTGAACTCCCTGCATTCTCTTCTTAACACCTAGTTCTCCTTCTCTTCCCCCAGACTTTCCTGGACTCCCAGCAGGCAATAGCGTCTCCTGCAAGCCTCTGGCCAGCAAGGGATACTGAGGGAGGGTCACCCTCTGACCCCCACCCCACTTCCAGACCCCCAGGCCCCAGACTCCACCTTCTAGACTTTCCTGGACTCCCAGCAGGCAATAGCGTCTCCTGCAAGCCTCTGGCCAGCAAGGGATACTGAGGGAGGGTCACCTCTGACCCCCACCCCCACTTCCAGACCCCCAGGCCCCAGACTCCACCTTCTAGACTTTCCTGGACTCCCAGCAGGCAATAGCGTCTCCTGCAAGCCTCTGGGCAGCAAGGGATACTGAGGGAGGGTCACCTCTGACCCCCACCCCACTTCCAGACCCCCAGGCCCCCAGACTCCACCTTCTAGGGTAGGTAGCCAGGATCTCCTTGAGGCGGGTTTTTTTTTTTTTTTTTTTTTCTTTCTTTTCTTTTCTCTTGAACTCCCCTGCATTCTCTTCTTAACACCTAGTTCTCCTTCTACCCCCCAGACTTTCCTGGACTCCCAGCAGGCAATAGCGTCTCCTGCAAGCCTCTGGCCAGCAAGGGATACTGAGGGAGGGTCACCTCTGGACCCCCACCCCACTTGCAGACCCCCAGGCCCCAGACTCCACCTTCTAGACTTTCCTGGACTCCCAGCAGGCAATAGCGTCTCCTGCAAGCCTCTGGCCAGCAAGGGATACTGAGGGAGGGTCACCTCTGACCCCCACCCCACTTCCAGATCCCCAGGCCCCAGATTCCACCTTCTAGACTTTCCTGGACTCCCAGCAGGCAATAGCGTCTCCTGCAAGCCTCTGGCCAGCAAGGGATACTGGGGTGAGGGTCACCTCTGACCCCCACCCCACTTCCAGACCCCCAGGCCCCAGACTCCACCTTCTAGACTTTCCTGGACTCCCAGCAGGCAATAGCGTCTCCTGCAAGCCTCTGGCCAGCAAGGGATACTGAGGGGAGGGTCACCTCTGAACCCCCACCCCACTTCCAGACCCCCAGGACCCAGACTCCACCTTTTAGGTAGGTAGCCAGGATCTCCTAAAGGCGGGGTTTTTTTTTTTTTTCTTTCTTTTCTTTTCTCTTGAACTCCCTGCATTCTCTTCTTAACACCTAGTTCTCCTTCTTCCCCAGACTTTCCTGGACTCCCAGCAGGCAATAGCGTCTCCTGCAAGACTCTAGCCAGCAAGGGATACTGAGGGAGCGTCACCTCTGACCCCCACCCCTCTTCCAGACCCCCAGGCCCCAGACTCCACCTTCTAGGTAGGTAGCCAGGATCTCCTTGAGGCGGGGTTTTTTTTTTTTTTTTTTTTTCTTTCTTTTCTTTTCTCTTGAACTCCCTGCATTCTCTTCTTAACACCTAGTTCTCCTTCTTCCCCCAGACTTTCCTGGACTCCCAGCAGGCAATAGCGTCTCCTGCAAGCCTCTGGCCAGCAAGGGATACTGAGGGAGGGTCACCTCCTGACCCCCACCCCACTTCCAGACCCCCAGGCCCCAGACTCCACCTTCTAGACTTTCCTGGACTCCACAGCAGGCAATAGCGTCTCCTGCAAGCCTCTGGCCAGCAAGGGATACTGAGGGAGGGTCACCTCTGACCCCCACCCCACTTCCAGACCCCCAGGCCCCAGACTCCACCTTCTAGACTTTCCTGGACTCCCAGCAGGGCAATAGCGTCTCCTGCAAGCCTCTGGCCAGCAAGGGATACTGAGGGAGGGTCACCTCTGACCCCCACCCCACTTCCAGACCCCCAGGCCCCAGAACTCCACCTTCTAGACTTTCCTGGACTCCCAGCAGGCAATAGCGTCTCCTGCAAGCCTCTGGCCAGCAAGGGATACTGGGGAGGGTCACCTCTGACCCCCACCCCACTTCCAGACCCCCAGGCCCCAGACTCCACCTTCTAGACTTTCCTGGACTCCCAGCAGGCAATAGCGTCTCCTGCAAGCCTCTGGCCAGCAAGGGATACTGAGGGAGGGTCACCCTCTGACCCCCACCCCACTTCCAGACCCCCAGGCCCCAGACTCCACCTTTTAGGTAGGTAGCCAGGATCTCCTAAAGGCGGGGTTTTTTTTTTTTTTTCTTTCTTTTCTATTTCTCTTGAACTCCCTGCATTCTCTTCTTAACACCTAGTTCTCCTTCTTCCCCCAGACTTTCCTGGACTCCCAGCAAGCAAGGGCAATAGCGTCTCCTGCAAGACTCTGGCCAGCAAGGGATACTGAGGGAGGGTCACCTCTGACCCCCACCCCACTTCCAGACCCCCAGCCCCAGACTCCACCTTCTAGGTAGGTAGCCAGGATCTCCTTGAGGCGGGGTTTTTTTTTTTTTTTTTTTTTCTTTCTTTTCTTTTCTCTTGAACTCCCTGCATTCTCTTCTTAACACCTAGTTCTCCTTCTTCCCCCAGACTTTCCTGGACTCCCAGCTAGGGCAATAGCGTCTCCTGCAAGCCTCTGGCCAGCAAGGGATACTGAGGGAGGGTCACCTCCTGACCCCCACCCCCACTTCCAGACCCCCAGGCCCCAGACTCCACCTTCTAGACTTTCCCTGGACCTCCAGCAGGCAATAGCGTCTCCTGCAAGCCTCTGGCCAGCAAGGGATACTGAGGGAGGGTCACCTCTGACCCCCACCCCACTTCCAGATCCCCAGGCCCCAGACTCCACCTTCTAGACTTTCCTGGACTCCCAGCAGGCAATAGCGTCTCCTACAAGCCTCTGGCCAGCAAGGGATACTGAGGGAGGGTCACCTCTGACCCCCCACCCCACTTCAAGACCCCCAGGCCCCAGACTCCACCTTCTAGACTTTCCTGGACTCCCAGCAGGCAATAGCGTCTCCTGCAAGCCTCTGGCCAGCAAGGGATACTGAGGGGAGGGTCACCTCTGACCCCCCACCCCACTTCCAGACCCCCAGGCCCCAGACTCCACCTTCTAGGTAGGTAGCCAGGATCTCCTTGAGGCGGGTTTTTTTTTTTTTTTTTTTTTTCTTTCTTTTCTTTTCTCTTGAACTCCCTGCATTCTCTTCTTAAACACCTAGTTCTCCTTCTTCCCCCAGACTTTCCTGGACTCCCAGCAGGCAATAGCGTCTCCTGCAAGCCTCTGGCCAGCAAGGGATACTGAGGGAGGGTCACCTCTGACCCCCACCCCACTTCCAGACCCCAAGGCCCCCAGACTCCACCTTCTAGACTTTCCTGGACTCCCAGCAGGCAATAGCGTCTCCTGCAAGCCTCTGGCCAGCAAGGGATACTGAGGGAGGGTCACCCTCTGACCCCCCACCCCCCACTTCCAGACCCCCAGGCCCCAGACTCCACCTTCTAGACTTTCCTGGACTCCCAGCAGGCAATAGCGTCTCCTGCAAGCCTCTGGCCAGCAAGGGATACTGAGGGAGGGTCACCTCTGACCCCCACCCCACTTCCAGACCCCCAGGCCCCAGACTCCACCTTCTAGACTTTCCTGGACTCCCAGCAGGCAATAGCGTCTCCTGCAAGCCTCTGGCCAGCAAGGGATACTGAGGGGAGGGTCACCTCTGACCCCCACCCCACTTCCAGACCCCCAGGCCCAGACTCCACCTTCTAGGTAGGTAGCCAGGATCTCCTTGAGGCGGGTTTTTTTTTTTTTTTTTTTTTTTTCTTTCTTTTCTTTTCTCTTGAACTCCCTGCATTCTCTTCTTAACACCTAGTTCTCCTTCTTCCCCCAGACTTTCCTGGACTCCCAGCAGGCAATAGCGTCTCCTGCAAGCCTCTGGCCAGCAAGGGATACTGAGGGAGGGTCACCTCTGACCCCCACCCCACTTCTAGACCCCCAGGCCCCAGACTTCACCTTCTAGGTAGGTAGCCAGGATCTCCTTGAGGCGGGTTTTTTTTTTTTTTTTTTTTTTTTTCTTTCTTTTCTTTTCTCTTGAACTCCCTGCATTCTCTTCTTAACACCTAGTTCTCCTTCTTCCCCCAGACTTTCCTGGACTCCCAGCAGGCAATAGCGTCTCCTGCAAGCCTCTGGCCAGCAAGGGATACTGAGGGAGGGTCACCTCTGACCCCCACCCCCACTTCCAGACCCCCAGGCCCCAGACCTCCACCTTCTAGAATTTCCTGGACTCCCAGAAGGCAATAGCGTCTCCTGCAAGCCTCTGGCCAGCAAGGGATACTGAGGGAGGGTCACCTCTGACCCCCACCCCCACTTCCAGACCCCCAGGCCCCAGACTCCACCTTCTAGACTTTCCTGGACTCCCAGCAGGCAATAGCGTCTCCTGCAAGCCTCTGGCCAGCAAGGGATACTGAGGGAGGGTCACCTCTGACCCCCACCCCACTTCCAGACCCCCAGGCCCCAGACTCCACCTTCTAGGTAGGTAGCCAGGATCTCCTTGAGGCGGGGTTTTTTTTTTTTTTTTTTTTTTTCTTTCTTTTTCTTTTCTCTTGAACTCCCTGCATTCTCTTCTTAACACCTAGTTCTCCTTCTTCCCCAGACTTTCCTGGACTCCCAGCAGGCAATAGCGTCTCCTGCAAGCCTCTGGCCAGCAAGGGATACTGAGGGAGGGTCACCTCTGACCCCCACCCCACTTCCAGACCCCCAGGCCCCAGACTCCACCTTCTAGACTTTCCCTGGACTCCCAGCAGGCAATAGCGTCTCCTGCAAGCCTCTGGCCAGCAAGGGATACTGAGGGAGGGTCACCTCTGACCCCCACCCACTTCCAGACCCCCAGGCCCCAGACTCCACCTTCTAGACTTTCCTGGACTCCCAGCAGGCAATAGCGTCTCCTGCAAGCCTCTGGCCAGCAAGGGATACTGAGGGAGGGTCACCTCTGACCCCCCACCCCACTTCCAGACCCCCAGGCCCCAGACTCCACCTTCTAGACTTTCCTGGACTCCCAGCAGGCAATAGCGTCTCCTGAAAGCCTCTGGCCAGCAAGGGATACTGAGGGAGGGTCACCTCTGACCCCCACACCACTTCCAGACCCCCAGGCCCCAGACTCCACCTTCTAAGGTAGGTGACTCGCCAGGATCTCCTTGAGGCGGGGTTTTTTTTTTTTTTTTTTTTTTTTTTCTTTCTTTTCTTTTCTCTTGAACTCCCTGCATTCTCTTCTTAACACCTAGTTCTCCTTCTTCCCCCAGACTTTCCTGGACTCCCAGCAGGCAATAGCGTCTCCTGCAAGGCCTCTGGACCAGCAAGGGATACTGAGGGAGGGGTCACCTCTGACCCCCACCCCACTTCCAGACCCCCAGGCCCCAGACTCCACCTTCTAGGTAGGTAGCCAGGATCTCCTTGAGGCGGGGTTTTTTTTTTTTTTTTTTTCTTTCTTTCTTTTCTTTTCTCTTGAACTCCCTGCATTCTCTTCTTAACACCTAGTTCTCCTTCTTCCCCCAGACTTTCCTGGACTCCCAGCAGGCAATAGCGTCTCCTGCAAGCCTCTGTCCAGCAAGGGATACTGAGGGAGGGGTCACCTCTGACCCCCCACCCCACTTCCAGACCCCCAGGCCCCAGACTCCACCTTCTAGACTTTCCTGGACTCCCAGCAGGCAATAGCGTCTCCTGCAAGCCTCTGGCCAGCAAGGGATACTGAGGGAGGGTCACCTCTGACCCCCACCCCACTTCCAGACCCCCCAGGCCCCAGACTCCACCTTCTAGACTTTCCTGGACTCCCAGCAGGCAATAGCGTCTCCTGCAAGCCTCTGGCCAGCAAGGGATACTGAGGGAGGGTCACCTCTGACCCCCACCCCACTTCCAGACCCCCAGGCCCCAGACTCCACCTTCTAGACTTTCCTGGACTCCCAGCAGGCAATAGCGTCTCCTGCAAGCCTCTGGCCAGCAAGGGATACTGAGGGAGGGTCACCTCTGACCCCCACCCCACTTCCAGACCCCCAGGCCCCCAGACTCCACCTTCTAGGTAGGTAGCCAGGATCTCCTTGAGGCGGGGTTTTTTTTTTTTTTCTTTCTTTTCTTTTCTCTTGAACTCCCTGCATTCTCTTCTTAACACCTAGTTCTCCTTCTTCCCCCAGACTTTCCTGGACTCCCAGCAGGCAATAGCGTCTCCCTGCAAGCCTCTGGCCAGCAAGGGATACTGAGGGAGGGTCACCTCTGACCCCCACCCCACTTCCAGACCCCCAGGCCCCAGACTCCACCTTCTAGACTTTCCTGGACTCCCAGCAGGGCAATAGCGTCTCCTGCAAGCCTCTGGCCAGCAAGGGATACTGAGGGAGGGTCACCTCTGACCCCCACCCCACTTCCAGACCCCCAGGCCCTCCAGACTCCACCTTCTAGACTTTCCTGGACTCCCAGCAGGCAATAGCGTCTCCTGCCAAGCCTCTGGCCAGCAAGGGATACTGAGGGAGGGTCACCTCTGACCCCCACCCCACTTCCAGACCCCCAGGCCGCAGACTCCACCTTCTAGACTTTCCTGGACTCCCAGCAGGCAATAGCGTCTCCTGCAAGCCTCTGGCCAGCAGGGGATACTGAGGGAGGGTCACCTCTGACCCCCACCTCCTCACTTCCAGACCCCCAGGCCCCAGACTCCACCTTCTAGGACTTTCCTGGACTCCCAGCAGGCAATAGCGTCTCCTGCAAGCCTCTGGCCAGCAAGGGATACTGAGGGAGGGTCACCTCTGACCCCCACCCCACTTCCAGACCCCCAGGCCCCAGACTCTCACCTTCTAGGTAGGTAGCCAGGATCTCCTTGAGGCGGGGTTTTTTTTTTTTTTTTTTTTTTTCTTTCTTTTCTTTTCTCTTGAACTCCCTGCATTCTCTTCTTAACACCTAGTTCTCCTTCTTCCCCCAGATTTTCCTGGACTCCCAGCAGGCAATAGCGTCTCCTGCAAGCCTCTGGCCAGCAAGGGATACTGAGGGAGGGTCACCTCTGACCCCCACCCCACTTCTAGACCCCCAGGCCCCAGACTCCACCTTCTAGGTAGGTAGCCAGGATCTCCTTGAGGCGGGGGTTTTTTTTTTTTTTTTTTTTTTTCTTTCTTTTCTTTTCTCTTGAACTCCCTGCATTCTCTTCTTAACACCTAGTTCTCCTTCTTCCCCCAGCCTTTCCTGGACTCCCAGCAGGCAATAGCGTCTCCTGCAAGCCTCTGGCCAGCAAGGGATACTGAGGGAGGGTCACCTCTGACCCCCACCCCTCTTCCAGACCCCCAGGCCCCAGACTCCACCTTCTAGACTTTCCTGGACTCCCAGCAGGCAATAGCGTCACCTGCAAGCCTCTGGCCAGCAAGGGATACTGAGGGAGGGTCACCTCTGACCCCCCACCCCACTCTCCAGACCCCCAGGCCCCAGACTCCCACCTTCTAGACTTTCCTGGACTCCCAGCAGGCAATAGCGTCTCCTGCAAGCCTCTGGGCAGCAAGGGATACTGAGGGAGGGTCACCTCTGACCCCCACCCCACTTCCAGACCCCCAGGCCCCAGACTCCACCCTTCTAGGTAGGTAGCCAGGATCTCCTTGAGGCGGGGTTTTTTTTTTTTTTTTTTTTCTTTCTTTTCTTTTCTCTTGAACTCCCTGCATTCTCTTCTTAACACCTAGTTCTCCTTCTTCCCCCCAGACTTTCCTGGACTCCCAGCAGGCAATAGCGTCTCCTGCAAGCCTCTGGCCAGCAAGGGATACTGAGGGAGGGTCACCTCTGACCCCCACCCCACTTGCAGACCCCCAGGCCCCAGACTCCAACTTCTAGGTAGGTAGCCAGGATCTCCTTGAGGCGGGGTTTTTTTTTTTTTTTTTCTTTCTTTCTTTTCTCTTGAACTCCCTGCATTCTCTTCTTAACACCTAGTTCTCCTTCTTCCCCAGACTTTCCTGGACTCCCAGCAGGCAATTAGCGTCTCCTGCAAGCCTCTGGCCAGCAAGGGATACTGAGGGAGGGTCACCTCTGACCCCCACCCCACTTCCAGACCCCCAGGCCCCAGACTCCACCTTCTAGACTTTCCTGGACTCCCAGCAGGCAATAGCGTCTCCTGCAAGCCTCTGGCCAGCAAGGGATACTGAGGGAGGGTCACCTCTGACCCCCACCCCACTTCCAGACCCCAGGCCCCAGACTCCACCTTCTAGACTTTCCTGACTCCCAGGAGGCAATAGCGTCTCCTGCAAGCCTCTGGCCAGCAAGGGATACTGAGGGAGGGTCACCTCTGACCCCCACCCCACTTCCAGACCCCCAGGCCCCAGACTCCACCTTCTAGACTTTCCTGGACTCCCAGCAGGCAATAGCGTCTCCTGCAAGCCTCTGGCCAGCAAGGGATAGTGAGGGAGGGTCACCTCTGACCCCCACCCCACTTCCAGACCCCCAGGCCCCAGACTCCACCTTCTAGACTTTCCTGGACTCCCAGCAGGCAATAGCGTCTCCTGCAAGCCTCTGGCCAGCAAGGGATACTGAGGGAGGTTCACCCCCGCCCCCCACCCCACTTCCAGACCCCCAGGCCCCAGACTCCACCTTCTAGACTTTCCTGGACTCCCAGCAGGCAATAGCGTCTCCTGCAAGCCTCTGGCCAGCAAGGGATACTGAGGGAGGATCACCTCTGACCCCCACCCCACTTCCAGACCCCCAGGCCCCAGACTCCACCTTCTAGGTAGGTAGCCAGGATCTCCTTGAGGCGGGGTTTTTTTTTTTTTTTTCTTTCTTTTCTTTTCTCTTGAACTCCCTGAATTCTCTTCTTAATACCTAGTTCTCCTTCTTCCCCCAGACTTTCCTGGACTCCCAGCAGGCAATAGCGTCTCCTGCAAGCCTCTGGCCAGCAAGGGATACTGAGGGAGGGTCACCTCTGACCCCCACCCCACTTCCAGACCCCCAGGCCCCAGACTCCACCTTCTAGACTTTCCTGGACTCCCAGCAGGCAATAGCGTCTCCTGCAAGCCTCTGGCCAGCAAGGGATACTGAGGGAGGGTCACCTCTGACCCCCACCCCACTTCCAGACCCCCAGGCCCAGACTCCACCTTCTAGACTTTCCTGGACTCCCAGCAGGCAATAGCGTCTCCTGCAAGCCTCTGGCCAGCAAGGGATACTGAGGGAGGGTCACCTCTGACCCCCACCCCACTTTCAGACCCCCAGGCCCCAGACTCCACCTTCTAGGTAGGTAGCCAGGATCTCCTTGAGGCGGGGTTTTTTTTTTTTTTTTTTTTCTTTCTTTTCTTTTCTCTTGAACTCCCTGCATTCTCTTCTTAACACCTAGTTCTCCTTCTTCCCCCAGACTTTCCTGGACTCCCAGCAGGCAATAGCGTCTCCTGCAAGCCTCTGGCCAGCAAGGGATACTGAGGGAGGGTCACCTCTGACCCCCACCCCCACTTCCAGACCCCCAGGCCCCAGACTCCACCTTCTAGGTAGGTAGCCAGGATCTCCTTGAGGCGGGGTTTTTTTTTTTTTTTTTTTTTTTTCTTTCTTTTCTTTTCTCTTGAACTCCCTGCATTCTCTTCTTAACACCTAGTTCTCCTTCTTCCCCCAGACTTTCCTGGACTCCCAGCAGGCAATAGCGTCTCCTGCAAGCCTCTGGCCAGCAAGGGATACTGAGGGAGGGTCACCTCTGACCCCCCACCCCACTTCCAGACCCCCAGGCCCCAGACTCCACCTTCTAGACTTTCCTGGACTCCCAGCAGGCAATAGCGTCTCCTGCAAGCCTCTGGCCAGCAAGGGATACTGAGGGAGGGTCACCTCTGACCCCCACCCCACTTCCAGACCCCCAGGCCCCAGACTCCACCTTCTAGACTTTCCTGGACTCCCAGCAGGCAATAGCGTCTCCTGCAAGCCTCTGGCCAGCAAGGGATACTGAGGGAGGGTCACCTCTGACCCCCACCCCACTTCAGACCCCCAGGCCCCAGACTCCACCTTCTAGACTTTCCTGGACTCCCAGCAGGCAATAGCGTCTCCTGCAAGCCTCTGGCCAGCAAGGGATACTGAGGGAGGGTCACCTCTGACCCCCACCCCACTTCCAGACCCCCAGGCCCCAGACTCCACCTTCTAGGTAGGTAGCCAGGATCTCCTTGAGGCGGGGTTTTTTTTTTTTTTTTTTTCTTTCTTTTCTTTTCTCTTGAACTCCCTGCACTCTCTCCTTAACACCTAGTTCTCCTTCTTCCCCCAGACTTTCCTGGACTCCCAGCAGGCAATAGCGTCTCCTGCAAGCCTCTGGCCAGCAAGGGATACTGAGCGAGGGTCACCTCTGACCCCCACCCCACTTCCAGACCCCCAGGCCCCAGACTCCACCTTCTAGACTTTCCTGGACTCCCAGCAGGCAATAGCGTCTCCTGCAAGCCTCTGGCCAGCAAGGGATACTGAGGGAGGGTCACCTCTGACCCCCACCCCACTTCCAGACCCCTAGGCCCCAGACTCCACCTTCTAGACTTTCCTGGACTCCCAGCAGGCAATAGCGTCTCCTGCAAGCCTCTGGCCAGCAAGGGATACTGAGGGAGGGTCACCTCTGACCCCCACCCCACTTCCAGACCCCCAGGCCCCAGACTCCACCTTCTAGGTAGGTAGCCAGGATCTCCTTGAGGCGGGGTTTTTTTTTTTTTTTTTTTTTCTTTCTTTTCTTTTCTCTTGAACTCCCTGCATTCTCTTCTTAACACCTAGTTCTCCTTCTTCCCCCAGACTTTCCTGGACTCCCAGCAGGCAATAGCGTCTCCTGCAAGCCTCTGGCCAGCAAGGGATACTGAGGGAGGGTCACCTCTGACCCCCACCCCACTTCCAGACCCCCAGGCCCCAGACTCCACCTTCTAGACTTTCCTGGACTCCCAGCAGGCAATAGCGTCTCCTGCAAGCCTCTGGCCAGCAAGGGATACTGAGGGAGGGTCACCTCTGACCCCCACCCCACTTCCAGACCCCCCAGGCCCCAGACTCCACCATCTAGACTTTCCTGGACTCCCAGCAGGCAATAGCGTCTCCTGCAAGCCTCTGGCCAGAAAGGGATACTGAGGGGAGGGTCACCTCTGACCCCCACCCCACTTCCAGACCCCCCAGGCCCCAGACTCCACCTTCTAGACTTTCCTGGACTCCCAGCAGGCAATAGCGTCTCCTGAAAGCCTCTGGCCAGCAAGGGATACTGAGGGAGGGTCACCTCTGACCCCCACCCCCACTTCCAGACCCCCAGGCCCCAGACTCCACCTTCTAGGTAGGTCGCCAGGATCTCCTTGAGGCGGGGTTTTTTTTTTTTTTTTTTTTTTCTTTCTTTTCTTTTCTCTTGAACTCCCTGCATTCTCTTCTTAACACCTAGTTCTCCTTCTTCCTCCAGACTTTCCTGGACTCCCAGCAGGCAATAGCGTCTCCTGCAAGCCTCTGGCCAGCAAGGGATACTGAGGGAGGGTCACCTCTGACCCCCACCCCACTTCCAGACCCCCAGGCCCCAGACTCCACCTTCTAGGTAGGTAGCCAGGATCTCCTTGAGGCGGGGGTTTTTTTTTTTTTTTTTTTTTCTTTCTTTTCTTTTCTCTTGAACTCCCTGCATTCTCTTCTTAACACCTAGTTCTCCTTCTTCCCCCAGACTTTCCTGGACTCCCAGCAGGCAATAGCGTCTCCTGCAAGCCCCTGGCCAGCAAGGGATACTGAGGGAGGGTCACCTCTGACCCCCACCCCACTTCCAGACCCCCAGGCCCCAGACTCCACCTTCTAGACTTTCCTGGACTCCCAGCAGGCAATAGCGTCTCCTGCAAGCCTCTGGCCAGCAAGGGATACTGAGGGAGGGTCACCTCTGACCCCCACCCTACTTCCAGACCCCCAGGCCCCAGACTCCACCTTCTAGACTTTCCTGGACTCCCAGCAGGCAATAGTGTCTCCTGCAAGCCTCTGGCCAGCAAGGGATACTGAGGGAGGGTCACCTCTGACCCCCACCCCACTTCCAGACCCCCAGGCCCCAGACTCCACCTTCTAGACTTTCCTGGACTCCCAGCAGGCAATAGCGTCTCCTGCAAGCCTCTGGCCAGCAAGGGATACTGAGGGAGGGTCACCTCTGACCCCCACCCCACTTCCAGACCCCCAGGCCCCAGACTCCACCTTCTAGGTAGGTAGCCAGGATCTCCTTGAGGCGGGGTTTTTTTTTTTTTTTTTTCTTTCTTTTCTTATCTCTTGAACTCCCTGCATTCTCTTCTTAACACCTAGTTCTCCTTCTTCCCCCAGAATTTCCTGGACTCCCAGCAGGCAATAGCGTCTCCTGCAAGCCTCTGGCCAGCAAGGGATACTGAGGGAGGGTCACCTCTGACCCCCACCCCACTTCCAGACCCCCAGGCCCCAGACTCCAACTTCTAGACTTTCCTGGACTCCCAGCAGGCAATAGCGTCTCCTGCAAGCCTCTGGCCAGCAAGGGATACTGAGGGAGGGTCACCTCTGACCCCCACCCCACTTCCAGACCCCCAGGCCCCAGACTCCACCTTCTAGACTTTCCTGGACTCCCAGCAGGCAATAGCGTCTCCTGCTAGCCTCTGGCCAGCAAGGGATACTGAGGGAGGGTCACCTCTGACCCCCACCCCACTTCCAGACCCCCAGGCCCCAGACTCCACCTTCTAGACTTTCCTGGACTCCAGCAGGCAATAGCGTCTCCTGCAAGCCTCTGGCCAGCAAGGGATACTGAGGGAGGGTCACCTCTGACCCCCACCCCACTTCCAGACCCCAGGCCCCAGACTCCACCTTCTAGACTTTCCTGGACTCCCAGCAGGCAATAGCGTCTCCTGCAAGCCTCTGGCCAGCAAGGGATACTGAGGGAGGGTCACCTCTGACCCCCACCCCACTTCCAGACCCCCAGGCCCCAGACTCCACCTTCTAGACTTTCCTGGACTCCCAGCAGGCAATAGCGTCTCCTGCAAGCCTCTGGCCAGCAAGGGATACTGAGGGAGGGTCACCTCTGACCCCCACCCCACTTCCAGACCCCCAGGCCCCAGACTCCACCTTCTAGGTAGGTAGCCAGGATCTCCTTGAGGCGGGTTTTTTTTTTTTTTTTTTTTTTCTTTCTTTTCTTTTCTCTTGACCTCCCTACACTCTCTTCTTAACACCTAGTTCTCCTTCTTCCCCCAGACTTTCCTGGACTCCCAGCAGGCAATAGCGTCTCCTGCAAGCCTCTGGCCAGCAAGGGATACTGAGGGAGGGTCACCTCTGACCCCCACCCCACTTCCAGACCCCCAGGCCCCAGACTCCACCTTCTAGGTAGGTAGCCAGGATCTCCTTGAGGCGGGGTTTTTTTTTTTTTTTTTTTTTTTCTTTCTTTCTTTTCTCTTGAACTCCCTGCATTCTCTTCTTAACACCTAGTTCTCCTTCTTCCCCCAGACTTTCCTGGACTCCCAGCAGGCAATAGCGTCTCCTGCAAGCCTCTGGCCAGCAAGGGATACTGAGGGAGGGTCACCTCTGACCCCCACCCCACTTCCAGACCCCAGGCCCCAGACTCCACCTTCTAGACTTTCCTGGACTCCCAGCAGGCAATAGCGTCTCCTGCAAGCCTCTGGCCAGCAAGGGATACTGAGGGAGGGTCACCTCTGACCCCCACCCCCACTTCCAGACCCCCAGGCCCAGACTCCACCTTCTAGACTTTCCTGGACTCCCAGCAGGCAATAGCGTCTCCTGCAAGCCTCTGGCCAGCAAGGGATACTGAGGGAGGGTCACCTCTGACCCCCACCCCACTTCCAGACCCCCAGGCCCCAGACTCCACCTTTTAGGTAGGTAGCCAGGATCTCCTTGAGGCGGGGTTTTTTTTTTTTTTTTTTTTCTTTCTTTTCTTTTCTCTTGAACTCCCTGCATTCTCTTCTTAACACCTAGTTCTCCTTCTTCCCCCAGACTTTCCTGGACTCCCAGCAGGCAATAGCGTCTCCTGCAAGCCTCTGGCCAGCAAGGGATACTGAGGGAGGGTCACCTCTGACCCCCACCCCACTTCCAGACCCCCAGGCCCCAGACTCCACCTTCTAGACTTTCCTGGACTCCCAGCAGGCAATAGCGTCTCCTGCAAGCCTCTGGCCAGCAAGGGATACTGAGGGAGGGTCACCTCTGACCCCCACCCCACTTCCAGACCCCCAGGCCCCAGACTCCACCATCTAGGCTTTCCTGGACTCCCAGCAGGCAATAGCGTCTCCTGCAAGCCTCTGGCCAGCAAGGGATACTGAGGGAGGGTCACCTCTGACCCCCACCCCACTTCCAGACCCCCAGGCCCCAGACTCCACCTTCTAGACTTTCCTGGACTCCAGCAGGCAATAGCGTCTCCTGAAAGCCTCTGGCCAGCAAGGGATACTGAGGGAGGGTCACCTCTGACCCCCACCCCACTTCCAGACCCCCAGGCCCCAGACTCCACCTTCTAGGTAGGTCGCCAGGATCTCCTTGAGGCGGGGTTTTTTTTTTTTTTTTTTTTTCTTTCTTTTCTTTTCTCTTGAACTCCCTGCATTCTCTTCTTAACACCTAGTTCTCCTTCTTCCCCCAGACTTTCCTGGACTCCCAGCAGGCAATAGCGTCTCCTGCAAGCCTCTGGCCAGCAAGGGATACTGAGGGAGGGTCACCTCTGACCCCCACCCCACTTCCAGACCCCAAGGCCCCAGACTCCACCTTCTAGGTAGGTAGCCAGGATCTCCTTGAGGCGGGTTTTTTTTTTTTTTTTTCTTTCTTTCTTTTCTTTTCTCTTGAACTCCCTGCATTCTCTTCTTAACACCTAGTTCTCCTTCTTCCCCCAGACTTTCCTGGACTCCCAGCAGGCAATAGCGTCTCCTGCAAGCCTCTGGCAAGCAAGGGATACTGAGGGAGGGTCACCTCTGACCCCCACCCCACTTCCAGACCCCCAGGCCCCAGACTCCACCTTCTAGACTTTCCTGGACTCCCAGCAGGCAATAGCGTCTCCTGCAAGCCTCTGGCCAGCAAGGGATACTGAGGGAGGGTCACCTCTGACCCCCACCCCACTTCCAGACCCCCAGGCCCCAGACTCCACCTTCTAGACTTTCCTGGACTCCCAGCAGGCAATAGTGTCTCCTGCAAGCCTCTGGCCAGCAAGGGATACTGAGGGAGGGTCACCTCTGACCCCCACCCCACTTCCAGACCCCCAGGCCCAGACTCCACCTTCTAGACTTTCCTGGACTCCCAGCAGGCAATAGCGTCTCCTGCAAGCCTCTGGCCAGCAAGGGATACTGAGGGAGGGTCACCTCTGACCCCCACCCCACTTCCAGACCCCCAGGCCCCAGACTCCACCTTCTAGGTAGGTAGCCAGGATCTCTTGAGGCGGGGTTTTTCTTTTTTTTTTTCTTTCTTTTCTTTTCTCTTGAACTCCCTGCATTCTCTTCTTAACACCTAGTTCTCCTTCTTCCCCAGACTTTCCTGGACTCCCAGCAGGCAATAGCGTCTCCTGCAAGCCTCTGGCCAGCAAGGGATACTGAGGGAGGGTCACCTCTGACCCTCACCCCACTTCCAGACCCCCAGGCCCCAGACTCCACCTTCTAGACTTTCCTGGACTCCCAGCAGGCAATAGCGTCTCCTGCAAGCCTCTGGCCAGCAAGGGATACTGAGGGAGGGTCACCTCTGACCCCCACCCCACTTCCAGACCCCCAGGCCCCAGACTCCACCTTCTAGACTTTCCTGGACTCCCAGCAGGCAATAGCGTCTCCTGCAAGCCTCTGGCCAGCAAGGGATACTGAGGGAGGGTCACCTCTGAACCCCACCCCACTTCCAGACCCCCAGGCCCCAGACTCCACCTTCTAGACTTTCCTGGACTCCCAGCAGGCAATAGCGTCTCCTGCAAGCCTCTGGCCAGCAAGGGATACTGAGGGAGGGTCACCTCTGACCCCCACCCCACTTCCAGACCCCCAGGCCCCAGACTCCACCTTCTAGACTTTCCTGGACTCCCAGCAGGCAATAGCGACTCCTGCAAGCCTCTGGCCAGCAGGGGATACTGAGGGAGGGTCACCTCTGACCCCCAACCCCACTTCCAGACCCCCAGGCCCCAGACTCCACCTTCTAGACTTTCCTGGACTCCCAGCAGGCAATAGCGTCTCCTGCAAGCCTCTGGCCAGCAAGGGATACTGAGGGAGGGTCACCTCTGACCCCCACCCCACTTCCAGACCCCCAGGCCCCAGACTCCACCTTCTAGACTTTCCTGGACTCCCAGCAGGCAATAGCGTCTCCTGCAAGCCTCTGGGCAGCAAGGGATACTGAGGGAGGGTCACCTCTGACCCCCACCCCACTTCCAGAACCCCAGGCCCCAGACTCCACCTTCTAGGTAGGTAGCCAGGATCTCCTTGAGGCGGGGTTTTTTTTTTTTTTTTTTTTTTTCTTTCTTTTCTTTTCTCTTGAACTCCCTGCATTCTCTTCTTAACACCTAGTTCTCCTTCTTCCCCCAGACTTTCCTGGACTCCCAGCAGGCAATAGCGTCTCCTGCAAGCCTCTGGCCAGCAAGGGATACTGAGGGAGGGTCACCTCTGACCCCCACCCCACTTGCAGACCCCCAGGCCCCAGACTCCACCTTCTAGACTTTCCTGGACTCCCAGCAGGCAATAGCGTCTCCTGCAAGCCTCTGGCCAGCAAGGGATACTGAGGGAGGGTCACCTCTGACCCCCACCCCACTTCCAGACCCCCAGGCCCCAGACTCCACCTTCTAGACTTTCCTGGACTCCCAGCAGGCAATAGCGTCTCCTGCAAGCCTCTGGCCAGCAAGGGATACTGGGGAGGGTCACCTCTGACCCCCACCCCACTTCCAGACCCCCAGGACCCCAGACTCCACCTTCTAGACTTTCCTGGACTCCCAGCAGGCAATAGCGTCTCCTGAAAGCCTCTGGCCAGCAAGGGATACTGAGGGAGGGTCACCTCTGACCCCCACCCCACTTCCAGACCCCCAGGCCCCAGACTCCCACCTTTTAGGTAGGTAGCCAGGATCTCCTAAAGGCGGGGTTTTTTTTTTTTTTTCTTTCTTTTCTTTTCTCTTGAACTCCCTGCATTCTCTTCTTAACACCTAGTTCTCCTTCTTCCCCCAGACTTTCCTGGACTCCCAGCAGGCAATAGCGTCTCCTGCAAGCCTCTGGCCAGCAAGGGATACTGAGGGAGGGTTCACCTCTGACCCCCACCCCACTTCCAGACCCCCAGGCCCCAGACTCCACCTTCTAGACTTTCCTGGACTCCCAGCAGGCAATAGCGTCTCCTGCAAGCCTCTGGCCAGCAAGGGATACTGAGGGAGGGTCACCTCTGACCCCCACCCCACTTCCAGACCCCCAGGCCCCAGACTCCACCTTCTAGACTTTCCTGGACTCCCAGCAGGCAATAGGCGTCTCCTGCAAGCCTCTGGCCAGCAAGGGATACTGAGGGAGGGTCACCTCTGACCCCCACCCCACTTCCAGACCCCCAGGCCCCAGACTCCACCTTCTAGACTTTCCTGGACTCCCAGCAGGCAATAGCGTCTCCTGCAAGCCTCTGGCCAGCAAGGGATACTGAGGGAGGGTCACCTCTGACCCCCACCCCACTTCCAGACCCCCAGGCCCCCAGACTCCACCTTCTAGGTAGGTAGCCAGGATCTCCTTGAGGCGGGTTTTTTTTTTTTTTTTTTCTTTCTTTTCTTTTCTCTTGAACTCCCTGCATTCTCTTCTTAACACCTAGTTCTCCTTCTTCCCCCAGACTTTCCTGGACTCCAGCAGGCAATAGCGTCTCCTGCAAGCCTCTGGCCAGCAAGGGATACTGAGGGAGGGTCACCTCTGACCCCCACCCCACTTCCAGACCCCCAGGCCCCAGACTCCACCTTCTAGACTTTCCTGGACTCCCAGCAGGCAATAGCGTCTCCTGCAAGCCTCTGGCCAGCAAGGGATACTGAGGGAGGGTCACCTCTGACCCCCACCCCACTTCCAGACCCCCAGGCCCCAGACTCCACCTTCTAGACTTTCCTGGACTCCCAGCAGGCAATAGCGTCTCCTGCAAGCCTCTGGCCAGCAAGGGATACTGAGGGAGGGTCACCTCTGACCCCCACCCCACTTCCAGACCCCCAGGCCCCAGACTCCACCTTCTAGACTTTCCTGGACTCCCAGCAGGCAATAGCGACTCCTGCAAGCCTCTGGCCAGCAGGGGATACTGAGGGAGGGTCACCTCTGACCCCCACCCCACTTCCAGACCCCCAGGCCCCAGACTCCACTTTCTAGACTTTCCTGGACTCCCAGCAGGCAATAGCGTCTCCTGCAAGCCTCTGGCCAGCAAGGGATACTGAGGGAGGGTCACCTCTGACCCCCACCCCACTTCTAGACCCCCAGGCCCCAGACTCCACCTTCTAGGTAGGTAGCCAGGATCTCCTTGAGGCGGGTTTTTTTTTTTTTTTTTTTTTTTTTCTTTCTTTTCTTTTCTCTTGAACTCCCTGCATTCTCTTCTTAACACCTAGTTCTCCTTCTTCCCCAGACTTTCCTGGACTCCCAGCAGGCAATAGCGTCTCCTGCAAGCCTCTGGCCAGCAAG
>JAKSZU010001004.1:0-24190 GCA_026018925.1 Tupaia tana
ATAGAAGGCCAGAGGGGCTCCCTGCCACACTAGCTCTGCTTGCTGGAGGCTGAATTATGAGTAGAAAATCTTCATTTCTCCTGTTCCCTGAAAAATCTAGTTCCCAGTAGCCATGAGGAGTCTGCTCAGAGAAGGGCTCAACTCTCCTGCCTGGGAGGAAGAAGCAGAAGGGATTATTAACAAAACAATGGGAGGAGCAGAGCGCCAGAGAAAAACTTTGCCTTTAAAAAAATCGTAAAAAGGAAAAATTACCAAAAAAACAAAATGAGGAGACAGGAGCAGAGAGAGACAGAGACCTCAGAGACACAGAGACAGAGATAGAAGGCCAGAGGGGCTCCCTGCCACACTAGCTCTGCTTGCTGGAGGCTGAATTATGAGTAGAAAATCTTCATTTCTCCTGTTCCCTGAAAAATCTAGTTCCAAGTAGCCATGAGGAGTCTGCTCAGAGAAGGGCTCAACTCTCCTGCCTGGGAGGAAGAAGCAGAAGGGATTATTAACAAAACAATGGGAGGAGCAGAGCGCCAGAGAAAAACTTTGCCTTTAAAAAAATCGTAAAAAGGAAAAATTACCAAAAAACAAAAATGAGGAGACAGGAGCAGAGAGAGACAGAGACCTCAGAGACACAGAGACAGAGATAGAAGGCCAGAGGGGCTCCCTGCCACACTAGCTCTGCTTGCTGGAGGCTGAATTATGAGTAGAAAATCTTCATTTCTCCTGTTCCCTGAAAAATCCTGTTCCCAGTAGCCATGAGGAGTCTGCTCAGAGAAGGGCTCAACTCTCCTGCCTGGGAGGAAGAAGCAGAAGGGATTATTAACAAAACAATGGGAGGAGCAGAGCGCCAGAGAAAAACTTTGCCTTTAAAAAAATCGTAAAAAGGAAAAATTACCAAAAAACAAAAATGAGGAGACAGGAGCAGAGAGAGACAGAGACCTCAGAGACACAGAGACAGAGATAGAAGGCCAGAGGGGCTCCCTGCCACACTAGCTCTGCTTGCTGGAGGCTGAATTATGAGTAGAAAATCTTCATTTCTCCTGTTCCCTGAAAAATCTAGTTCCCAGTAGCCATGAGGAGTCTGCTCAGAGAAGGGCTCAACTCTCCTGCCTGGGAGGAAGAATCAGAAGGGATTATTAACAAAACAATGGGAGGAGCAGAGCGCCAGAGAAAAACTTTGCCTTTAAAAAAATCGTAAAAAGGAAAACTTACCAAAAAACAAAAATGAGGAGACAGGAGCAGAGAGAGACAGAGACCTCAGAGACACAGAGACAGAGATAGAAGGCCAGAGGGGCTCCCTGCCACACTAGCTCTGCTTGCTGGAGGCTGAATTATGAGTAGAAAATCTTCATTTCTCCTGTTCCCTGAAAAATCTAGTTCCCAGTAGCCATGAGGAGTCTGCTCAGAGAAGGGCTCAACTCTCCTGCCTGGGAGGAAGAAGCAGAAGGGATTATTAACAAAACAATGGGAGGAGCAGAGCGCCAGAGAAAAACTTTGCCTTTAAAAAAATCGTAAAAAGGAAAACTTACCAAAAAACAAAAATGAGGAGACAGGAGCAGAGAGAGACAGAGACCTCAGAGACACAGAGACAGAGATAGAAGGCCAGAGGGGCTCCCTGCCACACTAGCTCTGCTTGCTGGAGGCTGAATTATGAGTAGAAAATCTTCATTTCTCCTGTTCCCTGAAAAATCTAGTTCCCAGTAGCCATGAGGAGTCTGCTCAGAGAAGGGCTCAACTCTCCTGCCTGGGAGGAAGAAGCAGAAGGGATTATTAACAAAACAATGGGAGGAGCAGAGCGCCAGAGAAAAACTTTGCCTTTAAAAAAATCGTAAAAAGGAAAAATTACCAAAAAACAAAAATGAGGAGACAGGAGCAGAGAGAGACAGAGACCTCAGAGACACAGAGACAGAGATAGAAGGCCAGAGGGGCTCCCTGCCACACTAGCTCTGCTTGCTGGAGGCTGAATTATGAGTAGAAAATCTTCATTTCTCCTGTTCCCTGAAAAATCTAGTTCCCAGTAGCCATGAGGAGTCTGCTCAGAGAAGGGCTCAACTCTCCTGCCTGGGAGGAAGAAGAAGAAGGGATTATTAACAAAACAATGGGAGGAGCAGAGCGCCAGAGAAAAACTTTGCCTTTAAAAAAATCGTAAAAAGGAAAACTTACCAAAAAACAAAAATGAGGAGACAGGAGCAGAGAGAGACAGAGACCTCAGAGACACAGAGACAGAGATAGAAGGCCTGAGGGGCTCCCTGCCACACTAGCTCTGCTTGCTGGAGGCTGAATTATGAGTAGAAAATCTTCATTTCTCCTGTTCCCTGAAAAATCTAGTTCCCAGTAGCCATGAGGAGTCTGCTCAGAGAAGGGCTCAACTCTCCTGCCTGGGAGGAAGAAGCAGAAGGGATTATTAACAAAACAATGGGAGGAGCAGAGCGCCAGAGAAAAACTTTGCCTTTAAAAAAAATCGTAAAAAGGAAAAATTACCAAAAAACAAAAATGAGGAGACAGGAGCAGAGAGAGACAGAGACCTCAGAGACACAGAGACAGAGATAGAAGGCCAGAGGGGCTCCCTGCCACACTAGCTCTGCTTGCTGGAGGCTGAATTATGAGTAGAAAATCTTCATTTCTCCTGTTCCCTGAAAAATCTAGTTCCCAGTAGCCATGAGGAGTCTGCTCAGAGAAGGGCTCAACTCTCCTGCCTGGGAGGAAGAAGCAGAAGGGATTATTAACAAAACAATGGGAGGAGCAGAGCGCCAGAGAAAAACTTTGCCTTTAAAAAAATCGTAAAAAGGAAAAATTACCAAAAAACAAAAATGAGGAGACAGGAGCAGAGAGAGACAGAGACCTCAGAGACACAGAGACAGAGATAGAAGGCCAGAGGGGCTCCCTGCCACACTAGCTCTGCTTGCTGGAGGCTGAATTATGAGTAGAAAATCTTCATTTCTCCTGTTCCCTGAAAAATCTAGTTCCCAGTAGCCATGAGGAGTCTGCTCAGAGAAGGGCTCAACTCTCCTGCCTGGAGGAAGAAGCAGAAGGGATTATTAACAAAACAATGGGAGGAGCAGAGCGCCAGAGAAAAACTTTGCCTTTAAAAAAATCGTAAAAAGGAAAAATTACCAAAAAACAAAAATGAGGAGACAGGAGCAGAGAGAGACAGAGACCTCAGAGACACAGAGACAGAGATAGAAGGCCAGAGGGGCTCCCTGCCACACTAGCTCTGCTTGCTGGAGGCTGAATTATGAGTAGAAAATCTTCATTTCTCCTGTTCCCTGAAAAATCTAGTTCCCAGTAGCCATGAGGAGTCTGCTCAGAGAAGGGCTCAACTCTCCTGCCTGGGAGGAAGAAGCAGAAGGGATTATTAACAAAACAATGGGAGGAGCAGAGCGCCAGAGAAAAACTTTGCCTTTAAAAAAATCGTAAAAAGGAAAACTTACCAAAAAACAAAAATGAGGAGACAGGAGCAGAGAGAGACAGAGACCTCAGAGACACAGAGACAGAGATAGAAGGCCAGAGGGGCTCCCCGCCACACTAGCTCTGCTTGCTGGAGGCTGAATTATGAGTAGAAAATCTTCATTTCTCCTGTTCCCTGAAAAATCTAGTTCCCAGTAGCCATGAGGAGTCTGCTCAGAGAAGGGCTCAACTCTCCTGCCTGGGAGGAAGAAGCAGAAGGGATTATTAACAAAACAATGGGAGGAGCAGAGCGCCAGAGAAAAACTTTGCCTTTAAAAAAATCGTAAAAAGGAAAAATTACCAAAAAACAAAAATGAGGAGACAGGAGCAGAGAGAGACAGAGACCTCAGAGACACAGAGACAGAGATAGAAGGCCAGAATGGCTCCCCGCCACACTAGCTATGCTTGCTGGAGGCTGAATTATGAGTAGAAAATCTTCATTTCTCCTGTTCCCTGAAAAATCTAGTTCCCAGTAGCCATGAGGAGTCTGCTCAGAGAAGGGCTCAACTCTCCTGCCTGGGAGGAAGAAGCAGAAGGGATTATTAACAAAACAATGGGAGGAGCAGAGCGCCAGAGAAAAACTTTGCCTTTAAAAAAATCGTAAAAAGGAAAACTTACCAAAAAACAAAAATGAGGAGACAGGAGCAGAGAGAGACAGAGACCTCAGAGACACAGTGACAGAGATAGAAGGCCAGAGGGGCTCCCTACCACACTAGCTCTGCTTCCTGGAGGCTGAATTATGAGTAGAAAATCTTCATTTCTCCTGTTCCCTGAAAAATCTAGTTCCCAGTAGCCATGAGGAGTCTGCTCAGAGAAGGGCTCAACTCTCCTGCCTGGGAGGAAGAAGCAGAAGGGATTATTAACAAAACAATGGGAGGAGCAGAGCGCCAGAGAAAAAATTTGCCTTTAAAAAAATCGTAAAAAGGAAAAATTACCAAAAAACAAAAATGAGGAGACAGGAGCAGAGAGAGACAGAGACCTCAGAGACACAGAGACAGAGATAGAAGGCCAGAGGGGTTCCCCACCACACTAGCTCTGCTTGCTGGAGGCTGAATTATGAGTAGAAAATCTTCATTTCTCCTGTTCCCTGAAAAATCTAGTTCCCAGTAGCCATGAGGAGTCTGCTCAGAGAAGGGCTCAACTCTCCTGCCTGGGAGGAAGAAGCAGAATGGATTATTAACAAAACAATGGGAGGAGCAGAGCGCCAGAGAAAAACTTTGCCTTTAAAAAAATCGTAAAAAGGAAAAATTACCAAAAAACAAAAATGAGGAGACAGGAGCAGAGAGAGACAGAGACCTCAGAGACACAGAGACAGAGATAGAAGGCCAGAGGGGCTCCCTACCACACTAGCTCTGCTTGCTGGAGGCTGAATTATGAGTAGAAAATCTTCATTTCTCCTGTTCCCTGAAAAATCTAGTTCCCAGTAGCCATGAGGAGTCTGCTCAGAGAAGGGCTCAACTCTCCTGCCTGGGAGGAAGAAGCAGAAGGGATTATTAACAAAACAATAGGAGGAGCAGAGCGCCAGAGAAAAACTTTGCCTTTAAAAAAATCGTAAAAAGGAAAAATTACCAAAAAACAAAAATGAGGAGACAGGAGCAGAGAGAGACAGAGACCTCAGAGACACAGAGACAGAGATAGAAGGCCAGAGGGGCTCCCTGCCACACTAGCTCTGCTTGCTGGAGGCTGAATTATGAGTAGAAAATCTTCATTTCTCCTGTTCCCTGAAAAATCTAGTTCCCAGTAGCCATGAAGAGTCTGCTCAGAGAAGGGCTCAACTCTCCTGCCTGGGAGGAAGAAGCAGAAGGGATTATTAACAAAACAATGGGAGGAGCAGAGCGCCAGAGAAAAACTTTGCCTTTAAAAAAATCGTAAAAAGGAAAACTTACCAAAAAACAAAAATGAGGAGACAGGAGCAGAGAGAGACAGAGACCTCAGAGACACAGAGACAGAGATAGAAGGCCAGAGGGGCTCCCTGCCACACTAGCTCTGCTTGCTGGAGGCTGAATTATGAGTAGAAAATCTTCATTTCTCCTGTTCCCTGAAGAATCTAGTTCCCAGTAGCCATGAGGAGTCTGCTCAGAGAAGGGCTCAACTCTCCTGCCTGGGAGGAAGAAGCAGAAGGGATTATTAACAAAACAATGGGAGGAGCAGAGCGCCAGAGAAAAACTTTGCCTTTAAAAAAATCGTAAAAAGGAAAAATTACCAAAAAACAAAAATGAGGAGACAGGAGCAGAGAGAGACAGAGACCTCAGAGACACAGAGACAGAGATAGAAGGCCAGAGGGGCTCCCTGCCACACTAGCTCTGCTTGCTGGAGGCTGAATTATGAGTAGAAAATCTTCATTTCTCCTGTTCCCTGAAAAATCTAGTTCCCAGTAGCCATGAGGAGTCTGCTCAGAGAAGGGCTCAACTCTCCTGCCTGGGAGGAAGAAGCAGAAGGGATTATTAACAAAACAATGGGAGGAGCAGAGCGCCAGAGAAAAACTTTGCCTTTAAAAAAATCGTAAAAAGGAAAACTTACCAAAAAACAAAAATGAGGAGACAGGAGCAGAGAGAGACAGAGACCTCAGAGACACAGAGACAGAGATAGAAGGCCAGAGGGGCTCCCTGCCACACTAGCTCTGCTTGCTGGAGGCTGAATTATGAGTAGAAAATCTTCATTTCTCCTGTTCCCTGAAAAATCTAGTTCCCAGTAGCCATGAGGAGTCTGCTCAGAGAAGGGCTCAACTCTCCTGCCTGGGAGGAAGAAGCAGAAGGGATTATTAACAAAACAATGGGAGGAGCAGAGCGCCAGAGAAAAACTTTGCCTTTAAAAAAATCGTAAAAAGGAAAAATTACCAAAAAACAAAAATGAGGAGACAGGAGCAGAGAGAGACAGAGACCTCAGAGACACAGAGACAGAGATAGAAGGCCAGAGGGGCTCCCTGCCACACTAGCTCTGCTTGCTGGAGGCTGAATTATGAGTAGAAAATCTTCATTTCTCCTGTTCCCTGAAAAATCTAGTTCCCAGTAGCCATGAAGAGTCTGCTCAGAGAAGGGCTCAACTCTCCTGCCTGGGAGGAAGAAGCAGAAGGGATTATTAACAAAACAATGGGAGGAGCAGAGCGCCAGAGAAAAACTTTGCCTTTAAAAAAATCGTAAAAAGGAAAAATTACCAAAAAACAAAAATGAGGAGACAGGAGCAGAGAGAGACAGAGACCTCAGAGACACAGAGACAGAGATAGAAGGCCAGAGGGGCTCCCTGCCACACTAGCTCTGCTTGCTGGAGGCTGAATTATGAGTAGAAAATCTTCATTTCTCCTGTTCCCTGAAAAATCTAGTTCCCAGTAGCCATGAGGAGTCTGCTCAGAGAAGGGCTCAACTCTCCTGCCTGGGAGGAAGAAGCAGAAGGGATTATTAACAAAACAATGGGAGGAGCAGAGCGCCAGAGAAAAACTTTGCCTTTAAAAAAATCGTAAAAAGGAAAAATTACCAAAAAACAAAAATGAGGAGACAGGAGCAGAGAGAGACAGAGACCTCAGAGACACAGAGACAGAGATAGAAGGCCAGAGGGGCTCCCTGCCACACTAGCTCTGCTTGCTGGAGGCTGAATTATGAGTAGAAAATCTTCATTTCTCCTGTTCCCTGAAAAATCTAGTTCCCAGTAGCCATGAAGAGTCTGCTCAGAGAAGGGCTCAACTCTCCTGCCTGGGAGGAAGAAGCAGAAGGGATTATTAACAAAACAATGGGAGGAGCAGAGCGCCAGAGAAAAACTTTGCCTTTAAAAAAATCGTAAAAAGGAAAAATTACCAAAAAACAAAAATGAGGAGACAGGAGCAGAGAGAGACAGAGACCTCAGAGACACAGAGACAGAGATAGAAGGCCAGAGGGGCTCCCTGCCACACTAGCTCTGCTTGCTGGAGGCTGAATTATGAGTAGAAAATCTTCATTTCTCCTGTTCCCTGAAAAATCTAGTTCCCAGTAGCCATGAGGAGTCTGCTCAGAGAAGGGCTCAACTCTCCTGCCTGGGAGGAAGAAGCAGAAGGGATTATTAACAAAACAATGGGAGGAGCAGAGCGCCAGAGAAAAACTTTGCCTTTAAAAAAATCATAAAAAGGAAAAATTACCAAAAAACAAAAATGAGGAGACAGGAGCAGAGAGAGACAGAGACCTCAGAGACACAGAGACAGAGATAGAAGGCCAGAGGGGCTCCCTACCACACTAGCTCTGCTTGCTGGAGGCTGAATTATGAGTAGAAAATCTTCATTTCTCCTGTTCCCTGAAAAATCTAGTTCCCAGTAGCCATGAGGAGTCTGCTCAGAGAAGGGCTCAACTCTCCTGCCTGGGAGGAAGAAGCAGAAGGGATTATTAACAAAACAATGGGAGGAGCAGAGCGCCAGAGAAAAACTTTGCCTTTAAAAAAATCGTAAAAAGGAAAAATTACCAAAAAACAAATATGAGGAGACAGGAGCAGAGAGAGACAGAGACCTCAGAGACACAGAGACAGAGATAGAAGGCCAGTGGGGCTCCCTGCCACACTAGCTCTGCTTGCTGGAGGCTGAATTATGAGTAGAAAATCTTCATTTCTCCTGTTCCCTGAAAAATCTAGTTCCCAGTAGCCATGAGGAGTCTGCTCAGAGAAGGGCTCAACTCTCCTGCCTGGGAGGAAGAAGCAGAAGGGATTATTAACAAAACAATGGGAGGAGCAGAGCGCCAGAGAAAAACTTTGCCTTTAAAAAAATCGTAAAAAGGAAAACTTACCAAAAAACAAAAATGAGGAGACAGGAGCAGAGAGAGACAGAGACCTCAGAGACACAGAGACAGAGATAGAAGGCCAGAGGGGCTCCCTGCCACACTAGCTCTGCTTGCTGGAGGCTGAATTATGAGTAGAAAATCTTCATTTCTCCTGTTCCCTGAAAAATCTAGTTCCCAGTAGCCATGAGGAGTCTGCTCAGAGAAGGGCTCAACTCTCCTGCCTGGGAGGAAGAAGCAGAAGGGATTATTAACAAAACAATGGGAGGAGCAGAGCGCCAGAGAAAAACTTTGCCTTTAAAAAAATCGTAAAGAGGAAAAATTACCAAAAAACAAAAATGAGGAGACAGGAGCAGAGAGAGACAGAGACCTCAGAGACACAGAGACAGAGATAGAAGGCCAGAGGGGCTCCGTGCCACACTAGCTCTGCTTGCTGGAGGCTGAATTATGAGTAGAAAATCTTCATTTCTCCTGTTCCCTGAAAAATCTAGTTCCCAGTAGCCATGAGGAGTCTGCTCAGAGAAGGGCTCAACTCTCCTGCCTGGGAGGAAGAAGCAGAAGGGATTATTAACAAAACAATGGGAGGAGCAGAGCGCCAGAGAAAAACTTTGCCTTTAAAAAAATCGTAAAAAGGAAAACTTACCAAAAAACAAAAATGAGGAGACAGGAGCAGAGAGAGACAGAGACCTCAGAGACACAGAGACAGAGATAGAAGGCCAGAGGGGCTCCCTGCCACACTAGCTCTGCTTGCTGGAGGCTGAATTATGAGTAGAAAATCTTCATTTCTCCTGTTCCCTGAAAAATCTAGTTCCCAGTAGCCATGAGGAGTCTGCTCAGAGAAGGGCTCAACTCTCCTGCCTGGGAGGAAGAAGCAGAAGGGATTATTAACAAAACAATGGGAGGAGCAGAGCGCCAGAGAAAAACTTTGCCTTTAAAAAAATCGTAAAAAGGAAAACTTACCAAAAAACAAAAATGAGGAGACAGGAGCAGAGAGAGACAGAGACCTCAGAGACACAGAGACAGAGATAGAAGGCCAGAGGGGCTCCCTGCCACACTAGCTCTGCTTGCTGGAGGCTGAATTATGAGTAGAAAATCTTCATTTCTCCTGTTCCCTGAAAAATCTAGTTCCCAGTAGCCATGAGGAGTCTGCTCAGAGAAGGGCTCAACTCTCCTGCCTGGGAGGAAGAAGCAGAAGGGATTATTAACAAAACAATGGGAGGAGCAGAGCGCCAGAGAAAAACTTTGCCTTTAAAAAAATCGTAAAAAGGAAAACTTACCAAAAAACAAAAATGAGGAGACAGGAGCAGAGAGAGACAGAGACCTCAGAGACACAGAGACAGAGATAGAAGGCCAGAGGGGCTCCCTGCCACACTAGCTCTGCTTGCTGGAGGCTGAATTATGAGTAGAAAATCTTCATTTCTCCTGTTCCCTGAAAAATCTAGTTCCCAGTAGCCATGAGGAGTCTGCTCAGAGAAGGGCTCAACTCTCCTGCCTGGGAGGAAGAAGCAGAAGGGATTATTAACAAAACAATGGGAGGAGCAGAGCGCCAGAGAAAAACTTTGCCTTTAAAAAAATCGTAAAAAGGAAAAATTACCAAAAAACAAAAATGAGGAGACAGGAGCAGAGAGAGACAGAGACCTCAGAGACACAGAGACAGAGATAGAAGGCCAGAGGGGCTCCCTGCCACACTAGCTCTGCTTGCTGGAGGCTGAATTATGAGTAGAAAATCTTCATTTCTCCTGTTCCCTGAAAAATCTAGTTCCCAGTAGCCATGAGGAGTCGGCTCAGAGAAGGGCTCAACTCTCCTGCCTGGGAGGAAGAAGCAGAAGGGATTATTAACAAAACAATGGGAGGAGCAGAGCGCCAGAGAAAAACTTTGCCTTTAAAAAAATCGTAAAAAGGAAAACTTACCAAAAAACAAAAATGAGGAGACAGGAGCAGAGAGAGACAGAGACCTCAGAGACACAGAGACAGAGATAGAAGGCCAGAGGGGCTCCTTGCCACACTAGCTCTGCTTGCTGGAGGCTGAATTATGAGTAGAAAATCTTCATTTCTCCTGTTCCCTGAAAAATCTAGTTCCCAGTAGCCATGAGGAGTCTGCTCAGAGAAGGGCTCAACTCTCCTGCCTGGGAGGAAGAAGCAGAAGGGATTATTAAGAAAACAATGGGAGGAGCAGAGCGCCAGAGAAAAACTTTGCCTTTAAAAAAATCGTAAAAAGGAAAAATTACCAAAAAACAAAAATGAGGAGACAGGAGCAGAGAGAGACAGAGACCTCAGAGACACAGAGACAGAGATAGAAGGCCAGAGGGGCTCCCTGCCACACTAGCTCTGCTTGCTGGAGGCTGAATTATGAGTAGAAAATCTTCATTTCTCCTGTTCCCTGAAAAATCTAGTTCCCAGTAGCCATGAGGAGTCTGCTCAGAGAAGGGCTCAACTCTCCTGCCTGGGAGGAAGAAGCAGAAGGGATTATTAACAAAACAATGGGAGGAGCAGAGCGCCAGAGAAAAACTTTGCCTTTAAAAAAATCGTAAAAAGGAAAAATTACCAAAAAACAAAAATGAGGAGACAGGAGCAGAGAGAGACAGAGACCTCAGAGACACAGAGACAGAGATAGAAGGCCAGAGGGGCTCCCTGCCACACTAGCTCTGCTTGCTGGAGGCTGAATTATGAGTAGAAAATCTTCATTTCTCCTGTTCCCTGAAAAATCTAGTTCCCAGTAGCCATGAGGAGTCTGCTCAGAGAAGGGCTCAACTCTCCTGCCTGGGAGGAAGAAGCAGAAGGGATTATTAACAAAACAATGGGAGGAGCAGAGCGCCAGAGAAAAATTTTGCCTTTAAAAAAATCGTAAAAAGGAAAACTTACCAAGAAACAAAAATGAGGAGACAGGAGCAGAGAGAGACAGAGACCTCAGAGACACAGAGACAGAGATAGAAGGCCAGAGGGGCTCCCTGCCACACTAGCTCTGCTTGCTGGAGGCTGAATTATGAGTAGAAAATCTTCATTTCTCCTGTTCCCTGAAAAATCTAGTTCCCAGTAGCCATGAGGAGTCTGCTCAGAGAAGGGCTCAACTCTCCTGCCTGGGAGGAAGAAGCAGAAGGGATTATTAACAAAACAATGGGAGGAGCAGAGCGCCAGAGAAAAACTTTGCCTTTAAAAAAATCGTAAAAAGGAAAAATTACCAAAAAACAAAAATGAGGAGACAGGAGCAGAGAGAGACAGAGACCTCAGAGACACAGAGACAGAGATAGAAGGCCAGAGGGGCTCCCTGCCACACTAGCTCTGCTTGCTGGAGGCTGAATTATGAGTAGAAAATCTTCATTTCTCCTGTTCCCTGAAAAATCTAGTTCCCAGTAGCCATGAGGAGTCTGCTCAGAGAAGGGCTCAACTCTCCTGCCTGGGAGGAAGAAGCAGAAGGGATTATTAACAAAACAATGGGAGGAGCAGAGCGCCAGAGAAAAACTTTGCCTTTAAAAAAATCGTAAAAAGGAAAAATTACCAAAAAACAAAAATGAGGAGACAGGAGCAGAGAGAGACAGAGACCTCAGAGACACAGAGACAGAGATAGAAGGCCGGAGGGGCTCCCTGCCACACTAGCTCTGCTTGCTGGAGGCTGAATTATGAGTAGAAAATCTTCATTTCTCCTGTTCCCTGAAAAATCTAGTTCCCAGTAGCCATGAGGAGTCTGCTCAGAGAAGGGCTCAACTCTCCTGCCTGGGAGGAAGAAGCAGAAGGGATTATTAACAAAACAATGGGAGGAGCAGAGCGCCAGAGAAAAACTTTGCCTTTAAAAAAATCGTAAAAAGGAAAAATTACCAAAAAACAAAAATGAGGAGACAGGAGCAGAGAGAGACAGAGACCTCAGAGACACAGAGACAGAGATAGAAGGCCAGAGGGGCTCCCCGCCACACTAGCTCTGCTTACTGGAGGCTGAATTATGAGTCGAAAATCTTCATTTCTCCTGTTCCCTGAAAAATCTAGTTCCCAGTAGCCATGAGGAGTCTGCTCAGAGAAGGGCTCAACTCTCCTGCCTGGGAGGAAGAAGCAGAAGGGATTATTAACAAAACAATGGGAGGAGCAGAGCGCCAGAGAAAAACTTTGCCTTTAAAAAAATCGTAAAAAGGAAAAATTACCAAAAAACAAAAATGAGGAGACAGGAGCAGAGAGAGACAGAGACCTCAGAGACACAGAGACAGAGATAGAAGGCCAGAATGGCTCCCCGCCACACTAGCTCTGCTTGCTGGAGGCTGAATTATGAGTAGAAAATCTTCATTTCTCCTGTTCCCTGAAAAATCTAGTTCCCAGTAGCCATGAGGAGTCTGCTCAGAGAAGGGCTCAACTCTCCTGCCTGGGAGGAAGAAGCAGAAGGGATTATTAACAAAACAATGGGAGGAGCAGAGCGCCAGAGAAAAACTTTGCCTTTAAAAAAATCGTAAAAAGGAAAAATTACCAAAAAACAAAAATGAGGAGACAGGAGCAGAGAGAGACAGAGACCTCAGAGACACAGAGACAGAGATAGAAGGCCAGAGGGGCTCCCTACCACACTAGCTCTGCTTGCTGGAGGCTGAATTATGAGTAGAAAATCTTCATTTCTCCTGTTCCCTGAAAAATCTAGTTCCCAGTAGCCATGAGGAGTCTACTCAGAGAAGGGCTCAACTCTCCTGCCTGGGAGGAAGAAGCAGAAGGGATTATTAACAAAACAATGGGAGGAGCAGAGCGCCAGAGAAAAAATTTGCCTTTAAAAAAATCGTAAAAAGGAAAAATTACCAAAAAACAAAAATGAGGAGACAGGAGCAGAGAGAGACAGAGACCTCAGAGACACAGAGACAGAGATAGAAGGCCAGAGGGGCTCCCCACCACACTAGCTCTGCTTGCTGGAGGCTGAATTATGAGTAGAAAATCTTCATTTCTCCTGTTCCCTGAAGAATCTAGTTCCCAGTAGCCATGAGGAGTCTGCTCAGAGAAGGGCTCAACTCTCCTGCCTGGGAGGAAGAAGCAGAAGGGATTATTAACAAAACAATGGGAGGAGCAGAGCGCCAGAGAAAAACTTTGCCTTTAAAAAAATCGTAAAAAGGAAAAATTACCAAAAAACAAAAATGAGGAGACAGGAGCAGAGAGAGACAGAGACCTCAGAGACACAGAGACAGAGATAGAAGGCCAGAGGGGCTCCCTGCCACACTAGCTCTGCTTGCTGGAGGCTGAATTATGAGTAGAAAATCTTCATTTCTCCTGTTCCCTGAAAAATCTAGTTCCCAGTAGCCATGAGGAGTCTGCTCAGAGAAGGGCTCAACTCTCCTGCCTGGGAGGAAGAAGCAGAAGGGATTATTAACAAAACAATGGGAGGAGCAGAGCGCCAGAGAAAAACTTTGCCTTTAAAAAAATCGTAAAAAGGAAAACTTACCAAAAAACAAAAATGAGGAGACAGGAGCAGAGAGAGACAGAGACCTCAGAGACACAGAGACAGAGATAGAAGGCCAGAGGGGCTCCCTGCCACACTAGCTCTGCTTGCTGGAGGCTGAATTATGAGTAGAAAATCTTCATTTCTCCTGTTCCCTGAAAAATCTAGTTCCCAGTAGCCATGAAGAGTCTGCTCAGAGAAGGGCTCAACTCTCCTGCCTGGGAGGAAGAAGCAGAAGGGATTATTAACAAAACAATGGGAGGAGCAGAGCGCCAGAGAAAAACTTTGCCTTTAAAAAAATCGTAAAAAGGAAAAATTACCAAAAAACAAAAATGAGGAGACAGGAGCAGAGAGAGACAGAGACCTCAGAGACACAGAGACAGAGATAGAAGGGCAGAGGGGCTCCCTGCCACACTAGCTCTGCTTGCTGGAGGCTGAATTATGAGTAGAAAATCTTCATTTCTCCTGTTCCCTGAAAAATCTAGTTCCCAGTAGCCATGAGGAGTCTGCTCAGAGAAGGGCTCAACTCTCCTGCCTGGGAGGAAGAAGCAGAAGGGATTATTAACAAAACAATGGGAGGAGCAGAGCGCCAGAGAAAAACTTTGCCTTTAAAAAAATCATAAAAAGGAAAAATTACCAAAAAACAAAAATGAGGAGACAGGAGCAGAGAGAGACAGAGACCTCAGAGACACAGAGACAGAGATAGAAGGCCAGAGGTGCTCCCTACCACACTAGCTCTGCTTGCTGGAGGCTGAATTATGAGTAGAAAATCTTCATTTCTCCTGTTCCCTGAAAAATCTAGTTCCCAGTAGCCATGAGGAGTCTGCTCAGAGAAGGGCTCAACTCTCCTGCCTGGGAGGAAGAAGCAGAAGGGATTATTAACAAAACAATGGGAGGAGCAGAGCGCCAGAGAAAAACTTTGCCTTTAAAAAAATCGTAAAAAGGAAAAATTACCAAAAAACAAAAATGAGGAGACAGGAGCAGAGAGAGACAGAGACCTCAGAGACACAGAGACAGAGATAGAAGGCCAGTGGGGCTCCCTGCCACACTAGCTCTGCTTGCTGGAGGCTGAATTATGAGTAGAAAATCTTCATTTCTCCTGTTCCCTGAAAAATCTAGTTCCCAGTAGCCATGAGGAGTCTGCTCAGAGAAGGGCTCAACTCTCCTGCCTGGGAGGAAGAAGCAGAAGGGATTATTAACAAAACAATGGGAGGAGCAGAGCGCCAGAGAAAAACTTTGCCTTTAAAAAAATCGTAAAAAGGAAAAATTACCAAAAAACAAAAATGAGGAGACAGGAGCAGAGAGAGACAGAGACCTCAGAGACACAGAGACAGAGATAGAAGGCCAGAGGGGCTCCCTGCCACACTAGCTCTGCTTGCTGGAGGCTGAATTATGAGTAGAAAATCTTCATTTCTCCTGTTCCCTGAAAAATCTAGTTCCCAGTAGCCATGAGGAGTCTGCTCAGAGAAGGGCTCAACTCTCCTGCCTGGGAGGAAGAAGCAGAAGGGATTATTAACAAAACAATGGGAGGAGCAGAGCGCCAGAGAAAAACTTTGCCTTTAAAAAAATCGTAAAAAGGAAAACTTACCAAAAAACAAAAATGAGGAGACAGGAGCAGAGAGGGACAGAGACCTCAGAGACACAGAGACAGAGATAGAAAGCCAGAGGTGCTCCCTGCCACACTAGCTCTGCTTGCTGGAGGCTGAATTATGAGTAGAAAATCTTCATTTCTCCTGTTCCCTGAAAAATCTAGTTCCCAGTAGCCATGAGGAGTCTGCTCAGAGAAGGGCTCAACTCTCCTGCCTGGGAGGAAGAAGCAGAAGGGATTATTAACAAAACAATGGGAGGAGCAGAGCGCCAGAGAAAAACTTTGCCTTTAAAAAAATCGTAAAAAGGAAAACTTACCAAAAAACAAAAATGAGGAGACAGGAGCAGAGAGAGACAGAGACCTCAGAGACACAGAGACAGAGATAGAAGGCCAGAGGGGCTCCCTGCCACACTAGCTCTGCTTGCTGGAGGCTGAATTATGAGTAGAAAATCTTCATTTCTCCTGTTCCCTGAAAAATCTAGTTCCCAGTAGCCATGAGGAGTCTGCTCAGAGAAGGGCTCAACTCTCCTGCCTGGGAGGAAGAAGCAGAAGGGATTATTAACAAAACAATGGGAGGAGCAGAGCGCCAGAGAAAAACTTTGCCTTTAAAAAAATCGTAAAAAGGAAAAATTACCAAAAAACAAAAATGAGGAGACAGGAGCAGAGAGAGACAGAGACCTCAGAGACACAGAGACAGAGATAGAAGGCCAGAGGGGCTCCCTGCCACACTAGCTCTGCTTGCTGGAGGCTGAATTATGAGTAGAAAATCTTCATTTCTCCTGTTCCCTGAAAAATCTAGTTCCCAGTAGCCATGAGGAGTCTGCTCAGAGAAGGGCTCAACTCTCCTGCCTGGGAGGAAGAAGCAGAAGGGATTATTAACAAAACAATGGGAGGAGCAGAGCGCCAGAGAAAAACTTTGCCTTTAAAAAAATCGTAAAAAGGAAAAATTACCAAAAAACAAAAATGAGGAGACAGGAGCAGAGAGAGACAGAGACCTCAGAGACACAGAGACAGAGATAGAAGGCCAGAGGGGCTCCCTGCCACACTAGCTCTGCTTGCTGGAGGCTGAATTATGAGTAGAAAATCTTCATTTCTCCTGTTCCCTGAAAAATCTAGTTCCCAGTAGCCATGAGGAGTCTGCTCAGAGAAGGGCTCAACTCTCCTGCCTGGGAGGAAGAAGCAGAAGGGATTATTAACAAAACAATGGGAGGAGCAGAGCGCCAGAGAAAAACTTTGCCTTTAAAAAAATCGTAAAAAGGAAAACTTACCAAAAAACAAAAATGAGGAGACAGGAGCAGAGAGAGACAGAGACCTCAGAGACACAGAGACAGAGATAGAAGGCCAGAGGGGCTCCCTGCCACACTAGCTCTGCTTGCTGGAGGCTGAATTATGAGTAGAAAATCTTCATTTCTCCTGTTCCCTGAAAAATCTAGTTCCCAGTAGCCATGAGGAGTCTGCTCAGAGAAGGGCTCAACTCTCCTGCCTGGGAGGAAGAAGCAGAATGGATTATTAACAAAACAATGGGAGGAGCAGAGCGCCAGAGAAAAACTTTGCCTTTAAAAAAATCGTAAAAAGGAAAAATTACCAAAAAACAAAAATGAGGAGACAGGAGCAGAGAGAGACAGAGACCTCAGAGACACAGAGACAGAGATAGAAGGCCAGAGGGGCTCCCTACCACACTAGCTCTGCTTGCTGGAGGCTTAATTATGAGTAGAAAATCTTCATTTCTCCTGTTCCCTGAAAAATCTAGTTCCCAGTAGCCATGAGGAGTCTGCTCAGAGAAGGGCTCAACTCTCCTGCCTGGGAGGAAGAAGCAGAAGGGATTATTAACAAAACAATGGGAGGAGCAGAGCGCCAGAGAAAAACTTTGCCTTTAAAAAAATCGTAAAAAGGAAAAATTACCAAAAAACAAAAATGAGGAGACAGGAGCAGAGAGAGACAGAGACCTCCGAGACACAGAGACAGAGATAGAAGGCCAGAGGGGCTCCCTACCACACTAGCTCTGCTTGCTGGAGGCTGAATTATGAGTAGAAAATCTTCATTTCTCCTGTTCCCTGAAAAATCTAGTTCCCAGTAGCCATGAGGAGTCTGCTCAGAGAAGGGCTCAACTCTCCTGCCTGGGAGGAAGAAGCAGAAGGGATTATTAACAAAACAATGGGAGGAGCAGAGCGCCAGAGAAAAACTTTGCCTTTAAAAAAATCGTAAAAAGGAAAAATTACCAAAAAACAAAAATGAGGAGACAGGAGCAGAGAGAGACAGAGACCTCAGAGACACAGAGACAGAGATAGAAGGCCAGAGGGGCTCCCTGCCACACTAGCTCTGCTTGCTGGAGGCTGAATTATGAGTAGAAAATCTTCATTTCTCCTGTTCCCTGAAAAATCTAGTTCCCAGTAGCCATGAAGAGTCTGCTCAGAGAAGGGCTCAACTCTCCTGCCTGGGAGGAAGAAGCAGAAGGGATTATTAACAAAACAATGGGAGGAGCAGAGCGCCAGAGAAAAACTTTGCCTTTAAAAAAATCGTAAAAAGGAAAACTTACCAAAAAACAAAAATGAGGAGACAGGAGCAGAGAGAGACAGAGACCTCAGAGACACAGAGACAGAGATAGAAGGCCAGAGGGGCTCCCTGCCACACTAGCTCTGCTTGCTGGAGGCTGAATTATGAGTAGAAAATCTTCATTTCTCCTGTTCCCTGAAGAATCTAGTTCCCAGTAGCCATGAGGAGTCTGCTCAGAGAAGGGCTCAACTCTCCTGCCTGGGAGGAAGAAGCAGAAGGGATTATTAACAAAACAATGGGAGGAGCAGAGCGCGAGAGAAAAACTTTGCCTTTAAAAAAATCGTAAAAAGGAAAAATTACCAAAAAACAAAAATGAGGAGACAGGAGCAGAGAGAGACAGAGACCTCAGAGACACAGAGACAGAGATAGAAGGCCAGAGGGGCTCCCTGCCCCAATAACTCTGCTTGCTGGAGGCTGAATTATGAGTAGAAAATCTTCATTTCTCCTGTTCCCTGAAAAATCTAGTTCCCAGTAGCCATGAGGAGTCTGCTCAGAGAAGGGCTCAACTCTCCTGCCTGGGAGGAAGAAGCAGAAGGGATTATTAACAAAACAATGGGAGGAGCAGAGCGCCAGAGAAAAACTTTGCCTTTAAAAAAATCGTAAAAAGGAAAACTTACCAAAAAACAAAAATGAGGAGACAGGAGCAGAGAGAGACAGAGACCTCAGAGACACAGAGACAGAGATAGAAGGCCAGAGGGGCTCCCTGCCACACTAGCTCTGCTTGCTGGAGGCTGAATTATGAGTAGAAAATCTTCATTTCTCCTGTTCCCTGAAAAATCTAGTTCCCAGTAGCCATGAGGAGTCTGCTCAGAGAAGGGCTCAACTCTCCTGCCTGGGAGGAAGAAGCAGAAGGGATTATTAACAAAACAATGGGAGGAGCAGAGCGCCAGAGAAAAACTTTGCCTTTAAAAAAATCGTAAAAAGGAAAAATTACCAAAAAACAAAAATGAGGAGACAGGAGCAGAGAGAGACAGAGACCTCAGAGACACAGAGACAGAGATAGAAGGCCAGAGGGGCTCCCTGCCACACTAGCTCTGCTTGCTGGAGGCTGAATTATGAGTAGAAAATCTTCATTTCTCCTGTTCCCTGAAAAATCTAGTTCCCAGTAGCCATGAGGAGTCTGCTCAGAGAAGGGCTCAACTCTCCTGCCTGGGAGGAAGAAGCAGAAGGGATTATTAACAAAACAATGGGAGGAGCAGAGCGCCAGAGAAAAACTTTGCCTTTAAAAAAATCGTAAAAAGGAAAACTTACCAAAAAACAAAAATGAGGAGACAGGAGCAGAGAGAGACAGAGACCTCAGAGACACAGAGACAGAGATAGAAGGCCAGAGGGGCTCCCTGCCACACTAGCTCTGCTTGCTGGAGGCTGAATTATGAGTAGAAAATCTTCATTTCTCCTGTTCCCTGAAAAATCTAGTTCCCAGTAGCCATGAGGAGTCTGCTCAGAGAAGGGCTCAACTCTCCTGCCTGGGAGGAAGAAGCAGAATGGATTATTAACAAAACAATGGGAGGAGCAGAGCGCCAGAGAAAAACTTTGCCTTTAAAAAAATCGTAAAAAGGAAAAATTACCAAAAAACAAAAATGAGGAGACAGGAGCAGAGAGAGACAGAGACCTCAGAGACACAGAGACAGAGATAGAAGGCCAGAGGGGCTCCCTACCACACTAGCTCTGCTTGCTGGAGGCTTAATTATGAGTAGAAAATCTTCATTTCTCCTGTTCCCTGAAAAATCTAGTTCCCAGTAGCCATGAGGAGTCTGCTCAGAGAAGGGCTCAACTCTCCTGCCTGGGAGGAAGAAGCAGAAGGGATTATTAACAAAACAATGGAGGAGCAGAGCGCCAGAGAAAAACTTTGCCTTTAAAAAAATCGTAAAAAGGAAAAATTACCAAAAAACAAAAATGAGGAGACAGGAGCAGAGAGAGACAGAGACCTCCGAGACACAGAGACAGAGATAGAAGGCCAGAGGGCTCCCTACCACACTAGCTCTGCTTGCTGGAGGCTGAATTATGAGTAGAAAATCTTCATTTCTCCTGTTCCCTGAAAAATCTAGTTCCCAGTAGCCATGAGGAGTCTGCTCAGAGAAGGGCTCAACTCTCCTGCCTGGAGGAAGAAGCAGAAGGGATTATTAACAAAACAATGGGAGGAGCAGAGCGCCAGAGAAAAACTTTGCCTTTAAAAAAATCGTAAAAAGGAAAAATTACCAAAAAACAAAAATGAGGAGACAGGAGCAGAGAGAGACAGAGACCTCAGAGACACAGAGACAGAGATAGAAGGCCAGAGGGGCTCCCTGCCACACTAGCTCTGCTTGCTGGAGGCTGAATTATGAGTAGAAAATCTTCATTTCTCCTGTTCCCTGAAAAATCTAGTTCCCAGTAGCCATGAAGAGTCTGCTCAGAGAAGGGCTCAACTCTCCTGCCTGGGAGGAAGAAGCAGAAGGGATTATTAACAAAACAATGGGAGGAGCAGAGCGCCAGAGAAAAACTTTGCCTTTAAAAAAATCGTAAAAAGGAAAACTTACCAAAAAACAAAAATGAGGAGACAGGAGCAGAGAGAGACAGAGGACCTCAGAGACACAGAGACAGAGATAGAAGGCCAGAGGGGCTCCCTGCCACACTAGCTCTGCTTGCTGGAGGCTGAATTATGAGTAGAAAATCTTCATTTCTCCTGTTCCCTGAAGAATCTAGTTCCCAGTAGCCATGAGGAGTCTGCTCAGAGAAGGGCTCAACTCTCCTGCCTGGGAGGAAGAAGCAGAAGGGATTATTAACAAAACAATGGGAGGAGCAGAGCGCGAGAGAAAAACTTTGCCTTTAAAAAAATCGTATAAAAAGGAAAAAATTACCAAAAAACAAAAATGAGGAGACAGGAGCAGAGAGAGACAGAGACCCTCAGAGACACAGAGACAGAGATAGAAGGCCAGAGGGGCTCCCTGCCCCAATAGCTCTGCTTGCTGGAGGCTGAATTATGAGTAGAAAATCTTCATTTCTCCTGTTCCCTGAAAAATCTAGTTCCCAGTAGCCATGAGGAGTCTGCTCAGAGAAGGGCTCAACTCTCCTGCCTGGGAGGAAGAAGCAGAAGGGATTATTAACAAAACAATGGGAGGAGCAGAGCGCCAGAGAAAAACTTTGCCTTTAAAAAAATCGTAAAAAGGAAAACTTACCAAAAAACAAAAATGAGGAGACAGGAGCAGAGAGAGACAGAGACCTCAGGAGACACAGAGACAGAGATAGAAGGCCAGAGGGGCTCCCTGCCACACTAGCTCTGCTTGCTGGAGGCTGAATTATGAGTAGAAAATCTTCATTTCTCCTGTTCCCTGAAAAATCTAGTTCCCAGTAGCCATGAGGAGTCTGCTCAGAGAAGGGCTCAACTCTCCTGCCTGGGAGGAAGAAGCAGGAGGGATTATTAACAAAACAATGGGAGGAGCAGAGCGCCAGAGAAAAACTTTGCCTTTAAAAAAATCGTAAAAAGGAAAAATTACCAAAAAAACAAAAATGAGGAGACAGGAGCAGAGAGAGACAGAGACCTCAGAGACACAGAGACAGAGATAGAAGGCCAGAGGGGCTCCCTGCCACACTAGCTCTGCTTGCTGGAGGCTGAATTATGAGTAGAAAATCTTCATTTCTCCTGTTCCCTGAAAAATCTAGTTCCCAGTAGCCATGAAGAGTCTGCTCAGAGAAGGGCTCAACTCTCCTGCCTGGGAGGAAGAAGCAGAAGGGATTATTAACAAAACAATGGGAGGAGCAGAGCGCCAGAGAAAAACTTTGCCTTTAAAAAAATCGTAAAAAGGAAAAATTACCAAAAAACAAAAATGAGGAGACAGGAGCAGAGAGAGACAGAGACCTCAGAGACACAGAGACAGAGATAGAAGGCCAGAGGGGCTCCCTGCCACACTAGCTCTGCTTGCTGGAGGCTGAATTATGAGTAGAAAAATCTTCATTTCTCCTGTTTCCCTGAAAAATCTAGTTCCCAGTAGCCATGAGGAGTCTGCTCAGAGAAGGGCTCAACTCTCCTGCCTGGGAGGAAGAAGCAGAAGGGATTATTAACAAAACAATGGGAGGAGCAGAGCGCCAGAGAAAAACTTTGCCTTTAAAAAAATCATAAAAAGGAAAAATTACCAAAAAAACATAAATGAGGAGACAGGAGCAGAGAGAGACAGAGACCTCAGAGACACAGAGACAGAGATAGAAGGCCAGAGGGGCTCCCTACCACACTAGCTCTGCTTGCTGGAGGCTGAATTATGAGTAGAAAATCTTCATTTCTCCTGTTCCCTGAAAAATCTAGTTCCCAGTAGCCATGAGGAGTCTGCTCAGAGAAGGGCTCAACTCTCCTGCCTGGGAGGAAGAAGCAGAAGGGATTATTAACAAAACAATGGGAGGAGCAGAGCGCCAGAGAAAAACTTTGCCTTTAAAAAAATCGTAAAAAGGAAAAATTACCAAAAAACAAAAATGAGGAGACAGGAGCAGAGAGAGACAGAGACCTCAGAGACACAGAGACAGAGATAGAAGGCCAGTGGGGCTCCCTGCCACACTAGCTCTGCTTGCTGGAGGCTGAATTATGAGTAGAAAATCTTCATTTCTCCTGTTCCCTGAAAAATCTAGTTCCCAGTAGCCATGAGGAGTCTGCTCAGAGAAGGGCTCAACTCTCCTGCCTGGGAGGAAGAAGCAGAAGGGATTATTAACAAAACAATGGGAGGAGCAGAGCGCCAGAGAAAAACTTTGCCTTTAAAAAAATCGTAAAAAGGAAAAAATTACCAAAAAACAAAAATGAGGAGACAGGAGCAGAGAGAGACAGAGACCTCAGAGACACAGAGACAGAGATAGAAGGCCCAGAGGGGCTCCCTGCCACACTAGCTCTGCTTGCTGGAGGCTGAATTATGAGTAGAAAATCTTCATTTCTCCTGTTCCCTGAAAAATCTAGTTCCCAGTAGCCATGAGGAGTCTGCTCAGAGAAGGGCTCAACTCTCCTGCCTGGGAGGAAGAAGCAGAAGGGATTATTAACAAAACAATGGGAGGAGCAGAGCGCCAGAGAAAAACTTTGCCTTTAAAAAAATCGTAAAAAGGGAAAACTTACCAAAAAACAAAAATGAGGAGACAGGAGCAGAGAGAGACAGAGACCTCAGAGACACAGAGACAGAGATAGAAGGCCAGAGGGGCTCCCTGCCACACTAGCTCTGCTTGCTGGAGGCTGAATTATGAGTAGAAAATCTTCATTTCTCCTGTTCCCTGAAAAATCTAGTTCCCAGTAGCCATGAGGAGTCTGCTCAGAGAAGGGCTCAACTCTCCTGCCTGGGAGGAAGAAGCAGAAGGGATTATTAACAAAACAATGGGAGGAGCAGAGCGCCAGAGAAAAACTTTGCCTTTAAAAAAATCGTAAAAAGGAAAAAATTACCAAAAAACAAAAATGAGGAGACAGGAGCAGAGAGAGACAGAGACCTCAGAGACACAGAGACAGAGATAGAAGGCCAGAGGGGCTCCCTGCCACACTAGCTCTGCTTGCTGGAGGCTGAATTATGAGTAGAAAAATCTTCATTTCTCCTGTTCCCTGAAAAATCTAGTTCCCAGTAGCCATGAGGAGTCTGCTCAGAGAAGGGCTCAACTCTCCTGCCTGGGAGGAAGAAGCAGAAGGGATTATTAACAAAACAATGGAGAGGAGCAGAGCGCCAGAGAAAAAACTTTGCCTTTAAAAAAATCGTAAAAAGGAAAAATTACCAAAAAACAAAAATGAGGAGACAGGAGCAGAGAGAGACAGAGACCTCAGAGACACAGAGACAGAGATAGAAGGCCAGAGGGGCTCCCTGCCACACTAGCTCTGCTTGCTGGAGGCTGAATTATGAGTAGAAAATCTTCATTTCTCCTGTTCCCTGAAAAATCTAGTTCCCAGTAGCCATGAGGAGTCGGCTCAGAGAAGGGCTCAACTCTCCTGCCTGGGAGGAAGAAGCAGAAGGGATTATTAACAAAACAATGGGAGGAGCAGAGCACCAGAGAAAAACTTTGCCTTTAAAAAAATCGTAAAAAGGAAAACTTATCAAAAAACAAAAATGAGGAGACAGGAGCAGAGAGAGACAGAGACCTCAGAGACACAGAGACAGAGATAGAAGGCCAGAGGGGCTCCCTGCCACACTAGCTCTGCTTGCTGGAGGCTGAATTATGAGTAGAAAATCTTCATTTCTCCTGTTCCCTGAAAAATCTAGTTCCCAGTAGCCATGAGGAGTCTGCTCAGAGAAGGGCTCAACTCTCCTGCCTGGGAGGAAGAAGCAGAAGGGATTATTAACAAAACAATGGGAGGAGCAGAGCGCCAGAGAAAAACTTTGCCTTTAAAAAAATCGTAAAAAGGAAAAATTACCAAAAAAAACAAAAATGAGGAGACAGGAGCAGAGAGAGACAGAGACCTCAGAGACACAGAGACAGAGATAGAAGGCCAGAGGGGCTCCCTGCCACACTAGCTCTGCTTGCTGGAGGCTGAATTATGAGTAGAAAATCTTCATTTCTCCT
>JAKSZU010001005.1:0-24112 GCA_026018925.1 Tupaia tana
AGGTGTTAACAAGGGAATGCAGGGGTTTCAAGAAAGAAAAAAAACCGCCTCAAGGAAATCCTGGCTACCTACCTAGAAGGTGGAGTCTGGGGCCTGGGGGTCTGGAAGTGAGGTGGGGGTCAGAGGTGACCCTCCCTCAGTGTCCCTTGCCGGCCAGAGGCTTGCAGGAGCGCCTATTGCCTTCTGGCAGTCCCGGATGGTCTAGAAGGTGGAGTCTGGGGCCTGGGGGTCTGGAAGTGAGGTGGGGGTCAGAGGTGACCCTCCCTCAGTGTCCCTTGCCGGCCAGAGGCTTGCAGGAGCGCCTATTGCCTTCTGGCAGTCCCGGATGGTCTAGAAGGTGGAGTCTGGGGCCTGGGGGTCTGGAAGTGAGGTGGGGGTCAGAGGTGACCCTCCCTCAGTGTCCCTTGCCGGCCAGAGGCTTGCAGGAGCGCCTATTGCCTTCTGGCAGTCCCGGATGGTCTGGGGGCAGAAGGAGAGCTAGGTGTTAACAAGGGAATGCAGGGGTTTCAAGAAAGAAAAAAAACCGCCTCAAGGAAATCCTGGCTACCTACCTAGAAGGTGGAGTCTGGGGCCTGGGGGTCTGGAAGTGAGGTGGGGGTCAGAGGTGACCCTCCCTCAGTGTCCCTTGCCGGCCAGAGGCTTGCAGGAGCGCCTATTGCCTTCTGGCAGTCCCGGATGGTCTAGAAGGTGGAGTCTGGGGCCTGGGGGTCTGGAAGTGAGGTGGGGGTCAGAGGTGACACTCCCTCAGTGTCCCTTGCCGGCCAGAGGCTTGCAGGAGCGCCTATTGCCTTCTGGCAGTCCCGGATGGTCTGGGGGCAGAAGGAGAGCTAGGTGTTAACAAGGGAATGCAGGGGTTTCAAGAAAGAAAAAAAACCGCCTCAAGGAAATCCTGGCTACCTACCTAGAAGGTGGAGTCTGGGGCCTGGGGGTCTGGAAGTGAGGTGGGGGTCAGAGGTGACCCTCCCTCAGTGTCCCTTGCCGGCCAGAGGCTTGCAGGAGCGCCTATTGCCTTCTGGCAGTCCCGGATGGTCTAGAAGGTGGAGTCTGGGGCCTGGGGGTCTGGAAGTGAGGTGGGGGTCAGAGGTGACCCTCCCTCAGTGTCCCTTGCCGGCCAGAGGCTTGCAGGAGCGCCTATTGCCTTCTGGCAGTCCCGGATGGTCTAGAAGGTGGAGTCTGGGGCCTGGGGGTCTGGAAGTGAGGTGGGGGTCAGAGGTGACCCTCCCTCAGTGTCCCTTGCCGGCCAGAGGCTTGCAGGAGCGCCTATTGCCTTCTGGCAGTCCCGGATGGTCTAGAAGGTGGAGTCTGGGGCCTGGGGGTCTGGAAGTGAGGTGGGGGTCAGAGGTGACCCTCCCTCAGTGTCCCTTGCCGGCCAGAGGCTTGCAGGAGCGCCTATTGCCTTCTGGCAGTCCCGGATGGTCTGGGGGCAGAAGGAGAGCTAGGTGTTAACAAGGGAATGCAGGGGTTTCAAGAGAGAAAAAAAACCGCCTCAAGGAAATCCTGGCTACCTACCTAGAAGGTGGAGTCTGGGGCCTGGGGGTCTGGAAGTGAGGTGGGGGTCAGAGGTGACCCTCCCTCAGTGTCCCTTGCCGGCCAGAGGCTTGCAGGAGCGCCTATTGCCTTCTGGCAGTCCCGGATGGTCTAGAAGGTGGAGTCTGGGGCCTGGGGGTCTGGAAGTGAGGTGGGGGTCAGAGGTGACCCTCCCTCAGTGGTCCCTTGCCGGCCAGAGGCTTGCAGGAGCGCCTATTGCCTTCTGGCAGTCCCGGATGGTCTAGAAGGTGGAGTCTGGGGCCTGGGGGTCTGGAAGTGAGGTGGGGGTCAGAGGTGACCCTCCCTCAGTGTCCCTTGCCGGCCAGAGGCTTGCAGGAGCGCCTATTGCCTTCTGGCAGTCCCGGATGGTCTGGGGGCAGAAGGAGAGCTAGGTGTTAACAAGGGAATGCAGGGGTTTCAAGAGAGAAAAAAAAACCGCCTCAAGGAAATCCTGGCTACCTACCTAGAAGGTGGAGTCTGGGCCTGGGGGTCTGGAAGTGAGGTGGGGGTCAGAGGTGACCCTCCCTCAGTGTCCCTTGCCGGCCAGAGGCTTGCAGGAGCGCCTATTGCCTTCTGGCAGTCCCGGATGGTCTAGAAGGTGGAGTCTGGGGCCTGGGGGTCTGGAAGTGAGGTGGGGGTCAGAGGTGACCCTCCCTCAGTGTCCCTTGCCGGCCAGAGGCTTGCAGGAGCGCCTATTGCCTTCTGGCAGTCCCGGATGGTCTGGGGGCAGAAGGAGAGCTAGGTGTTAACAAGGGAATGCAGGGGTTTCAAGAAAGAAAAAAAAACCGCCTCAAGGAAATCCTGGCTACCTACCTAGAAGGTGGAGTCTGGGGCCTGGGGGTCTGGAAGTGAGGTGGGGGTCAGAGGTGACCCTCCCTCAGTGTCCCTTGCCGGCCAGAGGCTTGCAGGAGCGCCTATTGCCTTCTGGCAGTCCCGGATGGTCTAGAAGGTGGAGTCTGGGGCCTGGGGGTCTGGAAGTGAGGTGGGGGTCAGAGGTGACCCTCCCTCAGTGTCCCTTGCCGGCCAGAGGCTTGCAGGAGCGCCTATTGCCTTCTGGCAGTCCCGGATGGTCTGGGGGCAGAAGGAGAGCTAGGTGTTAACAAGGGAATGCAGGGGTTTCAAGAAAGAAAAAAAAACCGCCTCAAGGAAATCCTGGCTACCTACCTAGAAGGTGGAGTCTGGGGCCTGGGGGTCTGGAAGTGAGGTGGGGGTCAGAGGTGACCCTCCCTCAGTGTCCCTTGCCGGCCAGAGGCTTGCAGGAGCGCCTATTGCCTTCTGGCAGTCCCGGATGGTCTAGAAGGTGGAGTCTGGGGCCTGGGGGTCTGGAAGTGAGGTGGGGGTCAGAGGTGACCCTCCCTCAGTGTCCCTTGCCGGCCAGAGGCTTGCAGGAGCGCCTATTGCCTTCTGGCAGTCCCGGATGGTCTGGGGGCAGAAGGAGAGCTAGGTGTTAACAAGGGAATGCAGGGGTTTCAAGAAAGAAAAAAAACCGCCTCAAGGAAATCCTGGCTACCTACCTAGAAGGTGGAGTCTGGGGCCTGGGGGTCTGGAAGTGAGGTGGGGGTCAGAGGTGACCCTCCCTCAGTGTCCCTTGCCGGCCAGAGGCTTGCAGGAGCGCCTATTGCCTTCTGGCAGTCCCGGATGGTCTAGAAGGTGGAGTCTGGGGCCTGGGGGTCTGGAAGTGAGGTGGGGGTCAGAGGTGACCCTCCCTCAGTGTCCCTTGCCGGCCAGAGGCTTGCAGGAGCGCCTATTGCCTTCTGGCAGTCCCGGATGGTCTAGAAGGTGGAGTCTGGGGCCTGGGGGTCTGGAAGTGAGGTGGGGGTCAGAGGTGACCCTCCCTCAGTGTCCCTTGCCGGCCAGAGGCTTGCAGAGGAGCGCCTATTGCCTTCTGGCAGTCCCGGATGGTCTAGAAGGTGGAGTCTGGGGCCTGGGGGTCTGGAAGTGAGGTGGGGGTCAGAGGTGACCCTCCCTCAGTGTCCCTTGCCGGCCAGAGGCTTGCAGGAGCGCCTATTGCCTTCTGGCAGTCCCGGATGGTCTAGAAGGTGGAGTCTGGGGCCTGGGGGTCTGGAAGTGAGGTGGGGGTCAGAGGTGACCCTCCCTCAGTGTCCCTTGCCGGCCAGAGGCTTGCAGGAGCGCCTATTGCCTTCTGGCAGTCCCGGATGGTCTGGGGGCAGAAGGAGAGCTAGGTGTTAACAAGGGAATGCAGGGGTTTCAAGAAAGAAAAAAAACCGCCTCAAGGAAATCCTGGCTACCTACCTAGAAGGTGGAGTCTGGGGCCTGGGGGTCTGGAAGTGAGGTGGGGGTCAGAGGTGACCCTCCCTCAGTGTCCCTTGCCGGCCAGAGGCTTGCAGGAGCGCCTATTGCCTTCTGGCAGTCCCGGATGGTCTAGAAGGTGGAGTCTGGGGCCTGGGGGTCTGGAAGTGAGGTGGGGGTCAGAGGTGACCCTCCCTCAGTGTCCCTTGCCGGCCAGAGGCTTGCAGGAGCGCCTATTGCCTTCTGGCAGTCCCGGATGGTCTGGGGGCAGAAGGAGAGCTAGGTGTTAACAAGGGAATGCAGGGGTTTCAAGAAAGAAAAAAAACCGCCTCAAGGAAATCCTGGCTACCTACCTAGAAGGTGGAGTCTGGGGCCTGGGGGTCTGGAAGTGAGGTGGGGGTCAGAGGTGACCCTCCCTCAGTGTCCCTTGCCGGCCAGAGGCTTGCAGGAGCGCCTATTGCCTTCTGGCAGTCCCGGATGGTCTAGAAGGTGGAGTCTGGGGCCTGGGGGTATGGAAGTGAGGTGGGGGTCAGAGGTGACCCTCCCTCAGTGTCCCTTGCCGGCCAGAGGCTTGCAGGAGCGCCTATTGCCTTCTGGCAGTCCCGGATGGTCTAGAAGGTGGAGTCTGGGGCCTGGGGGTCTGGAAGTGAGGTGGGGGTCAGAGGTGACCCTCCCTCAGTGTCCCTTGCCGGCCAGAGGCTTGCAGGAGCGCCTATTGCCTTCTGGCAGTCCCGGATGGTCTGGGGGCAGAAGGAGAGCTAGGTGTTAACAAGGGAATGCAGGGGTTTCAAGAGAGAAAAAAAAACCGCCTCAAGGAAATCCTGGCTACCTACCTAGAAGGTGGAGTCTGGGGCCTGGGGGTCTGGAAGTGAGGTGGGGGTCAGAGGTGACCCTCCCTCAGGGTCCCTTGCCGGCCAGAGGCTTGCAGGAGCGCCTATTGCCTTCTGGCAGTCCCGGATGGTCTAGAAGGTGGAGTCTGGGGCCTGGGGGTCTGGAAGTGAGGTGGGGGTCAGAGGTAACCCTCCCTCAGTGTCCCTTGCCGGCCAGAGGCTTGCAGGAGCGCCTATTGCCTTCTGGCAGTCCCGGATGTTCTAGAAGGTGGAGTCTGGGGCCTGGGGGTCTGGAAGTGAGGTGGGGGTCAGAGGTGACCCTCCCTCAGTGTCCCTTGCCGGCCAGAGGCTTGCAGGAGCGCCTATTGCCTTCTGGCAGTCCCGGATGGTCTGGGGGCAGAAGGAGAGCTAGGTGTTAACAAGGGAATGCAGGGGTTTCAAGAAAGAAAAAAAACCGCCTCAAGGAAATCCTGGCTACCTACCTAGAAGGTGGAGTCTGGGGCCTGGGGGTCTGGAAGTGAGGTGGGGGTCAGAGGTGACCCTCCCTCAGTGTCCCTTGCCGGCCAGAGGCTTGCAGGAGCGCCTATTGCCTTCTGGCAGTCCCGGATGGTCTAGAAGGTGGAGTCTGGGGCCTGGGGGTCTGGAAGTGAGGTGGGGGTCAGAGGTGACCCTCCCTCAGTGTCCCTTGCCGGCCAGAGGCTTGCAGGAGCGCCTATTGCCTTCTGGCAGTCCCGGATGGTCTGGGGGCAGAAGGAGAGCTAGGTGTTAACAAGGGAATGCAGGGGTTTCAAGAAAGAAAAAAAACCGCCTCAAGGAAATCCTGGCTACCTACCTAGAAGGTGGAGTCTGGGGCCTGGGGGTCTGGAAGTGAGGTGGGGGTCAGAGGTGACCCTCCCTCAGTGTCCCTTGCCGGCCAGAGGCTTGCAGGAGCGCCTATTGCCTTCTGGCAGTCCCGGATGGTCTAGAAGGTGGAGTCTGGGGCCTGGGGGTCTGGAAGTGAGGTGGGGGTCAGAGGTGACCCTCCCTCAGTGTCCCTTGCCGGCCAGAGGCTTGCAGGAGCGCCTATTGCCTTCTGGCAGTCCCGGATGGTCTAGAAGGTGGAGTCTGGGGCCTGGGGGTCTGGAAGTGAGGTGGGGGTCAGAGGTGACCCTCCCTCAGTGTCCCTTGCCGGCCAGAGGCTTGCAGGAGCGCCTATTGCCTTCTGGCAGTCCCGGATGGTCTAGAAGGTGGAGTCTGGGGCCTGGGGGTCTGGAAGTGAGGTGGGGGTCAGAGGTGACCCTCCCTCAGTGTCCCTTGCCGGCCAGAGGCTTGCAGGAGCGCCTATTGCCTTCTGGCAGTCCCGGATGGTCTAGAAGGTGGAGTCTGGGGCCTGGGGGTCTGGAAGTGAGGTGGGGGTCAGAGGTGACCCTCCCTCAGTGTCCCTTGCCGGCCAGAGGCTTGCAGGAGCGCCTATTGCCTTCTGGCAGTCCCGGATGGTCTGGGGGCAGAAGGAGAGCTAGGTGTTAACAAGGGAATGCAGGGGTTTCAAGAAAGAAAAAAAAACCGCCTCACGGAAATCCTGGCTACCTACCTAGAAGGTGGAGTCTGGGGCCTGGGGGTCTGGAAGTGAGGTGGGGGTCAGAGGTGACCCTCCCTCAGTGTCCCTTGCCGGCCAGAGGCTTGCAGGAGCGCCTATTGCCTTCTGGCAGTCCCGGATGGTCTAGAAGGTGGAGTCTGGGGCCTGGGGGTCTGGAAGTGAGGTGGGGGTCAGAGGTGACCCTCCCTCAGTGTCCCTTGCCGGCCAGAGGCTTGCAGGAGCGCCTATTGCCTTCTGGCAGTCCCGGATGGTCTGGGGGCAGAAGGAGAGCTAGGTGTTAACAAGGGAATGCAGGGGTTTCAAGAAAGAAAAAAAACCGCCTCAAGGAAATCCTGGCTACCTACCTAGAAGGTGGAGTCTGGGGCCTGGGGGTCTGGAAGTGAGGTGGGGGTCAGAGGTGACCCTCCCTCAGTGTCCCTTGCCGGCCAGAGGCTTGCAGGAGCGCCTATTGCCTTCTGGCAGTCCCGGATGGTCTAGAAGGTGGAGTCTGGGGCCTGGGGGTATGGAAGTGAGGTGGGGGTCAGAGGTGACCCTCCCTCAGTGTCCCTTGCCGGCCAGAGGCTTGCAGGAGCGCCTATTGCCTTCTGGCAGTCCCGGATGGTCTAGAAGGTGGAGTCTGGGGCCTGGGGGTCTGGAAGTGAGGTGGGGGTCAGAGGTGACCCTCCCTCAGTGTCCCTTGCCGGCCAGAGGCTTGCAGGAGCGCCTATTGCCTTCTGGCAGTCCCGGATGGTCTGGGGGCAGAAGGAGAGCTAGGTGTTAACAAGGGAATGCAGGGGTTTCAAGAGAGAAAAAAAACCGCCTCAAGGAAATCCTGGCTACCTACCTAGAAGGTGGAGTCTGGGGCCTGGGGTCTGGAAGTGAGGTGGGGGTCAGAGGTGACCCTCCCTCAGGGTCCCTTGCCGGCCAGAGGCTTGCAGGAGCGCCTATTGCCTTCTGGCAGTCCCGGATGGTCTAGAAGGTGGAGTCTGGGGCCTGGGGGTCTGGAGTGAGGTGGGGGTCAGAGGTAACCCTCCCTCAGTGTCCCTTGCCGGCCAGAGGCTTGCAGGAGCGCCTATTGCCTTCTGGCAGTCCCGGATGTTCTAGAAGGTGGAGTCTGGGGCCTGGGGGTCTGGAAGTGAGGTGGGGGTCAGAGGTGACCCTCCCTCAGTGTCCCTTGCCGGCCAGAGGCTTGCAGGAGCGCCTATTGCCTTCTGGCAGTCCCGGATGGTCTGGGGGCAGAAGGAGAGCTAGGTGTTAACAAGGGAATGCAGGGGTTTCAAGAAAGAAAAAAAACCGCCTCAAGGAAATCCTGGCTACCTACCTAGAAGGTGGAGTCTGGGGCCTGGGGGTCTGGAAGTGAGGTGGGGGTCAGAGGTGACCCTCCCTCAGTGTCCCTTGCCGGCCAGAGGCTTGCAGGAGCGCCTATTGCCTTCTGGCAGTCCCGGATGGTCTAGAAGGTGGAGTCTGGGGCCTGGGGGTCTGGAAGTGAGGTGGGGGTCAGAGGTGACCCTCCCTCAGTGTCCCTTGCCGGCCAGAGGCTTGCAGGAGCGCCTATTGCCTTCTGGCAGTCCCGGATGGTCTGGGGGCAGAAGGAGAGCTAGGTGTTAACAAGGGAATGCAGGGGTTTCAAGAGAGAAAAAAAACCGCCTCAAGGAAATCCTGGCTACCTACCTAGAAGGTGGAGTCTGGGGCCTGGGGGTCTGGAAGTGAGGTGGGGGTCAGAGGTGACCCTCCCTCAGTGTCCCTTGCCGGCCAGAGGCTTGCAGGAGCGCCTATTGCCTTCTGGCAGTCCCGGATGGTCTAGAAGGTGGAGTCTGGGGCCTGGGGGTCTGGAAGTGAGGTGGGGGTCAGAGGTGACCCTCCCTCAGTGTCCCTTGCCGGCCAGAGGCTTGCAGGAGCGCCTATTGCCTTCTGGCAGTCCCGGATGGTCTAGAAGGTGGAGTCTGGGGCCTGGGGGTCTGGAAGTGAGGTGGGGGTCAGAGGTGACCCTCCCCTCAGTGTCCCTTGCCGGCCAGAGGCTTGCAGGAGCGCCTATTGCCTTCTGGCAGTCCCGGATGGTCTAGAAGGTGGAGTCTGGGGCCTGGGGGTCTGGAAGTGAGGTGGGGGTCAGAGGTGACCCTCCCTCAGTGTCCCTTGCCGGCCAGAGGCTTGCAGGAGCGCCTATTGCCTTCTGGCAGTCCCGGATGGTCTAGAAGGTGGAGTCTGGGGCCTGGGGGTCTGGAAGTGAGGTGGGGGTCAGAGGTGACCCTCCCTCAGTGTCCCTTGCCGGCCAGAGGCTTGCAGGAGCGCCTATTGCCTTCTGGCAGTCCCGGATGGTCTGGGGGCAGAAGGAGAGCTAGGTGTTAACAAGGGAATGCAGGGGTTTCAAGAAAGAAAAAAAAACCGCCTCAAGGAAATCCTGGCTACCTACCTAGAAGGTGGAGTCTGGGGCCTGGGGGTCTGGAAGTGAGGTGGGGGTCAGAGGTGACCCTCCCTCAGTGTCCCTTGCCGGCCAGAGGCTTGCAGGAGCGCCTATTGCCTTCTGGCAGTCCCGGATGGTCTAGAAGGTGGCGTCTGGGGCCTGGGGGTCTGGAAGTGAGGTGGGGGTCAGAGGTGACCCTCCCTCAGTGTCCCTTGCCGGCCAGAGGCTTGCAGGAGCGCCTATTGCCTTCTGGCAGTCCCGGATGGTCTGGGGGCAGAAGGAGAGCTAGGTGTTAACAAGGGAATGCAGGGGTTTCAAGAAAGAAAAAAAACCGCCTCAAGGAAATCCTGGCTACCTACCTAGAAGGTGGAGTCTGGGGCCTGGGGGTCTGGAAGTGAGGTGGGGGTCAGAGGTGACCCTCCCTCAGTGTCCCTTGCCGGCCAGAGGCTTGCAGGAGCGCCTATTGCCTTCTGGCAGTCCCGGATGGTCTAGAAGGTGGAGTCTGGGGCCTGGGGGTCTGGAAGTGAGGTGGGGGTCAGAGGTGACCCTCCCTCAGTGTCCCTTGCCGGCCAGAGGCTTGCAGGAGCGCCTATTGCCTTCTGGCAGTCCCGGATGGTCTAGAAGGTGGAGTCTGGGGCCTGGGGGTCTGGAAGTGAGGTGGGGGTCAGAGGTGACCCTCCCTCAGTGTCCCTTGCCGGCCAGAGGCTTGCAGGAGCGCCTATTGCCTTCTGGCAGTCCCGGATGGTCTAGAAGGTGGAGTCTGGGGCCTGGGGGTCTGGAAGTGAGGTGGGGGTCAGAGGTGACCCTCCCTCAGTGTCCCTTGCCGGCCAGAGGCTTGCAGGAGCGCCTATTGCCTTCTGGCAGTCCCGGATGGTCTAGAAGGTGGAGTCTGGGGCCTGGGGGTCTGGAAGTGAGGTGGGGGTCAGAGGTGACCCTCCCTCAGTGTCCCTTGCCGGCCAGAGGCTTGCAGGAGCGCCTATTGCCTTCTGGCAGTCCCGGATGGTCTAGAAGGTGGAGTCTGGGGCCTGGGGGTCTGGAAGTGAGGTGGGGGTCAGAGGTGACCCTCCCTCAGTGTCCCTTGCCGGCCAGAGGCTTGCAGGAGCGCCTATTGCCTTCTGACAGTCCCGGATGGTCTGGGGGCAGAAGGAGAGCTAGGTGTTAACAAGGGAATGCAGGGGTTTCAAGAGAGAAAAAAAACCGCCTCAAGGAAATCCTGGCTACCTACCTAGAAGGTGGAGTCTGGGGCCTGGGGGTCTGGAAGTGAGGTGGGGGTCAGAGGTGAACCTCCCTCAGTGTCCCTTGCCGGCCAGAGGCTTGCAGGAGCGCCTATTGCCTTCTGGCAGTCCCGGATGGTCTAGAAGGTGGAGTCTGGGGCCTGGGGGTCTGGAAGTGAGGTGGGGGTCAGAGGTGACACTCCCTCAGTGTCCCTTGCCGGCCAGAGGCTTGCAGGAGCGCCTATTGCCTTCTGGCAGTCCCGGATGGTCTAGAAGGTGGAGTCTGGGGCCTGGGGGTCTGGAAGTGAGGTGGGGGTCAGAGGTGACCCTCCCTCAGTGTCCCTTGCCGGCCAGAGGCTTGCAGGAGCGCCTATTGCCTTCTGGCAATCCCGGATGGTCTAGAAGGTGGAGTCTGGGGCCTGGGGGTCTGGAAGTGAGGTGGGGGTCAGAGGTGACCCTCCCTCAGTGTCCCTTGCCGGCCAGAGGCTTGCAGGAGCGCCTATTGCCTTCTGGCAGTCCCGGATGGTCTGGGGGCAGAAGGAGAGCTAGGTGTTAACAAGGGAATGCAGGGGTTTCAAGAGAGAAAAAAAACCGCCTCAAGGAAATCCTGGCTACCTACCTAGAAGGTGGAGTCTGGGGCCTGGGGGTCTGGAAGTGAGGTGGGGGTCAGAGGTGACCCTCCCTCAGTGTCCCTTGCCGGCCAGAGGCTTGCAGGAGCGCCTATTGCCTTCTGGCAGTCCCGGATGGTCTAGAAGGTGGAGTCTGGGGCCTGGGGGTCTGGAAGTGAGGTGGGGGTCAGAGGTGACCCTCCCTCAGTGTCCCTTGCTGGCCAGAGGCTTGCAGGAGCGCCTATTGCCTTCTGGCAGTCCCGGATGGTCTGGGGGCAGAAGGAGAGCTAGGTGTTAACAAGGGAATGCAGGGGTTTCAAGAAAGAAAAAAAACCGCCTCAAGGAAATCCTGGCTACCTACCTAGAAGGTGGAGTCTGGGGCCTGGGGGTCTGGAAGTGAGGTGGGGGTCAGAGGTGACCCTCCCTCAGTGTCCCTTGCCGGCCAGAGGCTTGCAGGAGCGCCTATTGCCTTCTGGCAGTCCCGGATGGTCTAGAAGGTGGAGTCTGGGGCCTGGGGGTCTGGAAGTGAGGTGGGGGTCAGAGGTGACCCTCCCTCAGTGTCCCTTGCCGGCCAGAGGCTTGCAGGAGCGCCTATTGCCTTCTGGCAGTCCCGGATGGTCTGGGGGCAGAAGGAGAGCTAGGTGTTAACAAGGGAATGCAGGGGTTTCAAGAGAGAAAAAAAACCGCCTCAAGGAAATCCTGGCTACATACCTAGAAGGTGGAGTCTGGGGCCTGGGGGTCTGGAAGTGAGGTGGGGGTCAGAGGTGACCCTCCCTCAGTGTCCCTTGCCGGCCAGAGGCTTGCAGGAGCGCCTATTGCCTTCTGGCAGTCCCGGATGGTCTAGAAGGTGGAGTCTGGGGCCTGGGGGTCTGGAAGTGAGGTGGGGGTCAGAGGTGACCCTCCCTCAGTGTCCCTTGCCGGCCAGAGGCTTGCAGGAGCGCCTATTGCCTTCTGGCAGTCCCGGATGGTCTAGAAGGTGGAGTCTGGGGCCTGGGGGTCTGGAAGTGAGGTGGGGGTCAGAGGTGACCCTCCCTCAGTGTCCCTTGCCGGCCAGAGGCTTGCAGGAGCGCCTATTGCCTTCTGGCAGTCCCGGATGGTCTGGGGGCAGAAGGAGAGCTAGGTGTTAACAAGGGAATGCAGGGGTTTCAAGAAAGAAAAAAAAACCGCCTCAAGGAAATCCTGGCTACCTACCTAGAAGGTGGAGTCTGGGGCCTGGGGGTCTGGAAGTGAGGTGGGGGTCAGAGGTGACCCTCCCTCAGTGTCCCTTGCCGGCCAGAGGCTTGCAGGAGCGCCTATTGCCTTCTGGCAGTCCGGATGGTCTAGAAGGTGGAGTCTGGGGCCTGGGGGTCTGGAAGTGAGGTGGGGGTCAGAGGTGACCCTCCCTCAGTGTCCCTTGCCGGCCAGAGGCTTGCAGGAGCGCCTATTGCCTTCTGGCAGTCCCGGATGGTCTAGAAGGTGGAGTCTGGGGCCTGGGGGTCTGGAAGTGAGGTGGGGGTCAGAGGTGACCCTCCCTCAGTGTCCCTTGCCGGCCAGAGGCTTGCAGGAGCGCCTATTGCCTTCTGGCAGTCCCGGATGGTCTAGAAGGTGGAGTCTGGGGCCTGGGGGTCTGGAAGTGAGGTGGGGGTCAGAGGTGACCCTCCCTCAGTGTCCCTTGCCGGCCAGAGGCTTGCAGGAGCGCCTATTGCCTTCTGGCAGTCCCGGATGGTGTAGAAGGTGGAGTCTGGGGCCTGGGGGTCTGGAAGTGAGGTGGGGGTCAGAGGTGACCCTCCCTCAGTGTCCCTTGCCGGCCAGAGGCTTGCAGGAGCGCCTATTGCCTTCTGGCAGTCCCGGATGGTCTGGGGGCAGAAGGAGAGCTAGGTGTTAACAAGGGAATGCAGGGGTTTCAAGAAAGAAAAAAAAACCGCCTCAAGGAAATCCTGGCTACCTACCTAGAAGGTGGAGTCTGGGGCCTGGGGGTCTGGAAGTGAGGTGGGGGTCAGAGGTGACCCTCCCTCAGTGTCCCTTGCCGGCCAGAGGCTTGCAGGAGCGCCTATTGCCTTCTGGCAGTCCCGGATGGTCTAGAAGGTGGAGTCTGGGGCCTGGGGGTCTGGAAGTGAGGTGGGGGTCAGAGGTGACCCTCCCTCAGTGTCCCTTGCCGGCCAGAGGCTTGCAGGAGCGCCTATTGCCTTCTGGCAGTCCCGGATGGTCTAGAAGGTGGAGTCTGGGGCCTGGGGGTCTGGAAGTGAGGTGGGGGTCAGAGGTGACCCTCCCTCAGTGTCCCTTGCCGGCCAGAGGCTTGCAGGAGCGCCTATTGCCTTCTGGCAGTCCCGGATGGTCTGGGGGCAGAAGGAGAGCTAGGTGTTAACAAGGGAATGCAGGGGTTTCAAGAAAGAAAAAAAACCGCCTCAAGGAAATCCTGGCTACCTACCTAGAAGGTGGAGTCTGGGGCCTGGGGGTCTGGAAGTGAGGTGGGGGTCAGAGGTGACCCTCCCTCAGTGTCCCTTGCCGGGCCAGAGGCTTGCAGGAGCGCCTATTGCCTTCTGGCAGTCCCGGATGGTCTAGAAGGTGGAGTCTGGGGCCTGGGGGTCTGGAAGTGAGGTGGGGGTCAGAGGTGACCCTCCCTCAGTGTCCCTTGCCGGCCAGAGGCTTGCAGGAGCGCCTATTGCCTTCTGGCAGTCCCGGATGGTCTGGGGGCAGAAGGAGAGCTAGGTGTTAACAAGGGAATGCAGGGGTTTCAAGAAAGAAAAAAAACCGCCTCAAGGAAATCCTGGCTACCTACCTAGAAGGTGGAGTCTGGGGCCTGGGGGTCTGGAAGTGAGGTGGGGGTCAGAGGTGACCCTCCCTCAGTGTCCCTTGCCGGCCAGAGGCTTGCAGGAGCGCCTATTGCCTTCTGGCAGTCCCGGATGGTCTAGAAGGTGGAGTCTGGGGCCTGGGGGTCTGGAAGTGAGGTGGGGGTCAGAGGTGACCCTCCCTCAGTGTCCCTTGCCGGCCAGAGGCTTGCAGGAGCGCCTATTGCCTTCTGGCAGTCCCGGATGGTCTAGAAGGTGGAGTCTGGGGCCTGGGGGTCTGGAAGTGAGGTGGGGGTCAGAGGTGACCCTCCCTCAGTGTCCCTTGCCGGCCAGAGGCTTGCAGGAGCGCCTATTGCCTTCTGGCAGTCCCGGATGGTCTAGAAGGTGGAGTCTGGGGCCTGGGGGTCTGGAAGTGAGGTGGGGGTCAGAGGTGACCCTCCCTCAGTGTCCCTTGCTGGCCAGAGGCTTGCAGGAGCGCCTATTGCCTTCTGGCAGTCCCGGATGGTCTGGGGGCAGAAGGAGAGCTAGGTGTTAACAAGGGAATGCAGGGGTTTCAAGAAAGAAAAAAAACCTCCTCAAGGAAATCCTGGCTACCTACCTAGAAGGTGGAGTCTGGGGCCTGGGGGTCTGGAAGTGAGGTGGGGGTCAGAGGTGACCCTCCCTCAGTGTCCCTTGCCGGCCAGAGGCTTGCAGGAGCGCCTATTGCCTTCTGGCAGTCCCGGATGGTCTAGAAGGTGGAGTCTGGGCCCTGGGGGTCTGGAAGTGAGGTGGGGGTCAGAGGTGACCCTCCCTCAGTGTCCCTTGCCGGCCAGAGGCTTGCAGGAGCGCCTATTGCCTTCTGGCAGTCCCGGATGGTCTAGAAGGTGGAGTCTGGGGCCTGGGGGTCTGGAAGTGAGGTGGGGGTCAGAGGTGACCCTCCCTCAGTGTCCCTTGCCGGCCAGAGGCTTGCAGGAGCGCCTATTGCCTTCTGGCAGTCCCGGATGGTCTAGAAGGTGGAGTCTGGGGCCTGGGGGTCTGGAAGTGAGGTGGGGGTCAGAGGTGACCCTCCCTCAGTGTCCCTTGCCGGCCAGAGGCTTGCAGGAGCGCCTATTGCCTTCTGGCAGTCCCGGATGGTCTGGGGGCAGAAGGAGAGCTAGGTGTTAACAAGGGAATGCAGGGGTTTCAAGAGAGAAAAAAAACCGCCTCAAGGAAATCCTGGCTACCTACCTAGAAGGTGGAGTCTGGGGCCTGGGGGTCTGGAAGTGAGGTGGGGGTCAGAGGTGACCCTCCCTCAGTGTCCCTTGCCGGCCAGAGGCTTGCAGGAGCGCCTATTGCCTTCTGGCAGTCCCGGATGGTCTAGAAGGTGGAGTCTGGGGCCTGGGGGTCTGGAAGTGAGGTGGGGGTCAGAGGTGACCCTCCCTCAGTGTCCCTTGCCGGCCAGAGGCTTGCAGGAGCGCCTATTGCCTTCTGGCAGTCCCGGATGGTCTAGAAGGTGGAGTCTGGGGCCTGGGGGTCTGGAAGTGAGGTGGGGGTCAGAGGTGACCCTCCCTCAGTGTCCCTTGCCGGCCAGAGGCTTGCAGGAGCGCCTATTGCCTTCTGGCAGTCCCGATGGTCTAGAAGGTGGAGTCTGGGGCCTGGGGGTCTGGAAGTGAGGTGGGGGTCAGAGGTGACCCTCCCTCAGTGTCCCTTGCCGGCCAGAGGCTTGCAGGAGCGCCTATTGCCTTCTGGCAGTCCCGGATGGTCTAGAAGGTGGAGTCTGGGGCCTGGGGGTCTGGAAGTGAGGTGGGGGTCCGAGGTGACCCTCCCTCAGTGTCCCTTGCCGGCCAGAGGCTTGCAGGAGCGCCTATTGCCTTCTGGCAGTCCCGGATGGTCTGGGGGCAGAAGGAGAGCTAGGTGTTAACAAGGGAATGCAGGGGTTTCAAGAAAGAAAAAAAACCGCCTCAAGGAAATCCTGGCTACCTACCTAGAAGGTGGAGTCTGGGGCCTGGGGGGTCTGGAAGTGAGGTGGGGGTCAGAGGTGACCCTCCCTCAGTGTCCCTTGCCGGCCAGAGGCTTGCAGGAGCGCCTATTGCCTTCTGGCAGTCCCGGATGGTCTAGAAGGTGGAGTCTGGGGCCTGGGGGTCTGGAAGTGAGGTGGGGGTCAGAGGTGACCCTCCCTCAGTGTCCCTTGCCGGCCAGAGGCTTGCAGGAGCGCCTATTGCCTTCTGGCAGTCCCGGATGGTCTGGGGGCAGAAGGAGAGCTAGGTGTTAACAAGGGAATGCAGGGGTTTCAAGAAAGAAAAAAAAACCGCCTCAAGGAAATCTGGCTACCTACCTAGAAGGTGGAGTCTGGGGCCTGGGGGTCTGGAAGTGAGGTGGGGGTCAGAGGTGACCCTCCCTCAGTGTCCCTTGCCGGCCAGAGGCTTGCAGGAGCGCCTATTGCCTTCTGGCAGTCCCGGATGGTCTAGAAGGTGGAGTCTGGGGCCTGGGGGTCTGGAAGTGAGGTGGGGGTCAGAGGTGACCCTCCCTCAGTGTCCCTTGCCGGCAGAGGCTTGCAGGAGCGCCTATTGCCTTCTGGCAGTCCCGGATGGTCTAGAAGGTGGAGTCTGGGGCCTGGGGGTCTGGAAGTGAGGTGGGGGTCAGAGGTGACCCTCCCTCAGTGTCCCTTGCCGGCCAGAGGCTTGCAGGAGCGCCTATTGCCTTCTGGCAGTCCCGGATGGTCTAGAAGGTGGAGTCTGGGGCCTGGGGGTCTGGAAGTGAGGTGGGGGTCAGAGGTGACCCTCCCTCAGTGTCCCTTGCCGGCCAGAGGCTTGCAGGAGCGCCTATTGCCTTCTGGCAGTCCCGGATGGTCTGGGGGCAGAAGGAGAGCTAGGTGTTAACAAGGGAATGCAGGGGTTTCAAGAAAGAAAAAAAAACCGCCTCAAGGAAATCCTGGCTACCTACCTAGAAGGTGGAGTCTGGGGCCTGGGGGTCTGGAAGTGAGGTGGGGGTCAGAGGTGACCCTCCCTCAGTGTCCCTTGCCGGCCAGAGGCTTGCAGGAGCGCCTATTGCCTTCTGGCAGTCCCGGATGGTCTAGAAGGTGGAGTCTGGGGCCTGGGGGTCTGGAAGTGAGGTGGGGGTCAGAGGTGACCCTCCCTCAGTGTCCCTTGCCGGCCAGAGGCTTGCAGGAGCGCCTATTGCCTTCTGGCAGTCCCGGATGGTCTGGGGGCAGAAGGAGAGCTAGGTGTTAACAAGGGAATGCAGGGGTTTCAAGAGAGAAAAAAAACCGCCTCAAGGAAATCCTGGCTACCTACCTAGAAGGTGGAGTCTGGGGCCTGGGGGTACTGGAAGTGAGGTGGGGGTCAGAGGTGACCCTCCCTCAGTGTCCCTTGCCGGCCAGAGGCTTGCAGGAGCGCCTATTGCCTTCTGGCAGTCCCGGATGGTCTAGAAGGTGGAGTCTGGGGCCTGGGGGTCTGGAAGTGAGGTGGGGGTCAGAGGTGACCCTCCCTCAGTGTCCCTTGCCGGCCAGAGGCTTGCAGGAGCGCCTATTGCCTTCTGGCAGTCCGGATGGTCTAGAAGGTGGAGTCTGGGGCCTGGGGGTCTGGAAGTGAGGTGGGGGTCAGAGGTGACCCTCCCTCAGTGTCCCTTGCCGGCCAGAGGCTTGCAGGAGCGCCTATTGCCTTCTGGCAGTCCCGGATGGTCTGGGGGCAGAAGGAGAGCTAGGTGTTAACAAGGGAATGCAGGGGTTTCAAGAAAGAAAAAAAACCGCCTCAAGGAAATCCTGGCTACCTACCTAGAAGGTGGAGTCTGGGGCCTGGGGGTCTGGAAGTGAGGTGGGGGTCAGAGGTGACCCTCCCTCAGTGTCCCTTGCCGGCCAGAGGCTTGCAGGAGCGCCTATTGCCTTCTGGCAGTCCCGATGGTCTAGAAGGTGGAGTCTGGGGCCTGGGGGTCTGGAAGTGAGGTGGGGGTCAGAGGTGACCCTCCCTCAGTGTCCCTTGCCGGCCAGAGGCTTGCAGGAGCGCCTATTGCCTTCTGGCAGTCCCGGATGGTCTGGGGGCAGAAGGAGAGCTAGGTGTTAACAAGGGAATGCAGGGGTTTCAAGAAAGAAAAAAAACCGCCTCAAGGAAATCCTGGCTACCTACCTAGAAGGTGGAGTCTGGGGCCTGGGGGTCTGGAAGTGAGGTGGGGGTCAGAGGTGACCCTCCCTCAGTGTCCCTTGCCGGCCAGAGGCTTGCAGGAGCGCCTATTGCCTTCTGGCAGTCCCGGATGGTCTAGAAGGTGGAGTCTGGGGCCTGGGGGTCTGGAAGTGAGGTGGGGGTCAGAGGTGACCCTCCCTCAGTGTCCCTTGCCGGCCAGAGGCTTGCAGGAGCGCCTATTGCCTTCTGGCAGTCCCGGATGGTCTAGAAGGTTGGAGTCTGGGGCCTGGGGGTCTGGAAGTGAGGTGGGGGTCAGAGGTGACCCTCCCTCAGTGTCCCTTGCCGGCCAGAGGCTTGCAGGAGCGCCTATTGCCTTCTGGCAGTCCCGGATGGTCTAGAAGGTGGAGTCTGGGGCCTGGGGGTCTGGAAGTGAGGTGGGGGGTCAGAGGTGACCCTCCCTCAGTGTCCCTTGCCGGCCAGAGGCTTGCAGGAGCGCCTATTGCCTTCTGGCAGTCCCGGATGGTCTAGAAGGTGGAGTCTGGGGCCTGGGGGGTCTGGAAGTGAGGTGGGGGTCAGAGGTGACCCTCCCTCAGTGTCCCTTGCCGGCCAGAGGCTTGCAGGAGCGCCTATTGCCTTCTGGCAGTCCCGGATGGTCTGGGGGCAGAAGGAGAGCTAGGTGTTAACAAGGGAATGCAGGGGTTTCAAGAAAGAAAAAAAACCGCCTCAAGGAAATCCTGGCTACCTACCTAGAAGGTGGAGTCTGGGGCCTGGGGGTCTGGAAGTGAGGTGGGGGTCAGAGGTGACCCTCCCTCAGTGTCCCTTGCCGGCCAGAGGCTTGCAGGAGCGCCTATTGCCTTCTGGCAGTCCCGGATGGTCTAGAAGGTGGAGTCTGGGGCCTGGGGGTCTGGAAGTGAGGTGGGGGTCAGAGGTGACCCTCCCTCAGTGTCCCTTGCCGGCCAGAGGCTTGCAGGAGCGCCTATTGCCTTCTGGCAGTCCCGGATGGTCTGGGGGGCAGAAGGAGAGCTAGGTGTTAACAAGGGATGCAGGGGTTTCAAGAAAGAAAAAAAACCGCCTCAAGGAAATCCTGGCTACCTACCTAGAAGGTGGAGTCTGGGGCCTGGGGGTCTGGAAGTGAGGTGGGGGTCAGAGGTGACCCTCCCTCAGTGTCCCTTGCCGGCCAGAGGCTTGCAGGAGCGCCTATTGCCTTCTGGCAGTCCCGGATGGTCTAGAAGGTGGAGTCTGGGGCCTGGGGGTATGGAAGTGAGGTGGGGGTCAGAGGTGACCCTCCCTCAGTGTCCCTTGCCGGCCAGAGGCTTGCAGGAGCGCCTATTGCCTTCTGGCAGTCCCGGATGGTCTAGAAGGTGGAGTCTGGGGCCTGGGGGTCTGGAAGTGAGGTGGGGGTCAGAGGTGACCCTCCCTCAGTGTCCCTTGCCGGCCAGAGGCTTGCAGGAGCGCCTATTGCCTTCTGGCAGTCCCGGATGGTCTGGGGGCAGAAGGAGAGCTAGGTGTTAACAAGGGAATGCAGGGGTTTCAAGAGAGAAAAAAAACCGCCTCAAGGAAATCCTGGGCTACCTACCTAGAAGGTGGAGTCTGGGGCCTGGGGGTCTGGAAGTGAGGTGGGGGTCAGAGGTGACCCTCCCTCAGGGTCCCTTGCAGGCCAGAGGCTTGCAGGAGCGCCTATTGCCTTCTGGCAGTCCCGGATGGTCTAGAAGGTGGAGTCTGGGGCCTGGGGGTCTGGAAGTGAGGTGGGGGTCAGAGGTGACCCTCCCTCAGTGTCCCTTGCCGGCCAGAGGCTTGCAGGAGCGCCTATTGCCTTCTGGCAGTCCCGGATGTTCTAGAAGGTGGAGTCTGGGGCCTGGGGGTCTGGAAGTGAGGTGGGGGTCAGAGGTGACCCTCCCTCAGTGTCCCTTGCCGGCCAGAGGCTTGCAGGAGCGCCTATTGCCTTCTGGCAGTCCCGGATGGTCTGGGGGCAGAAGGAGAGCTAGGTGTTAACAAGGGAATGCAGGGGTTTCAAGAAAGAAAAAAAAACCGCCTCAAGGAAATCCTGGCTACCTACCTAGAAGGTGGAGTCTGGGGCCTGGGGGTCTGGAAGTGAGGTGGGGGTCAGAGGTGACCCTCCCTCAGTGTCCCTTGCCGGCCAGAGGCTTGCAGGAGCGCCTATTGCCTTCTGGCAGTCCCGGATGGTCTAGAAGGTGGAGTCTGGGGCCTGGGGGTCTGGAAGTGAGGTGGGGGTCAGAGGTGACCCTCCCTCAGTGTCCCTTGCCGGCCAGAGGCTTGCAGGAGCGCCTATTGCCTTCTGGCAGTCCCGGATGGTCTGGGGGGCAGAAGGAGAGCTAGGTGTTAACAAGGGAATGCAGGGGGTTTCAAGAAAGAAAAAAAACCGCCTCAAGGAAATCCTGGCTACCTACCTAGAAGGTGGAGTCTGGGGCCTGGGGGTCTGGAAGTGAGGTGGGGGTCAGAGGTGACCCTCCCTCAGTGTCCCTTGCCGGCCAGAGGCTTGCAGGAGCGCCTATTGCCTTCTGGGCAGTCCCGGATGGTCTAGAAGGTGGAGTCTGGGGCCTGGGGGTCTGGAAGTGAGGTGGGGGTCAGAGGTGACCCTCCCTCAGTGTCCCTTGCCGGCCAGAGGCTTGCAGGAGCGCCTATTGCCTTCTGGCAGTCCCGGATGGTCTAGAAGGTGGAGTCTGGGGCCTGGGGGTCTGGAAGTGAGGTGGGGGTCAGAGGTGACCCTCCCTCAGTGTCCCTTGCCGGCCAGAGGCTTGCAGGAGCGCCTATTGCCTTCTGGCAGTCCCGGATGGTCTGGGGGCAGAAGGAGAGCTAGGTGTTAACAAGGGAATGCAGGGGTTTCAAGAGAGAAAAAAAACCGCCTCAAGGAAATCCTGGCTACCTACCTAGAAGGTGGAGTCTGGGGCCTGGGGGTCTGGAAGTGAGGTGGGGGTCAGAGGTGACCCTCCCTCAGTGTCCCTTGCCGGCCAGAGGCTTGCAGGAGCGCCTATTGCCTTCTGGCAGTCCCGGATGGTCTAGAAGGTGGAGTCTGGGGCCTGGGGGTCTGGAAGTGAGGTGGGGGTCAGAGGTGACCCTCCCTCAGTGTCCCTTGCCGGCCAGAGGCTTGCAGGAGCGCCTATTGCCTTCTGGCAGTCCCGGATGGTCTAGAAGGTGGAGTCTGGGGCCTGGGGGTCTGGAAGTGAGGTGGGGGGTCAGAGGTGACCCTCCCTCAGTGTCCCTTGCCGGCCAGAGGCTTGCAGGAGCGCCTATTGCCTTCTGGCAGTCCCGGATGGTCTAGAAGGTGGAGTCTGGGGCCTGGGGGTCTGGAAGTGAGGTGGGGGTCAGAGGTGACCCTCCCTCAGTGTCCCTTGCCGGCCAGAGGCTTGCAGGAGCGCCTATTGCCTTCTGGCAGTCCCGGATGGTCTAGAAGGTGGAGTCTGGGGCCTGGGGGTCTGGAAGTGAGGTGGGGGTCAGAGGTGACCCTCCCTCAGTGTCCCTTGCCGGCCAGAGGCTTGCAGGAGCGCCTATTGCCTTCTGGCAGTCCCGGATGGTCTAGAAGGTGGAGTCTGGGGCCTGGGGGTCTGGAAGTGAGGTGGGGGTCAGAGGTGACCCTCCCTCAGTGTCCCTTGCCGGCCAGAGGCTTGCAGGAGCGCCTATTGCCTTCTGGCAGTCCCGGATGGTCTAGAAGGTGGAGTCTGGGGCCTGGGGGTCTGGAAGTGAGGTGGGGGTCAGAGGTGACCCTCCCTCAGGTGTCCCTTGCCGGCCAGAGGCTTGCAGGAGCGCCTATTGCCTTCTGGCAGTCCCGGATGGTCTGGGGGCAGAAGGAGAGCTAGGTGTTTAACAAGGGAATGCAGGGGTTTCAAGAAAGAAAAAAAACCGCCTCAAGGAAATCCTGGCTACCTACCTAGAAGGTGGAGTCTGGGGCCTGGGGGTCTGGAAGTGAGGTGGGGGTCAGAGGTGACCCTCCCTCAGTGTCCCTTGCCGGCCAGAGGCTTGCAGGAGCGCCTATTGCCTTCTGGCAGTCCCGGATGGTCTAGAAGGTGGAGTCTGGGGCCTGGGGGTCTGGAAGTGAGGTGGGGGGTCAGAGGTGACCCTCCCTCAGTGTCCCTTGCCGGCCAGAGGCTTGCAGGAGCGCCTATTGCCTTCTGGCAGTCCCGGATGGTCTGGGGGCAGAAGGAGAGCTAGGTGTTAACAAGGGAATGCAGGGGTTTCAAGAAAGAAAAAAAAAACCGCCTCAAGGAAATCCTGGCTACCTACCTAGAAGGTGGAGTCTGGGGCCTGGGGGGTCTGGAAGTGAGGTGGGGGTCAGAGGTGACCCTCCCTCAGTGTCCCTTGCCGGCCAGAGGCTTGCAGGAGCGCCTATTGCCTTCTGGCAGTCCCGGATGGTCTAGAAGGTGGAGTTCTGGGGCCTGGGGGTCTGGAAGTGAGGTGGGGGTCAGAGGTGACCCTCCCTCAGTGTCCCTTGCCGGCCAGAGGCTTGCAGGAGACCTATTGCCTTCTGGCAGTCCCGGATGGTCTAGAAGGTGGAGTCTGGGGCCTGGGGGTCTGGAAGTGAGGTGGGGGTCAGAGGTGACCCTCCCTCAGTGTCCCTTGCCGGCCAGAGGCTTGCAGGAGCGCCTATTGCCTTCTGGCAGTCCCGGATGGTCTAGAAGGTGGAGTCTGGGGCCTGGGGGTCTGGAAGTGAGGTGGGGGTCAGAGGTGACCCTCCCTCAGTGTCCCTTGCCGGCCAGAGGCTTGCAGGAGCGCCTATTGCCTTCTGGCAATCCCGGATGGTCTAGAAGGTGGAGTCTGGGGCCTGGGGGTCTGGAAGTGAGGTGGGGGTCAGAGGTGACCCTCCCTCAGTGTCCCTTGCCGGCCAGAGGCTTGCAGGAGCGCCTATTGCCTTCTGGCAGTCCCGGATGGTCTAGAAGGTGGAGTCTGGGGCCTGGGGGGTCTGGAAGTGAGGTGGGGGTCAGAGGTGACCCTCCCTCAGTGTCCCTTGCCGGCCAGAGGCTTGCAGGAGCGCCTATTGCCTTCTGGCAGTCCCGGGATGGTCTAGAAGGTGGAGTCTGGGGCCTGGGGGTCTGAAGTGAGGTGGGGGTCAGAGGTGACCCTCCCTCAGTGTCCCCTTGCCGGCCAGAGGCTTGCAGGAGCGCCTATTGCCTTCTGGCAGTCCCGGATGGTCTGGGGGCAGAAGGAGAGCTAGGTGTTAACAAGGGAATGCAGGGGTTTCAAGAGAGAAAAAAAACCGCCTCAAGGAAATCCTGGCTACCTACCTAGAAGGTGGAGTCTGGGGCCTGGGGGTCTGGAAGTGACGGTGGGGGTCAGAGGTGACCCTCCCTCAGTGTCCCTTGCCGGCCAGAGGCTTGCAGGAGCGCCTATTGCCTTCTGGCAGTCCCGGATGGTCTAGAAGGTGGAGTCTGGGGCCTGGGGGTCTGGAAGTGAGGTGGGGGTCAGAGGTGACCCTCCCTCAGTGTCCCTTGCCGGCCAGAGGCTTGCAGGAGCGCCTATTGCCTTCTGGCAGTCCCGGATGGTCTAGAAGGTGGAGTCTGGGGCCTGGGGGTCTGGAAGTGAGGTGGGGGTCAGAGGTGACCCTCCCTCAGTGTCCCCTTGCCGGCCAGAGGCTTGCAGGAGCGCCTATTGCCTTCTGGCAGTCCCGGATGGTCTGGGGGCAGAAGGAGAGCTAGGTGTTAACAAGGGAATGCAGGGGTTTCAAGAGAGAAAAAAAACCGCCTCAAGGAAATCCTGGCTACCTACCTAGAAGGTGGAGTCTGGGGCCTGGGGGTCTGGAAGTGAGGTGGGGGTCAGAGGTGACCCTCCCTCAGTGTCCCCTTGCCGGCCAGAGGCTTGCAGGAGCGCCTATTGCCTTCTGGCAGTCCCGGATGGTCTAGAAGGTGGAGTCTGGGGCCTGGGGGTCTGGAAGTGAGGTGGGGGTCAGAGGTGACACTCCCTCAGTGTCCCTTGCCGGCCAGAGGCTTGCAGGAGCGCCTATTGCCTTCTGGCAGTCCCGGATGGTCTAGAAGGTGGAGTCTGGGGCCTGGGGGTCTGGAAGTGAGGTGGGGGTCAGAGGTGACCCTCCCTCAGTGTCCCTTGCCGGCCAGAGGCTTGCAGGAGCGCCTATTGCCTTCTGGCAGTCCCCGGATGGTCTGGGGGCAGAAGGAGAGCTAGGTGTTAACAAGGGAATGCAGGGGTTTCAAGAGAGAAAAAAAAACCGCCTCAAGGCAATCCTGGCTACATACCTAGAAGGTGGAGTCTGGGGCCTGGGGGTCTGGAAGTGAGGTGGGGGTCAGAGGTGACCCTCCCTCAGTGTCCCTTGCCCGGCCAGAGGCTTGCAGGAGCGCCTATTGCCTTCTGGCAGTCCCGGATGGTCTAGAAGGTGGAGTCTGGGGCCTGGGGGTCTGGAAGTGAGGTGGGGGTCAGAGGTGACCCTCCCTCAGTGTCCCTTGCTGGCCAGAGGCTTGCAGGAGCGCCTATTGCCTTCTGGCAGTCCCGGATGGTCTGGGGGCAGAAGGAGAGCTAGGTGTTAACAAGGGAATGCAGGGGTTTCAAGAAAGAAAAAAAACCGCCTCAAGGAAATCCTGGCTACCTACCTAGAAGGTGGAGTCTGGGGCCTGGGGGTCTGGAAGTGAGGTGGGGGTCAGAGGTGACCCTCCCTCAGTGTCCCTTGCCGGCCAGAGGCTTGCAGGAGCGCCTATTGCCTTCTGGCAGTCCCGGATGGTCTGGGGGCAGAAGGAGAGCTAGGTGTTAACAAGGGAATGCAGGGGTTTCAAGAGAGAAAAAAAAACCGCCTCAAGGAAATCCTGGCTACCTACCTAGAAGGTGGAGTCTGGGGCCTGGGGGTCTGGAAGTGAGGTGGGGGTCAGAGGTGACCCTCCCTCAGTGTCCCTTGCCGGCCAGAGGCTTGCAGGAGCGCCTATTGCCTTCT
>JAKSZU010001006.1:0-24110 GCA_026018925.1 Tupaia tana
TAGTAATGGCTATGTCGCTGGACTCCCATGTAGTCGACTGCGGTTCGAGTCCCGGACCCGGTGGCTTAAACTCACGCCGGGCGTGTGTGCATGTGTGCCCACGATCCCAAGAGGAGAATGGAGGAGAAGGGATTGCGGTGTGGTCATCCCCCCTCAGGGGTGATTTCTCGCTTTCTGTCTCTCTGTTTCTGACTGTCTGGCAAGCGCTTGCTCCCTATAGCAAAAACCTCTCCAAAAAAAAAGAAAGAAAGAAAGAAAGAAAGAAAGAAAGAAAGAAAGAAAGAGAAAGAAAGAAAGAAAGAAAGAAAAAGAAAGAAAGAGAAAGAAAGAGAGAAAGGAAGGAAGGAAGGAAGAAAGAAAGGAAGAAAGAAAAGAAAAAAAGATAAATTAGATAAAAGGATAAGAAACTTGAATGATTCAAGATATCATCAGGAAAGAGAAAATAGCCCATGTAATGGGAGAAAACATTTACAAATCATAAATCTGCCACAGAACTTGTATCTAGAATATATACAGAACTATTACAACTTAATAATAAAAAAGACAAATAATTTTAATTGGGTAAAGGAATTGCATATAGATTTTTCCAAAGACAATATACAAATGGCCAAAAAGCACATAAAATATGCTCAATATAGGGCCACCAGATGACATGGAGTTAAGGTGCTGGATCCTACAGAGCTGACTCTGAGGTTTGTGTCCCAGACCTGGTAGTTTGAGAAACATACCAGATACACATGCATGCATGCCCAAAATCCTGAGAGGAGAATGGAGAAGGGATTGCAGTATGCCTATCCCCCCACCGAGGGGTGATTTCTCACTTTCTCTCTCTCTCTCTCTCTCTCTCTCTCTCTCTCTCTCTCTCTCTCTCTCTCTCAAGTACACATCCCCTATAGAAAAAAAAATCAATGCTCAACATCAATAGTTAACATGGAAATACAAATGAAAACCACAATGGGAAACCACTTCAAACTACTAGGATTACTATAGTCAAAAAGACAAATATTAACATTTATTACTGGGGCCAGTAGCATAAAGGTTGTCACTGGACTCTCATGCAATTGACTGCAGTTTGAGTCCCAGATCCATTGGCTTAAAACTCACGCCAGACGCACGTGCATGTGTTCCCCAAATCCCGAGAGGAGAATGGAAGAGAAGGGACTGTGGCATGCCCATCTCCCCTTGCTTTCTGTCTCTCTATCTCTCTCTGTCTCTCCATCTCTCTGGTGAATGCACACGTCCTATAGCAAAAGAAATCTCTCTTAATAAAAAAACATTTATCACCAAGGATATATAGAAATGGAAACCTTACTGCAGGTAAGCTAGTGGGAATATAAAATGGTATAGCTACACTGAAAAACCATCTAACAGTTCTGCAACAACTTAAACATAGTCACACCATTTGACTTCAGCAATCTACTCCTATGTATCTACCCAAGAAAAATGAAAACATATGTCCACAAAACTAATATACAAATATTCATGGCAGCTTTATTCATAATAGCCAAAAGGTAGATTAGATTGTCTTTTATTATTAATTTGTAAGAGCTCTTTATATATCTAGATATAAGTTCCTTCTCAGATTTATTTTTGGCAAATGTCCACCATCTGAAGAATGAATTAAAAAAAAGTATATCCATACAATGAATTATTACTTGGTTATAAAAAGGAATCAAATACTGGCACATGCTACATCATGGATAAAACTTGAAAACATTATGCTAACTGAAACATGACAGTCCTAAGTCACATAGTATATGATTTCATTTATATAATATGTCCAGAATACATAAATCTACAGAGATAAAAGGTAGATTTTGAATACTTAAAGCTGAGTCATAACTAAAGGTTACAAAGTGTCTTTGGTAAATGATTAAAAATTCTAAAATTGATTATACAACTTTGATATTATTGATTTTACACTTTTAATATATTAAAATCATTAAATTATATATATATATCATCAGAAAAGTCATGACATAGCCTATATATCTTTCTAAATATATTGGATATAGATACAGATTATAGATATAGATATAGATGATATAGATATAGATATTCTTGCTTTCTATCTCTCTGTCTCTCTCTGTCTTCCTGGCCAGTACACGTGCCCTATAGCAAAAACCTCTCCAAAAAGAAAAAATTGTCAAAGGGCCAGTAGGTACTGTGATGATTAAGGCGTTGGACTCCCACAAGGCTGACTATGGTTCTAGTCTCAGACCTGGTGGTACGCTTTCTCTCTTTTTCTCTCATTTTGCCTCTTTTTGGTGAGTACATGTGTCCTATAACAAATTAATAATAATAATAAATTAAATTAAATTAAATAAATAATTCTTTAAAAATATTGCCAAGCCTTACATTTATATTTGGCACATTTTACAATACTTTTATGTAAATAGAAAAACAATGGGGCAGATGTAAATAAGAATGATCATTATATAGTAATGATAATAAGTATGGTCAATTTTCGAAATCTCCCCCAACCATATAACCGACCTATCAGTAATGCCATTTGCTGACTGGGTTTCAGGTGAAACATTGAGATGTTCTCTGGAGTTTGTGTGGCTGCAGGATGCTTAGTTATCAGACAGGGCTCTATGGTGGCTGCAGAGGCATGGGGTGGTAGTGATCCTCTGTGGAGCTTGGTGTTGGGCTGATATTTAGGGAGCTGAATGAGGTGGTGCAGGAGCTATTGCCCAATGACCTGAGTCTGTTGGGGGGATGGCCATGCTGCAACCTCTTCTCCGTTTTCCTCTGAGGATTTTGGGAATGCGTGCACACGTGCCTGGTGTGTTTCCCGGGGCACAGGGTCCAGAACTTGAATAGTACAGTCAGTCATGTAGGATCCAGCACTTTAGCCACCATGCCACCTGCTGGCCTGGTCCTTTTCTTCTTATTCAGACTTGTTTGGTCTATTAGAAGTTGACTTTATATAAGAGAAAAGCAGCTTGCAGAGACACTGGCTCTATGTAGGAGGACAAATGTCAACTTATCAACAGGTTTAGTGCTGCTAAAAAGGAGCATACAGTCACCTTTACACAGTGCCATGCAAGAGAAGTCTTTAAATATCCCTTGCTTTACTGAAGCTTGCAGAAAGGCAAAGAGGACCAACTTGATGCTGAGAGGGGAATTATGTTCCCTTCTTCATGATTGGAAGGAGGAGAGAGCAAAATGATCAATATAAGAAGGGTAGATGGTGGAAATGCTAAAATTATACCAGTCCCTAGAAGACAAGAAAATCAGCAGATTAGAGGAACTTTGTCAGACCTTCCAGAATGGCAAGGACTCTGCTTTGATGATCCCCCAACCCCAGGAATGAACATGCGTCCAAAAGCAATGCTGTTTCTTCCACTCCACTCAGACCTCCTGAACTACCAGTCTACATTTACCTAACTTGGCTCTCTGAGAGTTATTGAGGCCTGTGCAACCTGGGGAGTCCCTTGCCCATGGACAGGTATTTCCCAAATATCACCTCCCAGAAATAGCAGTGAGCCTTTTCATGATTGATTCCTTCAGATTTAAAGAATGTTAGACTTACTGAAACACCAAGAAATGTTGGACTTTCATTCTCTACATAAAAAGTTTGGTTTTTTGGTGTTAACATTGAAAAAAACACTATTTTAGAGACTCCTCTTTACTTAAATCGAAACACTTTTCAAGACAGTATTTTATAAATATATCAATTTTATAAGCAAATGATTTATGTTTCATAAATATTGTAGTATAAGTTTAAAATATAGGCACATAGTGATACTTTTTTTTTATTAATTTATTTATTTTTGTATATACTTTCAATCATATTGTTTGGCTTACAATGAGACCATTTCGATATGTGAACATTTCTCCCCAGACCCGTTGATCGAAATATCTTCAACAGATAACACCACACCTCCCCATCCCGTCAATGCTCTACCTCTGTATCCCTTCTCCAAATGTCTTTCGTTGGGCCCCACTCCTCCAAAAGTAATATTTTTTCTAGTGTTCTAGTCTCAGCAATCATAAGTCCTAAGTAAAAGCAACCTTTTACCATTAGCATATTATTGTTGAGAAAAAAATGAGGTAATAGATGTCTTTTATAATGCACTTAAGTGGTATGCTTGGAGACAACGGCATATTCTGATACAATGGATCATTTTAAATCAAAGCTGATGGTTACATGGAAATAGATTTCTTTCACTGAGAGAATGATGTAGAGAGACCTCTGTGATCAAATAGAAATCCACATGGATGCCACTGGGGAACTTCCACACCACTGCCCCTCATTTCTTTACCCCTCAACATCTAGCACTCCTTGGTGGAAAGCTGAGGAAAGTCTCAAGGAGATTTTCTCTAATGAATATAAGCATGTGTTGCAGAATTAATAACACTATCTTCAGGCATGAATGCTGTCCTCTCATTGGCAGTGAATGTAAACTGCTCATTAGCACAGTGGGGGCAGCAGCCAGTAAAGCATCTGCATGCGGGGCTGATGTTCTTCACTGGAAAATGAAGGGAAGGCAGAGGAGGATTTGAATGGGAAAATGGAATGAGTTTTGGAGGAGAATTTCCAAGAGAGCTCTTTCACACTCAGAATAGAAATGCCAGGTTTTAAGCAAGATATAAGGTAAGGGTCTGAGGCGGAGAAGAGCCATCACAGTTGTAGCTATTAATGTGATGATCATTGGGACATTTAGTTGCTATAGAAGAGAAAACAGCCCCAGTCTGGACAGAATTCACAGGATAAGTTCAGTAGGCCTTTTAGTGGCTAAAACCCTCTGTCTGGTTCCTAGTAAATACCTCATTAAAAGCCTCAATGGTGACTTTCCTAATTCTACCCCCAGAGCTTGGGGACTGAGTTGTGCAGAATCCCCACAAGACCTACTTTCTCCAACTGAGAGTATAACTTAACTAGAGAGACCTGAGGAATCTGGCTTCAATCATCACATCAAGTTGAGGTACAGGAAGAAAGTGCTTTTTCTTTTTCTTCTTTCTGAAAGGATGACTGCAACTTATGTTCCACCTGGAGACTCTGCCTGTGATTGGTTTTTATCCTGAGACCTGCCTTCAAGTTCCCTCTAAAGCTCACTATCAGGCATCTGGGGACAGTTGGACATCTCAGCACATGCTCATGTTTCTGAGAGTTGTACTTGGTCCTTTTCTATGAACTATTGAATCTATTACCCCATGGTCCAATCCTTTCTTTGTCACTCTCTTTTCAAATTAAAATAAATAAATAAAGTTAAATCAAATAATTCTTTAATTAAAAACTACAGAAATGAAGCCAAGAGAGAAAGTGACTTTCCTAGATTACAAAACCAGCCTCAGGTCCTGTGATCTGGGATTCCCTGCTACTTCTTAACCCATTTCACAACATTTCCATCTCTAAATTTGTACAGTAGCTACATGTGAATCCAGCCTGTGGGTCGTATAGGTATTATAGGTACGTATAACTTGTGACATCCCAGGAAAGCAGGTGCTAGAATGATCTCCATTGTGCAGATGGAGAGACTGGGGTGGCCTGGAAAGGCACAGTGGCATAGACAGGGACAAAGAGCTACAAAGGACGAGGAGCCAGATCTGAACTCAGTTCTTACTGCTCAGAGCTGAGGGCCATCCTCAGGGTCTGGGTCAGAGCAAGCTGGGCACGGTGTAGTGTTAATGTGTGTAGTTCTGGACATGGCATGGGGAGGAAGGTGAGCAGTTAGTGGCCCAGAAGAGCCTTCGGACATGTCTCTTTCTCTCTCTCTCTCTCTTCTCTTTCTCTCTCTCTCTGTATATATATGTGTGTGTGTATGTGTGTTTCTCTCTCTCTGTGTGTGTGTGTGTGTGTGTATATGTATATATATATGTGTGTGTGTGTGTGTGTGTGTGTGTGTGTACATATTTTATGTTTTTGCCATAGGGTGCATGTGCTTACCTGAGAGAGACAGAGAAGGAAAGTAAGAAATCACTGCCCAACGGAGATGGTCACACCATAATTCCTTCTCCTCCATTGTCCTCTTGGGATTTTGGGCATGCATGCACACATGCCCAGTGTGAGTTTCAAGCCATTAGGTCCAGAACTTGAGCTGTAGTGTACCATATGGGAGTCCAGTGCCTTAAACACCACACCACTTGTTGGCCCTGGACAGGTCTCTTCTGAAATAGAAGCTCAAATAAGGAGTCCCCAGGAAGTGGCCTCATGCCCAAGATAATAGAGTCAATCAGAATTGGGACCCTGGTAATAGACACCATAATCTATAGATAGCCCACTGCTCAGCCCACTCAGCCAAAAATCACTCAAGAAAACCAGGTGTTCGATTGTACCCAACTTCCTATTGCCCTGAACTCAGAAACCCCAGAGTGAGAGTCTTGTCTGATCTAGATGTTGGCTCAGCCCTCATCCCTGATGCCTGGGTAACCTTTACAGTAGGCCACAATCAGATCCTGCCTGGGAATCCCCACATCTCCTGTTTGTGTACAAGGAGGCTGGTCATGCAAGGTGGGCTCATCTTGGGCCTGATCGGGTTGTTGGGGGAGAAGCTGTTGAGCTTGTTGCAGTCACACCCAAGTCATGGCTGTCAGGGTGGGAAGGAGAGGACTAGTGTGGTGCCTAGTGCCCTAAACCTTTCTTCTTATTTCATTCTGGTCTGAAGTTCTGTGCAGATGCAGGTCTGTGTCTAATCATGGGACAGAAGTAGCAGAAACAATGCCAGGCAGGGCTCTGATGCCTCTAGACCTGGCTGTGGAGCTCCGGGCAAGAGATTGGCAGGGAGCTGGTGGATGGGGCCACCTACTGCATCTCTCTGAGTGAGGAGTGTGCACACCATAGCACCAGGGGCTGAGGGTAGATGTGGAGGAGTCTCCACAACCAAGTCCCCAAGATGACTGGGGAAGGCCTCTTGTCCAGATGCCATCCTGGTAACCACCAGGAGTCTCTCCCAGGCTTTCTATCTTGAGAGGCCACAGCCCAACCAAGAAGTTTGGATAGCCTCCTTCCTTCATCTCCACCATCCATCCCTAGCATGGTCAGGTACAAGATAACTTTCCATGGAACCAGCTGTTAGCATAATGGCTATGTCGCTGGACTCCCGCGTAGTCGACCACGGTTCACATCCTGGACACGGTGGCTTAAAACTCACGCCAGAGGCGTGTGCGTGCATGCCCAAGATACCGAGAGGAGAATGGAGGAGAAGGGATTGTGGCATGGCCATCCCCCCTAGGGAGTGATTTCTCGCTTTCTATCTCTATGTCTCTCTCTGTCTGTCTGGTGAGCACATGCACCCTATAGCAAAAACCTCTCCAAAAAAAAAAAAAAAAGATAGCTTTACATATATGAAGGAATATAGAAAAAAACTTCTCTACATACTGTTTTTCTCAGTTTACAAATATGAATATTTTGGAGCCTAGAGAAGAGCTACTTGGCTTGTTGGTAATTACTGGCTTCACTTTAAGGTGTATGTGATTGATATTGTAATGCCTGTAGCACATTCAAGTAGGGATTCTATAATTTTGTCTACAACTGCCTTAGACCAGAGAGCAAGCACACTGTCCAAATCCTCAAATTTTACTGGTACCTATTTTCCATCCTCTTGTCTTCAGATGTGTCTGTAATGTACATGCTGCTTAAGATAAAAGGAAACTTGCTGCCATTTAGCATGGTATCATAACCAAAGTGATATATCCCATTATCTTTATAACACATCACAACTCCATGTTTCAAGGCACTGTGCCATGACAGACTATATGTTCGTTATACACCAAGTGTATGTCCTGAACAGTCCATGTCTTCCCTCCTCAGCCAGAGGCAAGTTGTTTCTGGGATACATGACCCAGAGGAACAATGCAAAGACATTCACGAGGCATGAAATGCAAAGAAGCATTTTCAATTAAAAAGATATCTGTTCTAACACAGTGGCAGTATTAGCAATAACCTCAGGAATAGGTGGGATAACTTTATGTAATTCCCTCTGAGCTATACTTTCAGGTTTCAGTTTGTTTCTCTTCTGGTCATACTGGGCTATTGTAGGGATGTGTGCAGGCCACATCACTCCAGCCTTCCTGAGCAACTTGATGGTATCAGTTATTTTCCTGTCCTCCTGGCAGTTTATCCTGCTTGGTAATTAGAGTTCTGGGGGGAGGGGGATTGGCAAACATTCTCCAGGCTAAGGGCGAGTTTGGCAAACAATCAGGATTTCTCTTATGATGACCCACTGACATAATCTTTACCACTCAAGTGCATGTTTTCTCACTTAGAGCAGTTAAGTCTACCTCTTGAAGTTTTTCCACCCCAGCGTGTATTCAGGTATAGGGAGCATGCATTTCTCAGTGTCCATCAGGATCAAACTGCTTACTTATTAATGTAGAACTGACACATAGTTCCACATATGCCTCCTCCCAGTCAACTCCACCAGACAAGCCAGAGAGCAACTTTATGCACATCCAAGTCCCTGAGGCTGAGTGTGTCCCCTGCCAAAGGGTCCATTGTGAGTGGAAAATGCCTTCCCATAGCATCAGCCTCTCCCCTAGTGCAGGCAAAAAAATAAACTGTTTATTTGTAGGCAAAGCTTTCCACAATGTTAAGAGCATGGATCTGGGTTGCCCATTTGTCTTATTTTTAGAGATCCAGCTAGAACAAATCTTGCCAAAGTCATTCGTGGGTGACTTTCATGGGTCCCTCTTCCCTACCTCTATTTTCTCCTTTTTGTTTGTTGTCTTGTTCTTGTTAATTCCATCCAACATTGGATTCCCTGGTGGCAGATCTTTTCCATCTTGTTAATGTTTCAGTTATTGCTGCCACTCTAGTGGTAGAATTGCTTACCATGGGTGCCAGCACAGGGTCTAGTGTCCCTTATCAAGCTCCTGGAGCTGACGGCAAAAGATGTTCTTTCTTCCCCCAACACAGTTCATCATGGGCCCATTAAATTAGGGGTTTATACAATTTTCCGTATTGTCATTTCTTTGACCATATCTGGTAAGTTTCACATGCTGGTCCTGCATAATGGAAAACAGGGAACATTGGCTTCTTTTGGCCAGGCTATTCAGTGTGAGTTCTGATTGGTGACACAATGTCTGCTCATGCCCCAGTGTATATGCAGTGCCTTAGGTCAGCTGAATGGAACATTTTCAACATTTCAACCCAATTTAACATGATCCTTTTCCTACCAATGTCCCATGATTGGAATGGCTACATGTCTATTTGCTCTCAGAGATTTTTATTAAACTGAAAAGTAACTGTTAGGAGCTCTACAGCTCTGTGATTGCTCATAATTGATTTCTGACTAGTGGACATCTCTTCTCAAGCATCACTGGATTCTCTAGTTGCTTGGGTGTTAGTTTGGAGGAGAGGAGAAACTTACAGGTCCTCTGTGTCTTCAAGAACAAAACGCTTATTATCAGATAAGTCATTACTCTATGAATCCCAGTACCTTGGATTTCAGTTTTCCTGAGAAATTATAGTGTGAGTCTTACTGTGCAGCAGAAACTATGCCTGTATTTTCACTACTTTGCAAGTCATTGCTTCAATATACTTCTTGTGCTATTCTATGGGAAGATTCCACATGGATACTGGGAACTAGATATTTCAGGACAAAGGAGAAATGAAGATTTTCTACTCATAATTCAGCCTCCAGCAAGCAAAGCTAGTGTGGCAGGAGAGTTGAGCCATTCTCTGGGAAGATTCCACATGGATACTGGGAACTAGATATTTCAGGGCAAAGGAGAAATGAAGATTTTCTACTCATAATTCAGCCTCCAGCAAGCAAAGCTAGTGTGGTAGGGAGCCCCTCTGGCCTTCTATCTCTGTCTCTGTGTCTCTGAGGTCTCTGTCTCTCTCTGCTCCTGTCTCCTCATTTTTTTTTTCGGTAGTTTTTCCTTTTTACGATTTTTTTAAAGGTAAAGTTTCTCTCTGGCTCTCAGCTCCATCTTTTGTTTTGTTAATGATCCCTTCTGCTCCTTTCCCCCAGGCAGGAGAGTTGAGCCATTCTCTGGGAAGATTCCACATGGATACTGGGAACTAGATATTTCAGGGCAAAGGAGAAATGAAGATTTTCTACTCATAATTCAGCCTCCAGCAAGCAAAGCTAGTGTGGTAGGGAGGGAGCCCCTCTGGCCTTCTATCTCTGTCTCTGTGTCTCTGAGGTCTCTGTCTCTCTCTGCTCCTGTCTCCTCATTTTTTTTTTCGGTAAATTTTCCTTTTTACGATTTTTTTAAAGGTAAAGTTTCTCTCTGGCTCTCAGCTCCATCTTTTGTTTTGTTAATGATCCCTTCTGCTCCTTTCTCCCAGGCAGGAGAGTTGAGCCATTCTCTGGGAAGATTCCACATGGATACTGGGAACTAGATATTTCGCGTGGCGCTTTGCGCGCCACGCGGTTTTCTATTTTGTGATTTTTTTCTTTAAAAAAAAAGAAAAGCAATTATATTTTTTTATTTTTTTGTCTTTTTTCTCTCTTTTTGTTGTTGTTTCTCTCTCTCTTTTTCATTTTCCTTTTTCTTGTCTCTCCACCCAATATCTACTGAATCTGCTGCACAAGCGATCACAACAAAACGGCAATCAGATTCTAGAACACCTCTGTCTGCTTGCTCCTGAACATTGAGGCTTAACTTCAAGAATTTGAAAGAAACACGCCATTCATCAGATGACAAGAAATCACCGTCGGATCACGAGAAATATGGGAAAACGAGAAAATACCTCTCCTCCAATGGAAAAGAGTAACTCTCCTTCATCCACAAGCAGTTCGGTGAAAGTCATGGAAATGTCTGACAAGGAATTTAGAACATTCGTAATGTCGAAGCTAACAGAGATGGAAGAAAAGAGAGATAATGAACTGCTAAAGAGAAAGGAGAAAGAAGTTGCCGAGTTCCAGGAGATGAGGAAATTCTTGCAAGATCTAAAAGAGGAATTACACACTTTACAAAAGACTCAAACGGAACTGCTAGAGATCAAGTCTATAATACAAGAAGTCAAAATCTCCCTTGAAAGTATTAAAAGCAGACTAGATCATTCAGAAAATAGAATCTCAGATGTAGAAGAGAAAATGGCTGGCTTAGAAAAGTCCACCACGAAGACTGAGAAAATGGCTCAAAAATTTGAGAATGATATGCGAGAAGTACTGGATACCATCAAACGTCCAAATATCCGGATAATTGGCATTCCAGAAGGTGAAGAGGCCCATAAGGGCATTGATAATCTATTCCATGAAATCCTGCAAGAAAACTTTCCAAACCTAGAGAGGCATTCGAAGATCCAGTCCCAGGAAATACAAAGGACCCCAAATAGAATCAACCCAAGAAGATCTTCTCCAAGACACATTATAGCCAGGTTGACCAAAACCGCAGACAAAGACAAGATACTAAGATTGGCAAGAGAGAAACATCAAGTTACCTACAAAGGACATCCCATCAGGCTAACAGCAGATCTCTCATCGGAAACAATGCGAGCGAGGAGAGAATGGGAAAATATATTCAAAGTGTTACGAGAGAAGCAATTTCAGCCAAGAATACTGTACCCGGCAAGATTATCTTTCAGGTGGGAAGAAAAGACAAGAACATTCTCAGATAAACAAAACCTGAAAGAATTTACCAGCACCAGACCAGATCTCCAAGAAGTTCTCAAGGGTGTGCTGTATCAAGAAAATTAAACACAGACACACGGAAATAAGAGTCAAAAAACTATGAAAGTGGCCAACTTAATCAGAGGGACAAGTCTGGAGTTGAATATTATATCCCAGAATTTAATCAGGAAAATTGAACCAGAACAGAAGATAAAAGTACATGAGACTGATAGGTTCATGCACCTTCCATTTGAACAGAATCCTAACTTGTTTCCTGGCTTTAAGCAAAGTTCCTTGGCATTTCTTTGAGTTAAGTTAAAACTGGTTTTCTTAGTAGTAATGAGTGAACTCACCATTGAAAGTAGTTAGATTATGTAGGAAATTGTGTGATCAATGCAACGTGGGTGGGAAGGGAATGAAGGACAATTGTAGACACCGGAGGTGGTGTGAGAGGAGGGTGGGAAGGGACAGAGGGTCAGAAAGAGGGGTGGAAGTAATTCTAGGAACTAGTAATGGAAAATTTTTTGTAATGTGCATGATTGTATCACTATGCAGTGTGTACTGGATGGGAGATTGCATTTTGTATGCTGTGATGAAGCTTAGGGAAGGAATGTAAATTGAGTTACAAAAAAAAAGTTTCAGAAAAAAAAATATATATATTCAATGACTGCAGTAGGATATGTAGCCACAGCTAGGTGCTACTTTATAGGATGCGTAAAGTAAGACTTGTGTTCATGGAAATGTGGGTATCACCTGTGTTTGCTATGAGGGTATTTGGATTGATTAGGGTCTTTGGCGTTACAATAAAATGTGAAGAGAAAACAGTATAGAAAACAAACATAGACACCAGAGACTGTGGGAGGAGAGTGGGAGATGGCAGAGGGTAAGAGATAGAGAATCTAGGATGGGGGGAAAAAAGCAAAACATACAGAAGACAAGAAATGGAAGATCATTTGCTGACAATAACATGTTTGTTGATGTGCTTGATTGAGACAATATATAGCGTAATTTGGATGGAAAATCTCATTTTGTATGCTGTAATGATGTTCAGAGAATGAATGCAAATAAATAAATAAAACATAAAAAAAAAATATACTTCTTGTGCTGTCCTGTCTTTCTAGATAAAAGTCCCAAATTTTGGTTTGCATTCTTTCTTTCTTTTTTGTTTCCCTACTATTTTGGTAAAGATTTCCAAAAGTCCCTATGGCATTTTGGGGCATTTTGCAATCCACATGCTAGCCAAGAGCACCCAAAGAACCTAGCCAGACGTCCCCCTATGGAAGCAGCTGTCACAACTGGCATTACCCCTAGGATGTTCAACACATGAGCCCAAGCATCACCCCCAAACCACTCAATATGTGGGCTCAAGCATTACCTCCGACTCTCAACACATGGGTTCCTGGACTTTGTGTTGGCACACTAGGGCTTTCTACCAGCTGGTGTTTGGCACACTTTCCAATACTTGCCAACTGTGGGCTGGCTGCTCATAGGGTTTGTTAACTGCATGGTTGGTGCATTAGCTTCCACTGACCTCTGACTTTTTTCTACTCCCCAGAGCTTTCTTTACAGATAGCAACACCTTTGTTACTGCTTTGGCTCTGTGATCTTCCTTATTAAGTCTGCTTTGTTTTTGACTTCCTGGCAGCAAGTTGACCATCTGTTCAAGTGTGGAATCAGTGCAACCAAGAATTAGAAAAAGACTATTTCGGTATGCAATAGTGGGTATAATAGCAATTCATATTCCATATTCACCAGTAACTTCGTTTTTTTCCCCTTCATATAAATTTTTACATTCATTCACTCTCTATCTTTACAGCATACAAAGTGAAGTTACTCTTTATGATTTTATAACTTCCAATCTTTTAGTTTCTGCCATAAGGTGCAGATATTTGGCATATATTAAGTGGAAACAATGCCTCTCTTTTATAGTCTGGCTTGCTTTGCTTAGCATTAATTCTTCCATATTTGTCCACTTTCTATTAAATGCCAGGGTCTTATTGTTCTTTTTTTATGTCTGAATAGTATTCTGTAGTGTATATGTGCCACACTTTTTTAATCCGTCTGTCTGTTCTTGGATATTTGGGTTGATTCCATCTCTTAGCAATTGTGAATAATGCTGCAATAAACAGGGATGTGCATATGTTTTTCTGACTGAGTGCATTCATATCCTTTGTTTAGATACCTAGGAGTTGTTAGATCATATGGCAGTTCTATTTGTAGGTCTTTGAGGAACCTCCATATCGTTCTCCACAGTGGCTGTACTAATTTACATTCCCACTGACAATGTAGAAGGATTCCTTTTTCACTGCAACTTCACTGGCATTTATCATTCTTTCATTTTTTAATCTTAGACATTCTGTCTGGGGTTAGATGGTATCTCATTGTGGTTCTGATTTACATCTTCCTTATGATAAGAGATGTTGAGCATTGTTTCATATGCTCTTTGGCTCTTTATATATCACCAGCAGCTTCTATCATGTGTTTTTGGTCCACACAATCCCTAAGGAAAGCTGGAGCTTTTCAAACGGAACTAAAAGGGACTGCAACTGGGCAGAGAGCATGTTGTTCTCTAACTCCGGAGAGATGAAAATGTCTTAACATCCACTTCAGTTGATAGAGATTGCAATCCTAAACAGTCACAGGAATGGAAAGGATGAAGGTCCAAGATATCATCAGTCTTTTTAAGAAACACAGGTATCCAGCCACAGTCCTAAGAGGCAAAGTAAGTAAAGCAAAATAATTCTATTTGGGTGAGAGTTAAGACAGTCACCTGAGCACAACAAAATCCAAGTTATCTCAAGTAAGGAATGTCAATGTCTTACAAATTTCAGAATGATTTTAAAGGTAGAATTTGGAAAAATATGAAGTAGCAAGGAATCTTGTACAGTAGAATTGACTAACTTCTGTGACAAGAGAGAAAAATGACATGAGCACCTGAAATAATTTGCTTACTCTTAAAATTAGCATAAAGAGGGAACTAGATATTTCAGGGCAAAGGAGAAATGAAGATTTTCTACTCATAATTCAGCCTCCAGCAAGCAAAGCTAGTGTGGCAGGAGAGGCAGGAGAGGTGAGCCATTCTCTGGGAAGATTCCACATGGAGACTGGGAACTAGATATTTCAGGGCAAAGGAGAAATGAAGATTTTCTACTCATAATTCAGCCTCCAGCAAGCAAAGCTAGTGTGGCAGGAGAGGCAGGAGAGGTGAGCCATTCTCTGGGAAGATTCCACATGGAGACTGGGAACTAGATATTTCAGGGCAAAGGAGAAATGAAGATTTTCTACTCATAATTCAGCCTCCAGCAAGCAAAGCTAGTGTGGCAGGAGAGGCAGGAGAGGTGAGCCATTCTCTGGGAAGATTCCACATGGAGACTGGGAACTAGATATTTCAGGGCAAAGGAGAAATGAAGATTTTCTACTCATAATTCAGCCTCCAGCAAGCAAAGCTAGTGTGGCAGGAGAGGCAGGAGAGGTGAGCCATTCTCTGGGAAGATTCCACATGGAGACTGGGAACTAGATATTTCAGGGCAAAGGAGAAATGAAGATTTTCTACTCATAATTCAGCCTCCAGCAAGCAAAGCTAGTGTGGCAGGAGAGGCAGGAGAGGTGAGCCATTCTCTGGGAAGATTCCACATGGAGACTGGGAACTAGATATTTCAGGGCAAAGGAGAAATGAAGATTTTCTACTCATAATTCAGCCTCCAGCAAGCAAAGCTAGTGTGGCAGGAGAGAACGGCAATCAGATTCTAGAACACCTCTGTCTGCTTGCTCCTGAACATTGAGGCTTAACTTCAAGAATTTGAAAGAAACACGCCATTCATCAGATGACAAGAAACCACCGTCGGATCACGAGAAATATGGGAAAACGAGAAAATACCTCTCCTCCAATGGAAAAGAGTAACTCTCCTTCATCCACAAGCAGTTCGGTGAAAGTCATGGAAATGTCTGATAAGGAATTTAGAACATTCGTAATGTCGAAGCTAACAGAGATGGAAGAAAAGAGAGATAATGAACTGCTAAAGAGAAAGGAGAAAGAAGTTGTCGAGTTCCAGGAGATGAGGAAATTCTTGCAAGATCTAAAAGAGGAATTACACACTTTACAAAAGACTCAAACGGAACTGCTAGAGATCAAGTCTATAATACAAGAAGTCAAAATCTCCCTTGAAAGTATTAAAAGCAGACTAGATCATTCAGAAAATAGAATCTCAGATGTAGAAGAGAAAATGGCTGGCTTAGAAAAGTCCACCACGAAGACTGAGAAAATGGCTCAAAAATTTGAGAATGATATGCGAGAAGTACTGGATACCATCAAACGTCCAAATATCCGGATAATTGGCATTCCAGAAGGTGAAGAGGCCCATAAGGGCATTGATAATCTATTCCATGAAATCCTGCAAGAAAACTTTCCAAACCTAGAGAGGCATTCGAAGATCCAGTCCCAGGAAATACAAAGGACCCCAAATAGAATCAATCCAAGAAGATCTTCTCCAAGACACATTATAGCCAGGTTGACCAAAACCGCAGACAAAGACAAGATACTAAGATTGGCAAGAGAGAAACATCAAGTTACCTACAAAGGACATCCCATCAGGCTAACAGCAGATCTCTCATCGGAAACAATGCGAGCGAGGAGAGAATGGGAAAATATATTCAAAGTGTTACGAGAGAAGCAATTTCAGCCAAGAATACTGTACCCGGCAAGATTATCTTTCAGGTGGGAAGAAAAGACAAGAACATTCTCAGATAAACAAAACCTGAAAGAATTTACCAGCACCAGACCAGATCTCCAAGAAGTTCTCAAGGGTGTGCTGTATCAAGAAAATTAAACACAGACACACGGAAATAAGAGTCAAAAAACCATGAAAGTGGCCAACTTAATCAGAGGGACAAGTCTGGAGTTGAATATTATATCCTAGAATTTAATCAGGAAAATTGAACCAGAACAGAAGATAAAAAGTACATGAGACTGATAGGTTCATGCACCTTCCATTTGAACAGAATCCTAACTTGTTTCCTGGCTTTAAGCAAAGTTCCTTGGCATTTCTTTGAGTTAAGTTAAAACTGGTTTTCTTAGTAGTAATGAGTGAACTCACCATTGAAAGTAGTTAGATTATGTAGGAAATTGTGTGATCAATGCAACGTGGGTGGGAAAGGAATGAAGGACAATTGTAGACACCGGAGGTGGTGTGAGAGGAGGGTGGGAAGGGACAGAGGGTCAGAAAGAGGGGTGGAAGTAATTCTAGGAACTAGTAATGGAAAATTTTTTGTAATGTGCATGATTGTATCACTATGCAGTGTGTACTGGATGGGAGATTGCATTTTGTATGCTGTGATGAAGCTTAGGGAAGGAATGTAAATGGAGTTACAAAAAAAAAAGTTTCAGAAAAAAAAATATATATATTCAATGACTGCAGTAGGATATGTAGCCACAGCTAGGTGCTACTTTATAGGATGCGTAAAGTAAGACTTGGTGTTCATGGAAATGTGGGTATCACCTGTGTTTGCTATGAGGGTATTTGGATTGATTAGGGTCTTTGGCGTTACAATAAAATGTGAAGAGAAAACAGTATAGAAGACAAACATAGATACCAGAGACTGTGGGAGGAGAGTGGGAGATGGCAGAGGGTAAGAGATAGAGAATCTAGGATGGGGGGGAAAAAAGCGAAACATACAGAAGACAAGAAATGGAAGATCATTTGCTGACAATAACATGCTTGTTGATGTGCTTGATTGAGACAATATATAGTGTAATTTGGATGGAAAATCTCATTTTGTATGCTGTAATGATGTTCAGAGAATGAATGCAAATAAATAAATTTAAAAAAAAATTAGCATAAAGACACTAGTCTGTAAGATAAGGAAAAATGTTTATGGGAAACAGGATGTTCATAAACAAACAAACAAACAAAAAAGCAAAACCCCAATAAATCTAGTTAGTACCTTGAGCTTTATCGGTGACACTCTTTGACAGTTATAGAGTTTAGATTTGTCACTTCCACAAGTCAGTACAGACTGTGAGACTAGCCATATGCAATTTTTGATGTCTGGCAGCCTAATGAGAGGAGCGATTTACCTCAAGTTGCATAGGGCTGGCTTGTGAGCCATCCATAGCATCTGGTGACTTGGAAAGTGCTTGGATCATAAGGGTCAATGTCAGGATCATTTGTAGAGGCAACAGATAAGCTCACCTCAGACATGTGAGGTTGGCCGTATATAACTGATGAAAGATAATAGGAGAAAAGGAATGCAAAATTTACTAATGTGCACAAGATAAAATTATGGAAGAGAGATTACCCAATAACCCATTGACATCCAGATGCTTATATACCCTTATTCATGGGAAATTAGGAGCTGGGGAAGTGCATCAATGTTAAGGGTAAACAAATTAGGGAAAAGAAATACACCAGGGAGGCAGATACTATCCTGTATAAAATTTTGTTTGGAATGTGAATGAGCTTGAAAATAAGTGTCAAAGTCTGTCCAGATGAAGTTACATTCCTCGTTCTACCTGCAACAAATATTCAAATTCCAGGGTAAGGTTGGGGGGTATTATATTTTCTTTGGTGGGCCCTGTCTTAAGGCAGAGGGAAAAGCCTCAGCATTTGTGAACTTTGAGAGTCTTTCATTAAAATAATCTGTATACCACAATGCCTTATTTTTGGGGTGAAATTCTCTTGGATTCATGACCTTTATCTGAAATGGTAATTAATTAAAGAAGAAGGTAGTGACTTTGACTTCACTCAATGCAGTGTTTAGCAGTCCAATCTGCTATTTTTTTTTTCATAGAACTTAAAGAGGCTCAGCCTGTCATAGATCCAATGAGACTGTAATTTGTTTTAATGGTACCATAGAGAGAAAATAGCAAATTCTATTATCTCTAACCATAAATGATTGTGGCCAGTGTGTGATACATTCTAATAAGTGACTTTGGCCTGCTGTCTGGAGAAAATATGAGGCTGTTCATTATACAACATTTTTAGTAGACCTACGAGTGTCCACTGCTTGGTACAAATGCAAGTTTGCTGTATATATAGAGACTTTTGCTGGATCACATGGTCTAGTTACTACCTTGTGCTTTTTTAGCTATGCCTTTTAGTAGTTATAGGGTTTAGAATTTTATTTGGACCAGAGTTAAGACAGTCGCCTGGAAACAACAAGATCCAAGTTATCTCGAATAATGTGTGTCATTGCCTTACAAAGTCCAGTAATGTGTGTCAATATCTTAGATAGCTGTCAGGTATATAGGATGCCATGTGAACCTTTTCAAAGGAAAAAAATGAATTAAAATGTTTATTCCCAATGTTGTACAACCATTACCATCATTCCCCTACATAAACCTTTTCATCTTACAAAACCAGAAAAATTTATCCTCTTTAAAAAGCAATGGAATCTCTTTACTCAGCACCATCAAGCTCCTGACAGCCACCATTCTCTTTTGTGTCTATGACTGTGACTGCTGTAAGTATTTTGTGGAAGTTTTTATTGTAATTTTTAAAAACCTACATGCTATATAATTTCTCATCTGTTAAAGTAAAAATGATTCAATGACATTGGTTTAAGAGGAAAAGTTTATGTAGGAATATTGTGGTAGGTAAGATGGCAATAATAGTGTACAACAGTTGGAGCAAGCATAGTGAATTGTACTTTATCTCAGTTTCACATTCTGGGGGTGACTTCCCCAGATTGTTTTCCTTAACTGAAAAATAGCATGGACAAGTGGAAACTGATGGAAACTAAGAGAAAATGTCAGGAATAAGTGGGATACTGGCCCAACCTACCTAACAAGATTCATACTTAAGGCAGACAAAATAATCAGGCATCACCTGGGTAATGGCAAAGGAAGAAAAATCTAATTAGTTACTAAGAATAGTCTGATATGAATGATGGAGTGTTCTTGTCACATTGATTTAGCAGAGCTCTTTGCTCAATCTAAATTTCATAAAAAAAAAATACACAAGTGAAGAGAGTTCAGGATCCTAACTAAAGTTGGACCAAGCCAAGAGTCTTTGTTATTTCAACCATTTCAATCTACTCATAATGCTGTGCAACAAATCTTGAGAACTCTTTTTAATCTTGCAGAATAGAAACTCTATACTCCATTAAGCCAGAAATTTCCCTTTCTCCTGTCCCCAAATGCCATTCTAGAGAGCATATTTAATTTTCTTTTTTCTGGGGGGGAGGGGGTTGTTGTTAATATATGAAATCACTGGAGAGACAGAGATAAGGTAAATGGGAAAGCATCCCCCAGGGTAAGTGGCCATGCCACATCCCTTCTCCTCCATTCTCACATACACCTGCCTGGTATATCCCAGCCACTAGGTCTGGGACTTGAATCATGTAGTCATCCAGTCACCTTAATCACAACACACCACCAGTTGGCCCTCTACCTTGTCCTTATTTATTTTGTTTGTTTGTTTCTGCCATAGGGTTTATGCACTTGTCAGAAAGAGAGAGAAACACACACACACACACACACACACACACACAGTGAGAAGTCATCCCCCCAGGAAGGACAGCCATGCCACAGTTCTTTATTCTTCATTCTCATCTCAGAATTTTACACATATGTGCCCACATACCTTGCATGATTTTTAAGCCGCTGACTCCATGGCTTGGACCACAGTCAGCTACATGGGAGCCCAGTGCCTGAACCACCATACCACCTGCTGACCCCCCCCTATCTTGCATTTTTAAATGCATCTGAGTGCTCTACATACCACCTACAAGTGGAATTATATGGTATTTGTCCTTTAGTGATCGGCTGAACTCACTAAGCTTTATGTCAAGGTTTATCCATGTTATGACCCATCTCAGAATTTTCTTCCCCTTTAAGGTTATTTCACCATAATTTCAATTTACCCAAATAAAGTATTTCAATGCAAAATATGCACCTCTTTTGCAAGCCCCACTGTGGCTGATGAAAAAATTCAAGTCAAGATTGGAAATGACAACCTTTATGAATTTAAAGGTGTTGATGGAATGGAATGATTCTGGGGTGCACTTTAAGGGCAGGAGGCACACACTGCCTAGCCAGTTGGTTTTACAAGATAAAAAGTCATGGAGAGTGGTAACTGTGATAGTTGCACACCAGTGCGAGTGAATATAGTACACTCATGTTATCTCAGTTCCCACATTCCAGCTGTTGGTGACTCCCCAGCTTGCAAGTTTTTGGTACAGGGTATGTACACTCACCAAAGAGACAGTCACAGTAAGTGAGAAATTATTCCCCTGGACTAAGGGCCATGCTGCAATCCCTTCTCCTCCATTATTCTCTCAGGATTTGGGGCATCACTCACACGTGCCTGGCGAGAGTTTCAAGTCACTGGGCCTGGGGCTTGAACTGCAGTTGGCCAGCACCTTAACCATTACACCATCTTCTGACCCTGAGACTCTTTTTCTTTGCTCAGGCTCACTCTTACCTCTCAGAAGTGTACTTTCACTTTTGTTTAATGAACTACCTTTTCCTTTTGCTATTGACGTGTTTTTTAATTTATTGTCTGAAACACTAAGAACCTGGAAATTACCACAGAAGCCATCCCACAACAACACCACAGATTACATTTATCCCATTGTCCACAACCCTTACATGATAGGCACGATTGCATGTACTAATGTCCTCAGTGACCTCTATGCAATGAGTGTCACAGATTGTGACAAAATGCTGATGCTCCTTGGAGTCAGTAATGAAATGACAGACAGGGAAAGAAAGTGATGCCACTAATTACACAGCATTTTAAAGATGCAGTAGAGGAAGCAGGGACATCTGTCACTGGAGGCCAGGCAGTGTTAAGCCCCTGGATCACTTTAGGAGGAGTCACCACAACTGTCTGCCTGCCCAGTGTAGTACCAGGGGGATGTGTTTGTGTTGATGAAGCCCCTAGGGACACAAGTTGCCACTGCAGTGCACCAGTGGCTGGATATTCCTGAAAAATGGAATAAAATTAAACCTGTGGTCACCAAAGAAGATTTAGAGTTGACATATGAACAAGCAGTGATGGGGACCAGCAGTTAGCATAATAACTATATCGCTGAACTCCTATGTAGCCAACCGCAGATCGAGTCCTGGACCTGGTGGCTTAAACTCACACTGGGCGCATGTGCGTGCGTGCCCAAGATCCCAAGAGGAGAATGGAGGAGAAGGGATTCTGGCATGGCCATCCCCCCAGGGGATGATTTCTCGCCTTCTATCACTCAGTCTCTCTCTGTCTTTTGGGTGAGCATGCATGCCTTATAGCAAAAACCTCTCAAAAAACAAACAAACAAACAAACAAACAAAAAAGAAGCAGTGATGAATAAGGCAAGGCTCAAAAGAACAGCTGCAGAACTCCTGCACACATTCAATATGCCCATGTGGCCATTGACATCATAGGATTTGGAATTTGGGGCCATCCATAGAATCTGGCCAACCAACAGAGAAACAAATTGTCATTTGTGATCCACAGTCTTCCTGTGCTAGTCAAGATGGTTGCTATGACTAAGGCCTATAAACATGTTTGGCCTCATGCAAAGGAACTGCCTAGAGATTTTTACTTCCCTATCTCCCATAGGTCAGAGCAGTTCTCAGCTTTCAAGCAGAGTCCATCTCCATCTGCAACCTCCTGCTGAAATCTTTTTATTTTTTCCTCATTCATATACTTTTTTATTTCCTTTTACATCGTCATTTTTTCTTCATCCTCCACCCCTGCAGAGGGACTAGACTTGTCTAGAATTATAGTTTTAAAACATCTCAGCATTATGAGACTCTCAGGGACCCTTGCTCAGCATGGAACCACCAGCAAAAAAAGGAGAAACTGCTCTTGAGAAACCTGAATACAAAACTCCTCCTGTGGGGACCACATTGCTAACCACAGCACAGGAGACTTTGGCCTTTGGCACAGAAGAAATTCACACCAAAGGGAAGCAAACTAGTTCCCAGTTGCAGAAACATTCTCCAAAGAGTTATCCAAAAATGAATACCTCACCATATGGCTAGAAGTCACAGAAGATCTTCAAGTATAAAAATAATTAAAAAAAAAAAAACAGAAAATACATCTGCATCAAAAGAACATAATAACTCTCTTCCATCTCTTGAAAAAACAAAAGTTACCTAAATGTCAGAGAAAAAATTCAGAACATTCATGGTGACAAAATTATGAGATGAATCAGAAAAGAGAAAATGAAAATGAACTCCAGGAGATGAGGAAAGAAGAACTCTTCTTCTTCCATGATTTGGAAGAGGAAATGGACACCATAAGAAAGACTCAAATAGAACTATTAGAAAGGAAGACTGTAATACAGGAAATCAAAACCTCTCTCAAAAGTATTAAAAGCCGCTTAGACTATGCTGGATATCAATTCTTGAATGTAGAAGACAAAACCTCTGATCTAGAAAAAAAAAAAAAAACACCAAAAGAATAAAGAAAATAACAAAAGAAAATGAGAATGATATATGAGAAATACTAGATTCTACTAAACATCCAAATATCTAAATAATTGGTATCCTAGAAGGTGAAGAAACTAAGGGCATTGAAAATTTATTCCATAAAATCCTGTAAGAAAACTTTCCAAGTCTAGAGAAGCACTCAAACATCCAGACTCAAGAAATACAAAGGACCCCAAATAGAATCAACACAAGATCCTCTCCACAGTATATTATAGACAGACTGGCCAAATACACAGATAAAGACAAGATACTAAAAATGGCAAGAGAGAAACATCAAATAACTTACAAAGGTTATCCCATCAGGCTAACTGCTGAACCTTTCAATGAAAACAGTACAAGCAAGGAAAAAAATGGGAAGATATACTGAAAATTTTATGAGAAAAAAAATTTCAGGCAAGGAACAGATATCTTTCACATATATATATATATATATATATATATATATATATATATATATATATAATCAGTTATTTAATTAGGTTCTTGGCAAAAAATTTAGAACACCAATTTGTGAAGATAAACCCCATTTGCAAAGGCAAACACGGATTGCAGGTAGCCCTGGAGCTGAGGAACAACTTTGATTTTTGGTAAAACTTGTGAGTCCACAGGTTTTGTTTGTTTGTTTGTTTGTTTGTTTTATCAATCTTGCATTGCTCTGATATCTCATATTTCTCCTTCTCTGTGTCGAAGATCTCACCTTCCTGGTGTCTGGGCTTCCGCAGTTTTTTTCTTGAAGTAAACATTGGTAAGGTGCTTTGGGATTTTTATTTTGCTAATATCAATTTTCGTGGAGGTTGCAATGACGAATTTCTGGTGTGTTCTATGCAGTGGAACTCCATTGAGAACCAGTGGTCCAGTTACAAGGAGCAAGCCACTGCTCAGCTGCTTCAGGAAAACCACTCTCTTGCCTCTGTGGTGTCCAGTGAGGATGAGCAGAATGTTCCCAGGAGTGAGGCTAGCTTGCAGCTTTCTCACATGCTGACTGAAGGGGTTTTTTTTCTCGTGGCTCAACAGCTTTTGAGGCACATCTTCAGTAGGATAATACTTAGGCATTTTGCACAGTTTAACCATCCAGGTACCACCATTCTTGTCTCCACCAACTGGTTTTGTGACAGTTGCAAGAACCTTCTCCTTCTTTCTCTTTTGATCCGGGATTTAGTGGCCGTGTATTTCCTCTT
>JAKSZU010001007.1:0-24104 GCA_026018925.1 Tupaia tana
CCCCCAGGCCCCAGACTCCACCTTCTAGACCATCCGGGACTGCCAGAAGGCAATAGGCGCTCCTGCAAGCCTCTGGCCAGCAAGGGACACTGAGGGAGGGTCACCTCTGACCCCCACCTCACTTCCAGACCCCCAGGCCCCAGACTCCACCTTCTAGGTAGGTAGCCAGGATTTCCTTGAGGCGGTTTTTTTTCTCTCTTGAAACCCCTGCATTCCCTTGTTAACACCTAGCTCTCCTTCTGCCCCCAGACCATCCGGGACTGCCAGAAGGCAATAGGCGCTCCTGCAAGCCTCTGGCCGGCAAGGGACACTGAGGGAGGGTCACCTCTGACCCCCACCTCACTTCCAGACCCCCAGGCCCCAGACTCCACCTTCTAGACCATCCGGGACTGCCAGAAGGCAATAGGCGCTCCTGCAAGCCTCTGGCCAGCAAGGGACACTGAGGGAGGGTCACCTCTGACCCCCACCTCACTTCCAGACCCCCAGGCCCCAGACTCCACCTTCTAGGTAGGTAGCCAGGATTTCCTTGAGGCGGTTTTTTTTCTCTCTTGAAACCCCTGCATTCCCTTGTTAACACCTAGCTCTCCTTCTGCCCCCAGACCATCCGGGACTGCCAGAAGGCAATAGGCGCTCCTGCAAGCCTCTGGCCGGCAAGGGACACTGAGGGAGGGTCACCTCTGACCCCCACCTCACTTCCAGACCCCCAGGCCCCAGAGTCCACCTTCTAGACCATCCGGGACTGCCAGAAGGCAATAGGCGCTCCTGCAAGCCTCTGGCCAGCAAGGGACACTGAGGGAGGGTCACCTCTGACCCCCACCTCACTTCCAGACCCCCAGGCCCCAGACTCCACCTTCTAGGTAGGTAGCCAGGATTTCCTTGAGGCGGTTTTTTTTCTCTCTTGAAACCCCTGCATTCCCTTGTTAACACCTAGCTCTCCTTCTGCCCCCAGACCAACCGGGACTGCCAGAAGGCAATAGGCGCTCCTGCAAGCCTCTGGCCGGCAAGGGACACTGAGGGAGGGTCACCTCTGACCCCCACCTCACTTCCAGACCCCCAGGCCCCAGACTCCACCTTCTAGACCATCCGGGACTGCCAGAAGGCAATAGGCGCTCCTGCAAGCCTCTGGCCAGCAAGGGACACTGAGGGAGGGTCACCTCTGACCCCCACCTCACTTCCAGACCCCCAGGCCCCAGACTCCACCTTCTAGGTAGGTAGCCAGGATTTCCTTGAGGCGGTTTTTTTTCTCTCTTGAAACCCCTGCATTCCCTTGTTAACACCTAGCTCTCCTTCTGCCCCCAGACCATCCGGGACTGCCAGAAGGCAATAGGCGCTCCTGCAAGCCTCTGGCCGGCAAGGGACACTGAGGGAGGGTCACCTCTGACCCCCACCTCACTTCCAGACCCCCAGGCCCCAGAGTCCACCTTCTAGACCATCCGGGACTGCCAGAAGGCAATAGGCGCTCCTGCAAGCCTCTGGCCAGCAAGGGACACTGAGGGAGGGTCACCTCTGACCCCCACCTCACTTCCAGACCCCCAGGCCCCAGACTCCACCTTCTAGGTAGGTAGCCAGGATTTCCTTGAGGCGGTTTTTTTTCTCTCTTGAAACCCCTGCATTCCCTTGTTAACACCTAGCTCTCCTTCTGCCCCCAGACCATCCGGGACTGCCAGAAGGCAATAGGCGCTCCTGCAAGCCTCTGGCCGGCAAGGGACACTGAGGGAGGGTCACCTCTGACCCCCACCTCACTTCCAGACCCCCAGGCCCCAGACTCCACCTTCTAGACCATCCGGGACTGCCAGAAGGCAATAGGCGCTCCTGCAAGCCTCTGGCCAGCAAGGGACACTGAGGGAGGGTCACCTCTGACCCCCACCTCACTTCCAGACCCCCAGGCCCCAGACTCCACCTTCTAGGTAGGTAGCCAGGATTTCCTTGAGGCGGTTTTTTTTCTCTCTTGAAACCCCTGCATTCCCTTGTTAACACCTAGCTCTCCTTCTGCCCCCAGACCATCCGGGACTGCCAGAAGGCAATAGGCGCTCCTGCAAGCCTCTGGCCGGCAAGGGACACTGAGGGAGGGTCACCTCTGACCCCCACCTCACTTCCAGACCCCCAGGCCCCAGACTCCACCTTCTAGACCATCCGGGACTGCCAGAAGGCAATAGGCGCTCCTGCAAGCCTCTGGCCAGCAAGGGACACTGAGGGAGGGTCACCTCTGACCCCCACCTCACTTCCAGACCCCAGGCCCCAGACTCCACCTTCTAGGTAGGTAGCCAGGATTTCCTTGAGGCGGTTTTTTTTCTCTCTTGAAACCCCCTGCATTCCCTTGTTAACACCTAGCTCTCCTTCTGCCCCCAGACCATCCGGGACTGCCAGAAGGCAATAGGCGCTCCTGCAAGCCTCTGGCCGGCAAGGGACACTGAGGGAGGGTCACCTCTGACCCCCACCTCACTTCCAGACCCCCAGGCCCCAGACTCCACCTTCTAGACCATCCGGGACTGCCAGAAGGCAATAGGCGCTCCTGCAAGCCTCTGGCCAGCAAGGGACACTGAGGGAGGGTCACCTCTGACCCCCACCTCACTTCCAGACCCCCAGGCCCCAGACTCCACCTTCTAGGTAGGTAGCCAGGATTTCCTTGAGGCGGTTTTTTTTCTCTCTTGAAACCCCTGCATTCCCTTGTTAACACCTAGCTCTCCTTCTGCCCCCAGACCATCCGGGACTGCCAGAAGGCAATAGGCGCTCCTGCAAGCCTCTGGCCGGCAAGGGACACTGAGGGAGGGTCACCTCTGACCCCCACCTCACTTCCAGACCCCCAGGCCCCAGACTCCACCTTCTAGACCATCCGGGACTGCCAGAAGGCAATAGGCGCTCCTGCAAGCCTCTGGCCAGCAAGGGACACTGAGGGAGGGTCACCTCTGACCCCCACCTCACTTCCAGACCCCCAGGCCCCAGACTCCACCTTCTAGGTAGGTAGCCAGGATTTCCTTGAGGCGGTTTTTTTTCTCTCTTGAAACCCCTGCATTCCCTTGTTAACACCTAGCTCTCCTTCTGCCCCCAGACCATCCGGGACTGCCAGAAGGCAATAGGCGCTCCTGCAAGCCTCTGGCCGGCAAGGGACACTGAGGGAGGGTCACCTCTGACCCCCACCTCACTTCCAGACCCCCAGGCCCCAGACTCCACCTTCTAGACCATCCGGGACTGCCAGAAGGCAATAGGCGCTCCTGCAAGCCTCTGGCCAGCAAGGGACACTGAGGGAGGGTCACCTCTGACCCCCACCTCACTTCCAGACCCCCAGGCCCCAGACTCCACCTTCTAGGTACGTAGCCAGGATTTCCTTGAGGCGGTTTTTTTTCTCTCTTGAAACCCCTGCATTCCCTTGTTAACACCTAGCTCTCCTTCTGCCCCCAGACCATCCGGGACTGCCAGAAGGCAATAGGCGCTCCTGCAAGCCTCTGGCCGGCAAGGGACACTGAGGGAGGGTCACCTCTGACCCCCACCTCACTTCCAGACCCCCAGGCCCCAGACTCCACCTTCTAGACAATCCGGGACTGCCAGAAGGCAATAGGCGCTCCTGCAAGCCTCTGGCCAGCAAGGGACACTGAGGGAGGGTCACCTCTGACCCCCACCTCACTTCCAGACCCCCAGGCCCCAGACTCCACCTTCTAGGTAGGTAGCCAGGATTTCCTTGAGGCGTTTTTTTTTTCTCTCTTGAAACCCCCGCATTCCCTTGTTAACACCTAGCTCTCCTTCTGCCCCCAGACCATCCGGGACTGCCAGAAGGCAATAGGCGCTCCTGCAAGCCTCTGGCCGGCAAGGGACACTGAGGGAGGGTCACCTCTGACCCCCACCTCACTTCCAGACCCCCAGGCCCCAGACTCCACCTTCTAGACCATCCGGGACTGCCAGAAGGCAATAGGCGCTCCTGCAAGCCTCTGGCCAGCAAGGGACACTGAGGGAGGGTCACCTCTGACCCCCACCTCACTTCCAGACCCCCAGGCCCCAGACTCCACCTTCCTAGGTAGGTAGCCAGGATTTCCTTGAGGCGGTTTTTTTTCTCTCTTGAAACCCCTGCATTCCCTTGTTAACACCTAGCTCTCCTTCTGCCCCCAGACCATCCGGGACTGACAGAAGGCAATAGGCGCTCCTGCAAGCCTCTGGCCGGCAAGGGACACTGAGGGAGGGTCACCTCTGACCCCCACCCTCACTTCCAGACCCCCAGGCCCCAGACTCCACCTTCTAGACCATCCGGGACTGCCAGAAGGCAATAGGCGCTCCTGCAAGCCTCTGGCCAGCAAGGGACACTGAGGGAGGGTCACCTCTGACCCCCACCTCACTTCCAGACCCCCAGGCCCCAGACTCCACCTTCTAGGTAGGTAGCCCAGGATTTCCTTGAGGCGGTTTTTTTTCTCTCTTGAAACCCCTGCATTCCCTTGTTAACACCTAGCTCTCCTTCTGCCCCCAGACCATCCGGGACTGCCAGAAGGCAATAGGCGCTCCTGCAAGCCTCTGGCCGGCAAGGGACACTGAGGGAGGGTCACCTCTGACCCCCACCTCACTTCCAGACCCCCAGGCCCCAGACTCCACCTTCTAGACCATCCGGGACTGCCAGAAGGCAATAGGCGCTCCTGCAAGCCTCTGGCCAGCAAGGGACACTGAGGGAGGGTCACCTCTGACCCCCACCTCACTTCCAGACCCCCAGGCCCCAGACTCCACCTTCTAGGTAGGTAGCCAGGATTTCCTTGAGGCGGTTTTTTTTCTCTCTTGAAACCCCTGCATTCCCTTGTTAACACCTAGCTCTCCTTCTGCCCCCAGACCATCCGGGACTGCCAGAAGGCAATAGGCGCTCCTGCAAGCCTCTGGCCGGCAAGGGACACTGAGGGAGGGTCACCTCTGACCCCCACCTCACTTCCAGACCCCCAGGCCCCAGACTCCACCTTCTAGACCATCCGGGACTGCCAGAAGGCAATAGGCGCTCCTGCAAGCCTCTGGCCAGCAAGGGACACTGAGGGAGGGTCACCTCTGACCCCCACCTCACTTCCAGACCCCCAGGCCCCAGACTCCACCTTCTAGGTAGGTAGCCAGGATTTCCTTGAGGCGGTTTTTTTTTCTCTCTTGAAACCCCTGCATTCCCTTGTTAACACCTAGCTCTCCTTCTGCCCCCAGACCATCCGGGACTGCCAGAAGGCAATAGGCGCTCCTGCAAGCCTCTGGCCGGCAAGGGACACTGAGGGAGGGTCACCTCTGACCCCCACCTCACTTCCAGACCCCCAGGCCCCAGACTCCACCTTCTAGACCATCCGGGACTGCCAGAAGGCAAATAGGCGCTCCTGCAAGCCTCTGGCCAGCAAGGGACACTGAGGGAGGGTCACCTCTGACCCCCACCTCACTTCCAGACCCCCAGGCCCCAGACTCCACCTTCTAGGTAGGTAGCCAGGATTTCCTTGAGGCGGTTTTTTTTCTCTCTTGAAACCCCTGCATTCCCTTGTTAACACCTAGCTCTCCTTCTGCCCCCAGACCATCCGGGACTGCCAGAAGGCAATAGGCGCTCCTGCAAGCCTCTGGCCGGCAAGGGACACTGAGGGAGGGTCACCTCTGACCCCCACCTCACTTCCAGACCCCCAGGCCCCAGACTCCACCTTCTAGACCATCCGGGACTGCCAGAAGGCAATAGGCGCTCCTGCAAGCCTCTGGCCAGCAAGGGACACTGAGGGAGGGTCACCTCTGACCCCCACCTCACTTCCAGACCCCCCAGGCCCCAGACTCCACCTTCTAGGTAGGTAGCCAGGATTTCCTTGAGGCGGTTTTTTTTCTCTCTTGAAACCCCTGCATTCCCTTGTTAACACCTAGCTCTCCTTCTGCCCCCAGACCATCCGGGACTGCCAGAAGGCAATAGGCGCTCCTGCAAGCCTCTGGCCGGCAAGGGACACTGAGGGAGGGTCACCTCTGACCCCCACCTCACTTCCAGACCCCCAGGCCCCAGACTCCACCTTCTAGACCATCCGGGACTGCCAGAAGGCAATAGGCGCTCCTGCAAGCCTCTGGCCAGCAAGGGACACCGAGGGAGGGTCACCTCTGACCCCCACCTCACTTCCAGACCCCCAGGCCCCAGACTCCACCTTCTAGGTAGGTAGCCAGGATTTCCTTGAGGCGGTTTTTTTTCTCTCTTGAAACCCCTGCATTCCCTTGTTAACACCTAGCTCTCCTTCTGCCCCCAGACCATCCGGGACTGCCAGAAGGCAATAGGCGCTCCTGCAAGCCTCTGGCCGGCAAGGGACACTGAGGGAGGGTCACCTCTGACCCCCACCTCACTTCCAGACCCCCAGGCCCCAGACTCCACCTTCTAGACCATCCGGGGACTGCCAGAAGGCAATAGGCGCTCCTGCAAGCCTCTGGCCAGCAAGGGACACTGAGGGAGGGTCACCTCTGACCCCCACCTCACTTCCAGACCCCCAGGCCCCAGACTCCACCTTCTAGGTAGGTAGCCCGGATTTCCTTGAGGCGGTTTTTTTTTTCTCTCTTGAAACCCCTGCATTCCCTTGTTAACACCTAGCTCTCCTTCTGCCCCCAGACCATCCGGGACTGCCAGAAGGCAATAGGCGCTCCTTCAAGCCTCTGGCCGGCAAGGGACACTGAGGGAGGGTCACCTCTGACCCCCACCTCACTTCCAGACCCCCAGGCCCCAGACTCCAACTTCTAGACCATCCGGGACTGCCAGAAGGCAATAGGCGCTCCTGCAAGCCTCTGGCCAGCAATGGACACTGAGGGAGGGTCACCTCTGACCCCCACCTCACTTCCAGACCCCCAGGCCCCAGACTCCACCTTCTAGGTAGGTAGCCAGGATTTCCTTGAGGCGGTTTTTTTTCTCTCTTGAAACCCCTGCATTCCCTTGTTAACACCTAGCTCTCCTTCTGCCCCCAGACCATCCGGGACTGCCAGAAGGCAATAGGCGCTCCTGCAAGCCTCTGGCCGGCAAGGGACACTGAGGGAGGGTCACCTCTGACCCCCACCTCACTTCCAGACCCCCAGGCCCCAGACTCCACCTTCTAGACCATCCGGGACTGCCAGAAGGCAATAGGCGCTCCTGCAAGCCTCTGGCCAGCAAGGGACACTGAGGGAGGGTCACCTCTGACCCCACCTCACTTCCAGACCCCCAGGCCCCAGACTCCACCTTCTAGGTAGGTAGCCAGGATTTCCTTGAGGCGGTTTTTTTTTCTCTCTTGAAACCCCTGCATTCCCTTGTTAACACCTAGCTCTCCTTCTGCCCCCAGGACCATCCGGGACTGCCAGAAGGCAATAGGCGCTCCTGCAAGCCTCTGGCCGGCAAGGGACACTGAGGGAGGGTCACCTCTGACCCCCACCTCACTTCCAGACCCCCAGGCCCCAGACTCCACCTTCTAGACCATCCGGGACTGCCAGAAGGCAATAGGCGCTCCTGCAAGCCTCTGGCCAGCAAGGGACACTGAGGGAGGGTCACCTCTGACCCCCACCTCACTTCCAGACCCCCAGGCCCCAGACTCCACCTTCTAGGTAGGTAGCCAGGATTTCCTTGAGGCGGTTTTTTTTCTCTCTTGAAACCCCTGCATTCCCTTGTTAACACCTAGCTCTCCTTCTGCCCCCAGACCGTCCGGGACTGCCAGAAGGCAATAGGCGCTCCTGCAAGCCTCTGGCCGGCAAGGGACACTGAGGGAGGGTCACCTCTGACCCCCACCTCACTTCCAGACCCCCAGGCCCCAGACTCCACCTTCTAGACCATCCGGGACTGCCAGAAGGCAATAGGCGCTCCTGCAAGCCTCTGGCCAGCAAGGGACACTGAGGGAGGGTCACCTCTGACCCCCACCTCACTTCCAGACCCCCAGGCCCCAGACTCCACCTTCTAGGTAGGTAGCCAGGATTTCCTTGAGGCGGTTTTTTTTTCTCTCTTGAAACCCCTGCATTCCCTTGTTAACACCTAGCTCTCCTTCTGCCCCCAGACCATCCGGGACTGCCAGAAGGCAATAGGCGCTCCTGCAAGCCTCTGGCCGGCAAGGGACACTGAGGGAGGGTCACCTCTGACCCCCACCTCACTTCCAGACCCCCAGGCCCCAGACTCCACCTTCTAGACAATCCGGGACTGCCAGAAGGCAATAGGCGCTCCTGCAAGCCTCTGGCCAGCAAGGGACACTGAGGGAGGGTCACCTCTGACCCCCACCTCACTTCCAGACCCCCAGGCCCCAGACTCCACCTTCTAGGTAGGTAGCCAGGATTTCCTTGAGGCGGTTTTTTTTTCTCTCTTGAAACCCCTGCATTCCCTTGTTAACACCTAGCTCTCCTTCTGCCCCCAGACCGTCCGGGACTGCCAGAAGGCAATAGGCGCTCCTGCAAGCCTCTGGCCGGCAAGGGACACTGAGGGAGGGTCACCTCTGACCCCCACCTCACTTCCAGACCCCCAGGCCCCAGACTCCACCTTCTAGACCATCCGGGACTGCCAGAAGGCAATAGGCGCTCCTGCAAGCCTCTGGCCAGCAAGGGACACTGAGGGAGGGTCACCTCTGACCCCCACCTCACTTCCAGACCCCCAGGCCCCAGACTCCACCTTCTAGGTAGGTAGCCAGGATTTCCTTGAGGCGGTTTTTTTTCTCTCTTGAAACCCCTGCATTCCCTTGTTAACACCTAGCTCTCCTTCTGCCCCCAGACCATCCGGGACTGCCAGAAGGCAATAGGCGCTCCTGCAAGCCTCTGGCCGGCAAGGGACACTGAGGGAGGGTCACCTCTGACCCCCACCTCACTTCCAGACCCCCAGGCCCCAGACTCCACCTTCTAGACCATCCGGGACTGCCAGAAGGCAATAGGCGCTCCTGCAAGCCTCTGGCCAGCAAGGGACACTGAGGGAGGGTCACCTCTGACCCCCACCTCACTTCCAGAGCCCCAGGCCCCAGACTCCACCTTCTAGGTAGGTAGCCAGGATTTCCTTGAGGCGGTTTTTTTTCTCTCTTGAAACCCCTGCATTCCCTTGTTAACACCTAGCTCTCCTTCTGCCCCCAGGACCATCCGGGACTGCCAGAAGGCAATAGGCGCTCCTGCAAGCCTCTGGCCGGCAAGGGACACTGAGGGAGGGTCACCTCTGACCCCCACCTCACTTCCAGACCCCCAGGCCCCAGACTCCACCTTCTAGACCATCCGGGACTGCCAGAAGGCAATAGGCGCTCCTGCAAGCCTCTGGCCAGCAAGGGACACTGAGGGAGGGTCACCTCTGACCCCCACCTCACTTCCAGACCCCCAGGCCCCAGACTCCACCTTCTAGGTAGGTAGCCAGGATTTCCTTGAGGCGGTTTTTTTTCTCTCTTGAAACCCCTGCATTCCCTTGTTAACACCTAGCTCTCCTTCTGCCCCCCAGACCATCCGGGACTGCCAGAAGGCAATAGGTGCTCCTGCAAGCCTCTGGCCGGCAAGGGACACTGAGGGAGGGTCACCTCTGACCCCCACCTCACTTCCAGACCCCCAGGCCCCAGACTCCACCTTCTAGACCATCCGGGACTGCCAGAAGGCAATAGGCGCTCCTGCAAGCCTCTGGCCAGCAAGGGACACTGAGGGAGGGTCACCTCTGACCCCCACCTCACTTCCAGACCCCCAGGCCCCAGACTCCACCTTCTAGGTAGGTAGCCAGGATTTCCTTGAGGCGGTTTTTTTTCTCTCTTGAAACCCCTGCATTCCCTTGTTAACACCTAGCTCTCCTTCTGCCCCCAGACCATCCGGGACTGCCAGAAGGCAATAGGCGCTCCTGCAAGCCTCTGGCCGGCAAGGGACACTGAGGGAGGGTCACCTCTGACCCCCACCTCACTTCCAGACCCCCAGGCCCCAGACTCCACCTTCTAGACCATCCGGGACTGCCAGAAGGCAATAGGCGCTCCTGCAAGACTCTGGCCAGCAAGGGACACTGAGGGAGGGTCACCTCTGACCCCCACCTCACTTCCAGACCCCCAGGCCCCAGACTCCACCTTCTAGGTAGGTAGCCAGGATTTCCTTGAGGCGGTTTTTTTTTCTCTCTTGAAACCCCTGCATTCCCTTGTTAACACCTAGCTCTCCTTCTGCCCCCAGACCATCCGGGACTGCCAGAAGGCAATAGGCGCTCCTGCAAGCCTCTGGCCGGCAAGGGACACTGAGGGAGGGTCACCTCTGACCCCCACCTCACTTCCAGACCCCCAGGCCCCAGACTCCACCTTCTAGACCATCCGGGACTGCCAGAAGGCAATAGGCGCTCCTGCAAGCCTCTGGCCAGCAAGGGACACTGAGGGAGGGTCACCTCTGACCCCCACCTCACTTCCAGACCCCCAGGCCCCAGACTCCACCTTCTAGGTAGGTAGCCAGGATTTCCTTGAGGCGGTTTTTTTTCTCTCTTGAAACCCCTGCATTCCCTTGTTAACACCTAGCTCTCCTTCTGCCCCCAGACCATCCGGGACTGCCAGAAGGCAATAGGCGCTCCTGCAAGCCTCTGGCCGGCAAGGGACACTGAGGGAGGGTCACCTCTGACCCCCACCTCACTTCCAGACCCCCAGGCCCCAGACTCCACCTTCTAGACCATCCGGGACTGCCAGAAGGCAATAGGCGCTCCTGCAAGCCTCTGGCCAGCAAGGGACACTGAGGGAGGGTCACCTCTGACCCCCACCTCACTTCCAGACCCCCAGGCCCCATACTCCACCTTCTAGGTAGGTAGCCAGGATTTCCTTGAGGCGGTTTTTTTTCTCTCTTGAAACCCCTGCATTCCCTTGTTAACACCTAGCTCTCCTTCTGCCCCCAGACCATCCGGGACTGCCAGAAGGCAATAGGCGCTCCTGCAAGCCTCTGGCCGGCAAGGGACACTGAGGGAGGGTCACCTCTGACCCCCACCTCACTTCCAGACCCCCAGGCCCCAGACTCCACCTTCTAGACCATCCGGGACTGCCAGAAGGCAATAGGCGCTCCTGCAAGCCTCTGGCCAGCAAGGGACACTGAGGGAGGGTCACCTCTGACCCCCACCTCACTTCCAGACCCCCAGGCCCCAGACTCCACCTTCTAGGTAGGTAGCCAGGATTTCCTTGAGGCGGTTTTTTTTTCTCTCTTGAAACCCCTGCATTCCCTTGTTAACACCTAGCTCTCCTTCTGCCCCCAGACCATCCGGGACTGCCAGAAGGCAATAGGCGCTCCTGCAAGCCTCTGGCCGGCAAGGGACACTGAGGGAGGGTCACCTCTGACCCCCACCTCACTTCCAGACCCCCAGGCCCCAGACTCCACCTTCTAGACCATCCGGGACTGCCAGAAGGCAATAGGCGCTCCTGCAAGCCTCTGGCCAGCAAGGGACACTGAGGGAGGGTCACCTCTGACCCCCACCTCACTTCCAGACCCCCAGGCCCCAGACTCCACCTTCTAGGTAGGTAGCCAGGATTTCCTTGAGGCGGTTTTTTTTTCTCTCTTGAAACCCCTGCATTCCCTTGTTAACACCTAGCTCTCCTTCTGCCCCCAGACCATCCGGGACTGCCAGAAGGCAATAGGCGCTCCTGCAAGCCTCTGGCCGGCAAGGGACACTGAGGGAGGGTCACCTCTGACCCCCACCTCACTTCCAGACCCCCAGGCCCCAGACTCCACCTTCTAGACCATCCGGGACTGCCAGAAGGCAATAGGCGCTCCTGCAAGCCTCTGGCCAGCAAGGGACACTGAGGGAGGGTCACCTCTGACCCCCACCTCACTTCCAGACCCCCAGGCCCCAGACTCCACCTTCTAGGTAGGTAGCCAGGATTTCCTTGAGGCGTTTTTTTTTTCTCTCTTGAAACCCCTGCATTCCCTTGTTAACACCTAGCTCTCCTTCTGCCCCCAGACCATCCGGGACTGCCAGAAGGCAATAGGCGCTCCTGCAAGCCTCTGGCCGGCAAGGGACACTGAGGGAGGGTCACCTCTGACCCCCACCTCACTTCCAGACCCCCAGGCCCCAGACTCCACCTTCTAGACCATCCGGGACTGCCAGAAGGCAATAGGCGCTCCTGCAAGCCTCTGGCCAGCAAGGGACACTGAGGAGGGTCACCTCTGACCCCCACCTCACTTCCAGACCCCCAGGCCCCAGACTCCACCTTCTAGGTAGGTAGCCAGGATTTCCTTGAGGCGGTTTTTTTTCTCTCTTGAAACCCCTGCATTCCCTTGTTAACACCTAGCTCTCCTTCTGCCCCCAGACCATCCGGGACTGCCAGAAGGCAATAGGCGCTCCTGCAAGCCTCTGGCCGGCAAGGGACACTGAGGGAGGGTCACCTCTGACCCCCACCTCACTTCCAGACCCCCAGGCCCCAGACTCCACCTTCTAGACCATCCGGGACTGCCAGAAGGCAATAGGCGCTCCTGCAAGCCTCTGGCCAGCAAGGGACACTGAGGGAGGGTCACCTCTGACCCCCACCTCACTTCCAGACCCCCAGGCCCCAGACTCCACCTTCTAGGTAGGTAGCCAGGATTTCCTTGAGGCGGTTTTTTTTCTCTCTTGAAACCCCTGCATTCCCTTGTTAACACCTAGCTCTCCTTCTGCCCCCAGACCATCCGGGACTGCCGGAAGGCAATAGGCGCTCCTGCAAGCCTCTGGCCGGCAAGGGACACTGAGGGAGGGTCACCTCTGACCCCCACCTCACTTCCAGACCCCCAGGCCCCAGACTCCACCTTCTAGACCATCCGGGACTGCCAGAAGGCAATAGGCGCTCCTGCAAGCCTCTGGCCAGCAAGGGACACTGAGGGAGGGTCACCTCTGACCCCCACCTCACTTCCAGACCCCCAGGCCCCAGACTCCACCTTCTACGTAGGTAGCCAGGATTTCCTTGAGGCGGTTTTTTTTCTCTCTTGAAACCCCTGCATTCCCTTGTTAACACCTAGCTCTCCTTCTGCCCCCAGACCATCCGGGACTGCCAGAAGGCAATAGGCGCTCCTGCAAGCCTCTGGCCGGCAAGGGACACTGAGGGAGGGTCACATCTGACCCCCACCTCACTTCCAGACCCCCAGGCCCCAGACTCCACCTTCTAGGTAGGTAGCCAGGATTTCCTTGAGGCGGTTTTTTTTCTCTCTTGAAACCCCTGCATTCCCTTGTTAACACCTAGCTCTCCTTCTGCCCCCAGACCATCCGGGACTGCCAGAAGGCAATAGGCGCTCCTGCAAGCCTCTGGCCGGCAAGGGACACTGAGGGAGGGTCACCTCTGACCCCCCACCTCACTTCCAGACCCCCAGGCCCCAGACTCCACCTTCTAGACCATCCGGGACTGCCAGAAGGCAATAGGCGCTCCTGCAAGTCTCTGGCCAGCAAGGGACACTGAGGGAGGGTCACCTCTGACCCCCACCTCACTTCCAGACCCCCAGGCCCCAGACTCCACCTTCTAGGTACGTAGCCAGGATTTCCTTGAGGCGGTTTTTTTTCTCTCTTGAAACCCCTGCATTCCCTTGTTAACACCTAGCTCTCCTTCTGCCCCCAGACCATCCGGGACTGCCAGATGGCAATAGGCGCTCCTGCAAGCCTCTGGCCGGCAAGGGACACTGAGGGAGGGTCACCTCTGACCCCCACCTCACTTCCAGACCCCCAGGCCCCAGACTCCACCTTCTAGACCATCCGGGACTGCCAGAAGGCAATAGGCGCTCCTGCAAGCCTCTGGCCAGCAAGGGACACTGAGGGAGGGTCACCTCTGACCCCCACCTCACTTCCAGACCCCCAGGCCCCAGACTCCACCTTCTAGGTAGGTAGCCAGGATTTCCTTGAGGCGGTTTTTTTTTCTCTCTTGAAACCCCTGCATTCCCTTGTTAACACCTAGCTCTCCTTCTGCCCCCAGACCATCCGGGACTGCCAGAAGGCAATAGGCGCTCCTGCAAGCCTCTGGCCGGCAAGGGACACTGAGGGAGGGTCACCTCTGACCCCCACCTCACTTCCAGACCCCCAGGCCCCAGACTCCACCTTCTAGACCATCCGGGACTGCCAGAAGGCAATAGGCGCTCCTGCAAGCCTCTGGCCAGCAAGGGACACTGAGGGAGGGTCACCTCTGACCCCCACCTCACTTCCAGACCCCCAGGCCCCAGACTCCACCTTCTAGACCATCCGGGACTGCCAGAAGGCAATAGGCGCTCCTGCAAGCCTCTGGCCAGCAAGGGACACTGAGGGAGGGTCACCTCTGACCCCCACCTCACTTCCAGACCCCCAGGCCCCAGACTCCACCTTCTAGGTAGGTAGCCAGGATTTCCTTGAGGCGTTTTTTTTTCTCTCTTGAAACCCCTGCATTCCCTTGTTAACACCTAGCTCTCCTTCTGCCCCCAGACCATCCGGGACTGCCAGAAGGCAATAGGCGCTCCTGCAAGCCTCTGGCCGGCAAGGGACACTGAGGGAGTGTCACCTCTGACCCCCACCTCACTTCCAGACCCCCAGGCCCCAGACTCCACCTTCTAGACCATCCGGGACTGCCAGAAGGCAATAGGCGCTCCTGCAAGCCTCTGGCCAGCAAGGGACACTGAGGGAGGGTCACCTCTGACCCCCACCTCACTTCCAGACCCCCAGGCCCCAGACTCCACCTTCTAGACCATCCGGGACTGCCAAGAAGGCAATAGGCGCTCCTGCAAGCCTCTGGCCAGCAAGGGACACTGAGGGAGGGTCACCTCTGACCCCCACCTCACTTCCAGACCCCCAGGCCCCAGACTCCACCTTCTAGGTAGGTAGCCAGGATTTCCTTGAGGCGGTTTTTTTTCTCTCTTGAAACCCCTGCATTCCCTTGTTAACACCTAGCTCTCCTTCTGCCCCCAGACCATCCGGGACTGCCAGAAGGCAATAGGCGCTCCTGCAAGCCTCTGGCCGGCAAGGGACACTGAGGGAGGGTCACCTCTGACCCCCACCTCACTTCCAGACCCCCAGGCCCCAGACTCCACCTTCTAGACCATCCGGGACTGCCAGAAGGCAATAGGCGCTCCTGCAAGCCTCTGGCCAGCAAGGGACACTGAGGGAGGGTCACCTCTGACCCCCACCTCACTTCCAGACCCCCAGGCCCCAGACTCCACCTTCTAGGTAGGTAGCCAGGATTTCCTTGAGGCGGTTTTTTTTCTCTCTTGAAAACCCCTGCATTCCCTTGTTAACACCTAGCTCTCCTTCTGCCCCCAGACCATCCGGGACTGCCAGAAGGCAATAGGCGCTCCTGCAAGCCTCTGGCCGGCAAGGGACACTGAGGGAGGGTCACCTCTGACCCCCACCTCACTTCCAGACCCCCAGGCCCCAGACTCCACCTTCTAGACCACCCGGGACTGCCAGAAGGCAATAGGCGCTCCTGCAAGCCTCTGGCCAGCAAGGGACACTGAGGGAGGGTCACCTCTGACCCCCACCTCACCTTCCAGACCCCCAGGCCCCAGACTCCACCTTCTAGGTAGGTAGCCAGGATTTCCTTGAGGCGGTTTTTTTTCTCTCTTGAAACCCCTGCATTCCCTTGTTAACACCTAGCTCTCCTTCTGCCCCCAGACCATCCGGGACTGCCAGAAGGCAATAGGCGCTCCTGCAAGCCTCTGGCCGGCAAGGGACACTGAGGGAGGGTCACCTCTGACCCCCACCTCACTTCCAGACCCCCAGGCCCCAGACTCCACCTTCTAGACCATCCGGGACTGCCAGAAGGCAATAGGCGCTCCTGCAAGCCTCTGGCCAGCAAGGGACACTGAGGGAGGGTCACCTCTGACCCCCCACCTCACTTCCAGACCCCCAGGCCCCAGACTCCACCTTCTAGGTAGGTAGCCAGGATTTCCTTGAGGCGGTTTTTTTTTCTCTCTTGAAACCCCTGCATTCCCTTGTTAACACCTAGCTCTCCTTCTGCCCCCAGGGTGACCATCCGGGACTGCCAGAAGGCAATAGGCGCTCCTGCAAGCCTCTGGCCAGCAAGGGACACTGAGGGAGGGTCACCTCTGACCCCCACCTCACTTCCAGACCCCCAGGCCCCAGACTCCACCTTCTAGACCATCCGGGGACTGCCAGAAGGCAATAGGCGCTCCTGCAAGCCTCTGGCCAGCAAGGGACACTGAGGGAGGGTCACCTCTGACCCCCACCTCACTTCCAGACCCCCAGGCCCCAGACTCCACCTTCTAGGTAGGTAGCCAGGATTTCCTTGAGGCGGTTTTTTTTCTCTCTTGAAACCCCTGCATTCCCTTGTTAACACCTAGCTCTCCTTCTGCCCCCAGACCATCCGGGACTGCCAGAAGGCAATAGGCGCTCCTGCAAGCCTCTGGCCGGCAAGGGACACTGAGGGAGGGTCACCTCTGACCCCCACCTCACTTCCAGACCCCCAGGCCCCAGACTCCACCTTCTAGACCATCCGGGACTGCCAGAAGGCAATAGGCGCTCCTGCAAGCCTCTGGCCAGCAAGGGACACTGAGGGAGGGTCACCTCTGACCCCCACCTCACTTCCAGACCCCCAGGCCCCAGACTCCACCTTCTAGGTAGGTAGCCAGGATTTCCTTGAGGCGGTTTTTTTTTCTCTCTTGAAACCCCTGCATTCCCTTGTTAACACCTAGCTCTCCTTCTGCCCCCCAGACCATCCGGGACTGCCAGAAGGCAATAGGCGCTCCTGCAAGCCTCTGGCCGGCAAGGGACACTGAGGGAGTGTCACCTCTGACCCCCACCTCACATCCAGACCCCCAGGCCCCAGACTCCACCTTCTAGACCATCCGGGACTGCCAGAAGGCAATAGGCGCTCCTGCAAGCCTCTGGCCAGCAAGGGACACTGAGGGAGGGTCACCTCTGACCCCCACCTCACTTCCAGACCCCCAGGCCCCAGACCTCCACCTTCTAGGTAGGTAGCCAGGATTTCCTTGAGGCGGTTTTTTTTCTCTCTTGAAACCCCTGCATTCCCTTGTTAACACCTAGCTCTCCTTCTGCCCCCAGACCATCCGGGGACTGCCAGAAGGCAATAGGCGCTCCTGCAAGCCTCTGGCCGGCAAGGGACACTGAGGGAGGGTCACCTCTGACCCCCACCTCACTTCCAGACCCCCAGGCCCCAGACTCCACCTTCTAGACCATCCGGGACTGCCAGAAGGCAATAGGCGCTCCTGCAAGCCTCTGGCCAGCAAGGGACACTGAGGGAGGGTCACCTCTGACCCCCACCTCACTTCCAGACCCCCAGGCCCCAGACTCCACCTTCTAGGTAGGAGCCAGATTTCCTTGAGGCGGTTTTTTTTCTCTCTTGAAACCCCTGCATTCCCTTGTTAACACCTAGCTCTCCTTCTGCCCCCAGACCATCCGGGACTGCCAGAAGGCAATAGGCGCTCCTGCAAGCCTCTGGCCGGCAAGGGACACTGAGGGAGGGTCACCTCTGACCCCCACCTCACTTCCAGACCCCCAGGCCCCAGACTCCACCTTCTAGACCATCCGGGACTGCCAGAAGGCAATAGGCGCTCCTGCAAGCCTCTGGCCAGCAAGGGACACTGAGGGAGGGTCACCTCTGACCCCCACCTCACTTCCAGACCCCCAGGCCCCAGACTCCACCTTCTAGGTAGGTAGCCAGGATTTCCTTGAGGCGGTTTTTTTTCTCTCTTGAAACCCCTGCATTCCCTTGTTAACACCTAGCTCTCCTTCTGCCCCCAGACCATCCGGGACTGCCAGAAGGCAATAGGCGCTCCTGCAAGCCTCTGGCCAGCAAGGGACACTGAGGGAGGGTCACCTCTGACCCCCACCTCACTTCCAGACCCCCAGGCCCCAGACTCCACCTTCTAGACCATTCGGGACTGCCAGAAGGCAATAGGCGCTCCTGCAAGCCTCTGGCCAGCAAGGGACACTGAGGGAGGGTCACCTCTGACCCCCACCTCACTTCCAGACCCCCAGGCCCCAGACTCCACCTTCTAGGTAGGTAGCCAGGATTTCCTTGAGGCGGTTTTTTTTCTCTCTTGAAACCCCTGCATTCCCTTGTTAACACCTAGCTCTCCTTCTGCCCCCAGACCATCCGGGACTGCCAGAAGGCAATAGGCGCTCCTGCAAGCCTCTGGCCGGCAAGGGACACTGAGGGAGGGTCACCTCTGACCCCCACCTCACTTCCAGACCCCCAGGCCCCAGACTCCACCTTCTAGACCATCCGGGACTGCCAGAAGGCAATAGGCGCTCCTGCAAGCCTCTGGCCAGCAAGGGACACTGAGGGAGGGTCACCTCTGACCCCCACCTCACTTCCAGACCCCCAGGCCCCAGACTCCACCTTCTAGGTAGGTAGCCAGGATTTCCTTGAGGCGGTTTTTTTTCTCTCTTGAAACCCCTGCATTCCCTTGTTAACACCTAGCTCTCCTTCTGCCCCCAGACCATCCGGGACTGCCAGAAGGCAATAGGCGCTCCTGCAAGCCTCTGGCCGGCAAGGGACACTGAGGGAGGGTCACCTCTGACCCCCACCTCACTTCCAGACCCCCAGGCCCCAGACTCCACCTTCTAGACCATCCGGGACTGCCAGAAGGCAATAGGCGCTCCTGCAAGCCTCTGGCCAGCAAGGGACACTGAGGGAGGGTCACCTCTGACCCCCACCTCACTTCCAGACCCCCAGGCCCCAGACTCCACCTTCTAGACCATCCGGGACTGCCAGAAGGCAATAGGCGCTCCTGCAAGCCTCTGGCCAGCAAGGGACACTGAGGGAGGGTCACCTCTGACCCCCACCTCACTTCCAGACCCCCAGGCCCCAGACTCCACCTTCTGGACCATCCGGGACTGCCAGAAGGCAATAGGCGCTCCTGCAAGCCTCTGGCCAGCAAGGGACACTGAGGGAGGGTCACCTCTGACCCCCACCTCACTTCCAGACCCCCAGGCCCCAGACTCCACCTTCTAGGTAGGTAGCCAGGATTTCCTTGAGGCGGTTTTTTTTCTCTCTTGAAACCCCTGCATTCCCTTGTTAACACCTAGCTCTCCTTCTGCCCCCAGACCATCCGGGACTGCCAGAAGGCAATAGGCGCTCCTGCAAGCCTCTGGCCGGCAAGGGACACTGAGGGAGGGTCACCTCTGACCCCCACCTCACTTCCAGACCCCCAGGCCCCAGACTCCACCTTCTAGACCATCCGGGACTGCCAGAAGGCAATAGGCGCTCCTGCAAGCCTCTGGCCAGCAAGGGACACTGAGGGAGGGTCACCTCTGACCCCCACCTCACTTCCAGACCCCCAGGCCCCAGACTCCACCTTCTAGGTAGGTAGCCAGGATTTCCTTGAGGCGGTTTTTTTTCTCTCTTGAAACCCCTGCATTCCCTTGTTAACACCTAGCTCTCCTTCTGCCCCCCAGACCATCCGGGACTGCCAGAAGGCAATAGGCGCTCCTGCAAGCCTTTGGCCGGCAAGGGACACTGAGGGAGGGTCACCTCTGACCCCCACCTCACTTCCAGACCCCCAGGCCCCAGACTCCACCTTCTAGACCATCCGGGACTGCCAGAAGGCAATAGGCGCTCCTGCAAGCCTCTGGCCAGCAAGGGACACTGAGGGAGGGTCACCTCTGACCCCCACCTCACTTCCAGACCCCCAGGCCCCAGACTCCACCTTCTAGGTAGGTAGCCAGGATTTCCTTGAGGCGGTTTTTTTTCTCTCTTGAAACCCTGCATTCCCTTGTTAACACCTAGCTCTCCTTCTGCCCCAGACCATCCGGGACTGCCAGAAGGCAATAGGCGCTCCTGCAAGCCTCTGGCCGGCAAGGGACACTGAGGGAGGGTCACCTCTGACCCCCACCTCACTTCCAGACCCCCAGGCCCCAGACTCCACCTTCTAGACCACCCGGGACTGCCAGAAGGCAATAGGCGCTCCTGCAAGCCTCTGGCCAGCAAGGGACACTGAGGGAGGGTCACCTCTGACCCCCACCTCACTTCCAGACCCCCAGGCCCCAGACTCCACCTTCTAGGTAGGTAGCCAGGATTTCCTTGAGGCGGTTTTTTTTTCTCTCTTGAAACCCCTGCATTCCCTTGTTAACACCTAGCTCTCCTTCTGCCCCCAGACCATCCGGGACTGCCAGAAGGCAATAGGCGCTCCTGCAAGCCTCTGGCCGGCAAGGGACACTGAGGGAGGGTCACCTCTGACCCCCACCTCACTTCCAGACCCCCAGGCCCCAGACTCCACCTTCTAGACCATCCGGGACTGCCAGAAGGCAATAGGCGCTCCTGCAAGCCTCTGGCCAGCAAGGGACACTGAGGGAGGGTCACCTCTGACCCCCACCTCACTTCCAGACCCCCAGGCCCCAGACTCCACCTTCTAGGTAGGTAGCCAGGATTTCCTTGAGGCGGTTTTTTTTCTCTCTTGAAACCCCTGCATTCCCTTGTTAACACCTAGCTCTCCTTCTGCCCCCAGACCATCCGGGACTGCCAGAAGGCAATAGGCGCTCCTGCAAGCCTCTGGCCGGCAAGGGACACTGAGGGAGGGTCACCTCTGACCCCCACCTCACTTCCAGACCCCCAGGCCCCAGACTCCACCTTCTAGACCATCCGGGACTGCCAGAAGGCAATAGGCGCTCCTGCAAGCCTCTGGCCAGCAAGGGACACTGAGGGAGGGTCACCTCTGACCCCCACCTCACTTCCAGACCCCCAGGCCCCAGACTCCACCTTCTAGGTAGGTAGCCAGGATTTCCTTGAGGCGGTTTTTTTTCTCTCTTGAAACCCCCTGCATTCCCTTGTTAACACCTAGCTCTCCTTCTGCCCCCAGACCATCCGGGACTGCCAGAAGGCAATAGGCGCTCCTGCAAGCCTCTGGCCGGCAAGGGACACTGAGGGAGGGTCACCTCTGACCCCCACCTCACTTCCAGACCCCCAGGCCCCAGACTCCACCTTCTAGACCATCCGGGACTGCCAGAAGGCAATAGGCGCTCCTGCAAGCCTCTGGCCAGCAAGGGACACTGAGGGAGGGTCACCTCTGACCCCCACCTCACTTCCAGACCCCCAGGCCCCAGACTCCACCTTCTAGGTAGGTAGCCAGGATTTCCTTGAGGCGGTTTTTTTTCTCTCTTGAAACCCCTGCATTCCCTTGTTAACACCTAGCTCTCCTTCTGCCCCCCAGACCATCCGGGACTGCCAGAAGGCAATAGGCGCTCCTGCAAGCCTCTGGCCGGCAAGGGACACTGAGGGAGTGTCACCTCTGACCCCCACCTCACATCCAGACCCCCAGGCCCCAGACTCCACCTTCTAGACCATCCGGGACTGCCAGAAGGCAATAGGCGCTCCTGCAAGCCTCTGGCCAGCAAGGGACACTGAGGGAGGGTCACCTCTGACCCCCACCTCACTTCCAGACCCCCAGGCCCCAGACTCCACCTTCTAGGTAGGTAGCCAGGATTTCCTTGAGGCGGTTTTTTTTCTCTCTTGAAACCCCTGCATTCCCTTGTTAACACCTAGCTCTCCTTCTGCCCCCAGACCATCCGGGACTGCCAGAAGGCAATAGGCGCTCCTGCAAGCCTCTGGCCGGCAAGGGACACTGAGGGAGGGTCACCTCTGACCCCCACCTCACTTCCAGACCCCCAGGCCCCAGACTCCACCTTCTAGACCATCCGGGACTGCCAGAAGGCAATAGGCGCTCCTGCAAGCCTCTGGCCAGCAAGGGACACTGAGGGAGGGTCACCTCTGACCCCCACCTCACTTCCAGACCCCCAGGCCCCAGACTCCACCTTCTAGGTAGGTAGCCAGGATTTCCTTGAGGCGGTTTTTTTTCTCTCTTGAAACCCCTGCATTCCCTTGTTAACACCTAGCTCTCCTTCTGCCCCCAGACCATCCGGGACTGCCAGAAGGCAATAGGCGCTCCTGCAAGCCTCTGGCCGGCAAGGGACACTGAGGGAGGGTCACCTCTGACCCCCACCTCACTTCCAGACCCCCAGGCCCCAGACTCCACCTTCTAGACCATCCGGGACTGCCAGAAGGCAATAGGCGCTCCTGCAAGCCTCTGGCCAGCAAGGGACACTGAGGGAGGGTCACCTCTGACCCCCACCTCACTTCCAGACCCCCAGGCCCCAGACTCCACCTTCTAGGTAGGTAGCCAGGATTTCCTTGAGGCGGTTTTTTTTCTCTCTTGAAACCCCTGCATTCCCTTGTTAACACCTAGCTCTCCTTCTGCCCCCAGACCATCCGGGACTGCCAGAAGGCAATAGGCGCTCCTGCAAGCCTCTGGCCAGCAAGGGACACTGAGGGAGGGTCACCTCTGACCCCCACCTCACTTCCAGACCCCCAGGCCCCAGACTCCACCTTCTAGACCATTCGGGACTGCCAGAAGGCAATAGGCGCTCCTGCAAGCCTCTGGCCAGCAAGGGACACTGAGGGAGGGTCACCTCTGACCCCCACCTCACTTCCAGACCCCCAGGCCCCAGACTCCACCTTCTAGGTAGGTAGCCAGGATTTCCTTGAGGCGGTTTTTTTTCTCTCTTGAAACCCCTGCATTCCCTTGTTAACACCTAGCTCTCCTTCTGCCCCCAGACCATCCGGGACTGCCAGAAGGCAATAGGCGCTCCTGCAAGCCTCTGGCCGGCAAGGGACACTGAGGGAGGGTCACCTCTGACCCCCACCTCACTTCCAGACCCCCAGGCCCCAGACTCCACCTTCTAGACCATCCGGGACTGCCAGAAGGCAATAGGCGCTCCTGCAAGCCTCTGGCCAGCAAGGGACACTGAGGGAGGGTCACCTCTGACCCCCACCTCACTTCCAGACCCCCAGGCCCCAGACTCCACCTTCTAGGTAGGTAGCCAGGATTTCCTTGAGGCGGTTTTTTTTCTCTCTTGAAACCCCTGCATTCCCTTGTTAACACCTAGCTCTCCTTCTGCCCCCAGACCATCCGGGACTGCCAGAAGGCAATAGGCGCTCCTGCAAGCCTCTGGCCGGCAAGGGACACTGAGGGAGGGTCACCTCTGACCCCCACCTCACTTCCAGACCCCCAGGCCCCAGACTCCACCTTCTAGACCATCCGGGACTGCCAGAAGGCAATAGGCGCTCCTGCAAGCCTCTGGCCAGCAAGGGACACTGAGGGAGGGTCACCTCTGACCCCCACCTCACTTCCAGACCCCCAGGCCCCAGACTCCACCTTCTAGACCATCCGGGACTGCCAGAAGGCAATAGGCGCTCCTGCAAGCCTCTGGCCAGCAAGGGACACTGAGGGAGGGTCACCTCTGACCCCCACCTCACTTCCAGACCCCCAGGCCCCAGACTCCACCTTCTGGACCATCCGGGACTGCCAGAAGGCAATAGGCGCTCCTGCAAGCCTCTGGCCAGCAAGGGACACTGAGGGAGGGTCACCTCTGACCCCCACCTCACTTCCAGACCCCCAGGCCCCAGACTCCACCTTCTAGGTAGGTAGCCAGGATTTCCTTGAGGCGGTTTTTTTTCTCTCTTGAAACCCCTGCATTCCCTTGTTAACACCTAGCTCTCCTTCTGCCCCCAGACCATCCGGGACTGCCAGAAGGCAATAGGCGCTCCTGCAAGCCTCTGGCCGGCAAGGGACACTGAGGGAGGGTCACCTCTGACCCCCACCTCACTTCCAGACCCCCAGGCCCCAGACTCCACCTTCTAGACCATCCGGGACTGCCAGAAGGCAATAGGCGCTCCTGCAAGCCTCTGGCCAGCAAGGGACACTGAGGGAGGGTCACCTCTGACCCCCACCTCACTTCCAGACCCCCAGGCCCCAGACTCCACCTTCTAGGTAGGTAGCCAGGATTTCCTTGAGGCGGTTTTTTTTCTCTCTTGAAACCCCTGCATTCCCTTGTTAACACCTAGCTCTCCTTCTGCCCCCAGACCATCCGGGACTGCCAGAAGGCAATAGGCGCTCCTGCAAGCCTTTGGCCGGCAAGGGACACTGAGGGAGGGTCACCTCTGACCCCCACCTCACTTCCAGACCCCCAGGCCCCAGACTCCACCTTCTAGACCATCCGGGACTGCCAGAAGGCAATAGGCGCTCCTGCAAGCCTCTGGCCAGCAAGGGACACTGAGGGAGGGTCACCTCTGACCCCCACCTCACTTCCAGACCCCCAGGCCCCAGACTCCACCTTCTAGGTAGGTAGCCAGGATTTCCTTGAGGCGGTTTTTTTTCTCTCTTGAAACCCCTGCATTCCCTTGTTAACACCTAGCTCTCCTTCTGCCCCCAGACCATCCGGGACTGCCAGAAGGCAATAGGCGCTCCTGCAAGCCTCTGGCCGGCAAGGGACACTGAGGGAGGGTCAC
>JAKSZU010001008.1:0-24037 GCA_026018925.1 Tupaia tana
TCTGAGGTCTCTGTTTCTCTCTGCTCCTGTCTCCTCATTTTTTTTTGGTAATTTTTCCTTTTTACGATTTTTTTAAAGGTAGAATTTCTCTCTGGCTCTCAGCTCCATCTTTTGTATTGTTAATAAGCCCTTCTGCTCCTTTCTCCCAGGCAGGAGAGTTTAGCCTCTGAGAAGATTCCACATGGATACTGGGAACTAGATATTTCAGGGCACAGGCGAAATGAAGATTTTCTACTCATAATTCAGCCTCCAGCAAGCAAAGCTAGTGTGGTAGGGAGCCCCTCTGGCCTCTATCCCTGTCTCTGTGTCTCTGAGGTCTCTGTCTCTCTCTGCTCCTGTCTCCTCATTTTTTTTTGGTAATTTTTCCTTTTTACGATTTTTTTAAAGGTAGAATTTCTCTCTGGCTCTCAGCTCCATCTTTTGTATTGTTAATAAGCCCTTCTGCTCCTTTCTCCCAGGCAGGAGAGTTGAGCCTCTGAGAAGATTCCACATGGATACTGGGAACTAGATATTTCAGGGCACAGGCGAAATGAAGATTTTCTACTCATAATTCAGCCTCCAGCAAGCAAAGCTAGTGTGGTAGGGAGCCCCTCTGGCCTCTATCCCTGTCTCTGTGTCTCTGAGGTCTCTGTCTCTCTCTGCTCCTGTCTCCTCATTTTTTTTTTTGGTAATTTTTCCTTTTTACGATTTTTTTAAAGGTAGAATTTACTCTGGCTCTCAGCTCCATCTTTTGTATTGTTAATAAGCCCTTCTGCTCCTTTCTCCCAGGCAGGAGAGTTGAGCCTCTGAGAAGATTTCCACATGGATACTGGGAACTAGATTTTTCAGGGCACAGGCGAAATGAAGATTTTCTACTCATAATTCAGCCTCCAGCAAGCAAAGCTAGTGTGGTAGGGAGCCCCTCTGGCCTCTATCCCTGACTCTGTGTCTCTGAGGTCTCTGTTTCTCTCTGCTCCTGTCTCCTCATTTTTTTTTGGTAATTTTTCCTTTTTACGATTTTTTTAAAGGTAGAATTTCTCTCTGGCTCTCAGCTCCATCTTTTGTATTGTTAATAAGCCCTTCTGCTCCTTTCTCCCAGGCAGGAGAGTTGAGCCTCTGAGAAGATTCCACATGGATACTGGGAACTAGATATTTCAGGGCACAGGCGAAATGAAGATTTTCTACTCATAATTCAGCCTCCAGCAAGCAAAGCTAGTGTGGTAGGGAGCCCCTCTGGCCTCTATCCCTGTCTCTGTGTCTCTGAGGTCTCTGTCTCTCTCTGCTCCTGTCTCCTCATGTTTTTTTGGTAATTTTCCTTTTTACGATTTTTTTAAAGGTAGAATTTCTCTCTGGCTCGGAGCTCCATCTTTTGTTTTGTTAATAAGCCCTTCTGCTCCTTTCTCCCAGGCAGGAGAGTTGAGCCTCTGAGAAGATTCCACATGGATACTGGGAACTAGATATTTCAGGGCACAGGCGAAATGAAGATTTTCTACTCATAATTCAGCCTCCAGCAAGCAAAGCTAGTGTGGTAGGGAGCCCCTCTGGCCTCTATCCCTGTCTCTGTGTCTCTGAGGTCTCTGTCTCTCTCTGCTCCTGTCTCCTCATATTTTTTTGGTAATTTTTCCTTTTGACGATTTTTTCAAAGGTAGAATTTCTCTCTGGCTCTCAGCTCCATCTTTTGTACTGTTAATAAGCTCTTCTGCTCCTTTCTCCCAGGCAGGAGAGTTGAGCCTCTGAGAAGATTCCACATGGATACTGGGAGCTAGATATTTCAGGGCACAGGCGAAATGAAGATTTTCTACTCATAATTCAGCCTCCAGCAAGCAAAGCTAGTGTGGTAGGGAGCCCCTCTGGCCTCTATCCCTGTCTCTGTGTCTCTGAGGTCTCTGTCTCTCTCTGCTCCTGTCTCCTCATTTTTTTTTGGTTAATTTTTCCTTTTTACGATTTTTTTAAAGGGTAGAATTACTCTCTGGCTCTCAGCTCCATCTTTTGTATTGTTAATAAGCCCTTCTGCTCCTTTCTCCCAGGCAGGAGAGTTGAGCCTCTGAGAAGATTCCACATGGATACTGGGAACTAGATATTTCAGGGCACAGGCGAAATGAAGACTTTCTACTCATAATTCAGCCTCCAGCAAGCAAAGCTAGTGTGGTAGGGAGCCCCTCTGGCCTCTATCCCTGTCTCTGTGTCTCTGAGGTCTCTGTCTCTCTCTGCTCCTGTCTCCTCATATTTTTTTTGGTAATTTTTCCTTTTTACGATTTTTTTAAAGGTAGAATTTCTCTCTGGCTCTCAGCTCCATCTTTTGTATTGTTAATAAGCCCTTCTGCTCCTTTCTCCCAGGCAGGAGAGTTGAGCCTCTGAGAAGATTCCACATGGATACTGGGAACTAGATATTTCAGGGCACAGGCGAAATGAAGATTTTCTACTCATAATTCAGCCTCCAGCAAGCAAAGCTAGTGTGGTAGGGAGCCCCTCTGGCCTCTATCCCTGTCTCTGTGTCTCTGAGGTCTCTGTCTCTCTCTGCTCCTGTCTCCTCATTTTTTTTTTGGTAATTTTTCCTTTTTACGATTTTTTTAAAGGTAGAATTTCTCTCTGGCTCTCAGCTCCATCTTTTGTATTGTTAATAAGCCCTTCTGCTCCTTTCTCCCAGGCAGGAGAGTTGAGCCTCTGAGAAGATTCCACATGGATACTGGGAACTAGATATTTCAGGGCACAGGCGAAATGAAGATTTTCTACTCATAATTCAGCCTCCAGCAAGCAAAGCTAGTGTGGTAGGGAGCCCCTCTGGCCTCTATCCCTGTCTCTGTGTCTCTGAGGTCTCTGTCTCTCTCTGCTCCTGTCTCCTCATATTTTTTTGGTAATTTTTCCTTTTTACGATTTTTTTAAAGGTAGAATTTCTCTCTGGCTCTCAGCTCCATCTTTTGTATTGTTAATAAGCCCTTCTGCTCCTTTCTTCCAGGCAGGAGAGTTGAGCCTCTGAGAAGATTCCACATGGATACTGGGAACTAGATATTTCAGGGCACAGGCGAAATGAAGATTTTCTACTCATAATTCAGCCTCCAGCAAGCAAAGCTAGTGTGGTAGGGAGCCCCTATGGCCTCTATCCCTGTCTCTGTGTCTCTGAGGTCTCTGTCTCTCTCTGCTCCTGTCTCCTCATTTTTTTTGGTAATTTTTCCTTTTTACGATTTTTTTAAAGGTAGAATTTCTCTCTGGCTCTCAGCTCCATCTTTTGTATTGTTAATAAGCCCTTCTGCTCCTTTCTCCCAGGCAGGAGAGTTGAGCCTCTGAGAAGATTCCACATGGATACTGGGAACTAGATATTTCAGGGCACAGGCGAAATGAAGATTTTCTACTCATAATTCAGCCTCCAGCAAGCAAAGCTAGTGTGGTAGGGAGCCCCTCTGGCCTCTATCACTTTCTCTGTGTCTCTGAGGTCTCTGTCTCTCTCTGCTCCTGTCTCCTCATTTTTTTTGGTAATTTTTCCTTTTTACGATTTTTTTAAAGGTAGAATTTCTCTCTGGCTCTCAGCTCCACCTTTTGTATTGTTAATAAGCCCTTCTGCTCCTTTCTCCCAGGCAGGAGAGTTGAGCCTCTGAGAAGATTCCACATGGATACTGGGAACTAGATATTTCAGGGCACAGGCGAAATGAAGATTTTCTACTCATAATTCAGTCTCCAGCAAGCAAAGCTAGTGTGGTAGGGAGCCCCTCTGGCCTCTATCCCTGTCTCTGTGTCTCTGAGGTCTCTGTCTCTCTCTGCTCCTGTCTCCTCATTTTTTTTTGGTAATTTTTTCCTTTTTACGATTTTTTTAAAGGTAGAATTTCTCTCTGGCTCTCAGCTCCATCTTTTGTATTGTTAATAAGCCCTTCTGCTCCTTTCTCCCAGGCAGGAGAGTTGAGCCTCTGAGAAGATTCCACATGGATACTGGGAACTAGATATTTCAGGGCACAGGCGAAATGAAGATTTTCTACTCATAATTCAGCCTCCAGCAAGCAAAGCTAGTGTGGTAGGGAGCCCCTCTGGCCTCTATCCCTGTCTCTGTGTCTCTGAGGTCTCTGTCTCTCTCTGCTCCTGTCTCCTCATTTTTTTTTGGTAATTTTTCCTCTTTTACGATTTTTTTAAAGGTAGAATTTCTCTCTGGCTCTCAGATCCATCTTTTGTATTGTTAATAAGCCCTTCTGCTCCTTTCTCCCAGGCAGGAGAGTTGAGCCTCTGAGAAGATTCCACATGGATACTGGGAACTAGATATTTCAGGGCACAGGCGAAATGAAGATTTTCTACTCATAATTCAGCCTCCAGCAAGCAAAGCTAGTGTGGTAGGGAGCCCCTCTGGCCTCTATCCCTGTCTCTGTGTCTCTGAGGTCTCTGTTTCTCTCTGCTCCTGTCTCCTCATTTTTTTTTGGTAATTTTTCCTTTTTACGATTTTTTTAAAGGTAGAATTTCTCTCTGGCTCTCAGCTCCATCTTTTGTATTGTTAATAAGCCCTTCTGCTCCTTTCTCCCAGGCAGGAGAGTTGAGCCTCTGAGAAGATTCCACATGGATACTGGGAACTAGATATTTCAGGGCACAGGCGAAATGAAGATTTTCTACTCATAATTCAGCCTCCAGCAAGCAAAGCTAGTGTGGTAGGGAGCCCCTCTGGCCTCTATCCCTGTCTCTGTGTCTCTGAGGTCTCTGTCTCTCTCTGCTCCTGTCTCCTCATTTTTTTTTGGTAATTTTTCCTTTTTACGATTTTTTTAAAGGTAGAATTTCTCTCTGGCTCTCAGCTCCATCTTTTGTATTGTTAATAAGCCCTTCTGCTCCTTTCTCCCAGGCAGGAGAGTTGAGCCTCTGAGAAGATTCCACATGGATACTGGGAACTAGATATTTCAGGGCACAGGCGAAATGAAGATTTTCTACTCATAATTCAGCCTCCAGCAAGCAAAGCTAGTGTGGTAGGGAGCCCCTCTGGCCTCTATCCCTGTCTCTGTGTCTCTGAGGTCTCTGTCTCTCTCTGCTCCTGTCTCCTCATTTTTTTTTGGTAATTTTTCCTTTTTACGATTTTTTTAAAGGTAGAATTTACTCTGGCTCTCAGCTCCATCTTTTGTATTGTTAATAAGCCCTTCTGCTCCTTTCTCCCAGGCAGGAGAGTTGAGCCTCTGAGAAGATTCCACATGGATACTGGGAACTAGATTTTTCAGGGCACAGGCGAAATGAAGATTTTCTACTCATAATTCAGCCTCCAGCAAGCAAAGCTAGTGTGGTAGGGAGCCCCTCTGGCCTCTATCCCTGACTCTGTGTCTCTGAGGTCTCTGTTTCTCTCTGCTCCTGTCTCCTCATTTTTTTTTTTGGTAATTTTTCCTTTTTACGATTTTTTTAAAGGTAGAATTTCTCTCTGGCTCTCAGCTCCATCTTTTGTATTGTTAATAAGCCCTTCTGCTCCTTTCTCCCAGGCAGGAGAGTTGAGCCTCTGAGAAGATTCCACATGGATACTGGGAACTAGATATTTCAGGGCACAGGCGAAATGAAGATTTTCTACTCATAATTCAGCCTCCAGCAAGCAAAGCTAGTGTGGTAGGGAGCCCCTCTGGCCTCTATCCCTGTCTCTGTGTCTCTGAGGTCTCTGTCTCTCTCTGCTCCTGTCTCCTCATGTTTTTTTGGTAATTTTTCCTTTTTACGATTTTTTTAAAGGTAGAATTTCTCTCTGGCTCGGAGCTCCATCTTTTGTTTTGTTAATAAGCCCTTCTGCTCCTTTCTCCCAGGCAGGAGAGTTGAGCCTCTGAGAAGATTCCACATGGATACTGGGAACTAGATATTTCAGGGCACAGGGCGAAATGAAGATTTTCTACTCATAATTCAGCCTCCAGCAAGCAAAGCTAGTGTGGTAGGGAGCCCCTCTGGCCTCTATCCCTGTCTCTGTGTCTCTGAGGTCTCTGTCTCTCTCTGCTCCTGTCTCCTCATTTTTTTTTGGTAATTTTTCCTTTTTACGATTTTTTTAAAGGTAGAATTTCTCTCTGGCTCTCAGCTCCATCTTTTGTACTGTTAATAAGCTCTTCTGCTCCTTTCTCCCAGGCAGGAGAGTTGAGCCTCTGAGAAGATTCCACATGGATACTGGGAGCTAGATATTTCAGGGCACAGGCGAAATGAAGATTTTCTACTCATAATTCAGCCTCCAGCAAGCAAAGCTAGTGTGGTAGGGAGCCCCTCTGGCCTCTATCCCTGTCTCTGTGTCTCTGAGGTCTCTGTCTCTCTCTGCTCCTGTCTCCTCATTTTTTTTTGGTAATTTTTCCTTTTTACGATTTTTTTAAAGGTAGAATTACTCTCTGGCTCTCAGCTCCATCTTTTGTATTGTTAATAAGCCCTTCTGCTCCTTTCTCCCAGGCAGGAGAGTTGAGCCTCTGAGAAGATTCCACATGGATACTGGGAACTAGATATTTTCAGGGCACAGGCGAAATGAAGACTTTCTACTCATAATTCAGCCTCCAGCAAGCAAAGCTAGTGTGGTAGGGAGCCCCTCTGGCCTCTATCCCTGTCTCTGTGTCTCTGAGGTCTCTGTCTCTCTCTGCTCCTGTCTCCTCATTTTTTTTTTGGTAATTTTTCCTTTTTACGATTTTTTTAAAGGTAGAATTTCTCTCTGGCTCTCAGCTCCATCTTTTGTATTGTTAATAAGCCCTTCTGCTCCTTTCTCCCAGGCAGGAGAGTTGAGCCTCTGAGAAGATTCCACATGGATACTGGGGAACTAGATATTTCAGGGCACAGGCGAAATGAAGATTTTCTACTCATAATTCAGCCTCCAGCAAGCAAAGCTAGTGTGGTAGGGAGCCCCTCTGGCCTCTATCCCTGTCTCTGTGTCTCTGAGGTCTCTGTCTCTCTCTGCTCCTGTCTCCTCATTTTTTTTGGTAATTTTTCCTTTTTACGATTTTTTTAAATGTAGAATTTCTCTCTGGCTCTCAGCTCCATCTTTTGTATTGTTAATAAGCCCTTCTGCTCCTTTCTCCCAGGCAGGAGAGTTGAGCCTCTGAGAAGATTCCACATGGATACTGGGAACTAGATATTTCAGGGCACAGGCGAAATGAAGATTTTCTACTCATAATTCAGCCTCCAGCAAGCAAAGCTAGTGTGGTAGGGAGCCCCTCTGGCCTCTATCCCTGTCTCTGTGTCTCTGAGGTCTCTGTCTCTCTCTGCTCCTGTCTCCTCATTTTTTTTGGTAATTTTTCCTTTTTACGATTTTTTTAAAGGTAGAATTTCTCTCTGGCTCTCAGCTCCATCTTTTGTATTGTTAATAAGCCCTTCTGCTCCTTTCTCCCAGGCAGGAGAGTTGAGCCTCTGAGAAGATTCCACATGGATACTGGGAACTAGATATTTCAGGGCACAGGCGAAATGAAGATTTTCTACTCATAATTCAGCCTCCAGCAAGCAAAGCTAGTGTGGTAGGGAGCCCCTCTGGCCTCTATCCCTGTCTCTGTGTCTCTGAGGTCTCTGTCTCTCTCTGCTCCTGTCTCCTCATTTTTTTTTTGGTAATTTTTCCTTTTTACGATTTTTTTGAAGGTAGAATTTCTCTCTGGCTCTCAGCTCCATCTTTTGTATTGTTAATAAGCCCTTCTGCTCCTTTCTCCCAGGCAGGAGAGTTGAGCCTCTGAGAAGATTCCACATGGATACTGGGAACTAGATATTTCAGGGCACAGGCGAAATGAAGATTTTCTACTCATAATTCAGCCTCCAGCAAGCAAAGCTAGTGTGGTAGGGAGCCCCTCTGGCCTCTATCCCTGTCTCTGTGTCTCTGAGGTCTCTGTCACTCTCTGCTCCTGTCTCCTCATTTTTTTGGTAATTTTTCCTTTTTACGATTTTTTTAAAGGTAGAATTTCTCTCTGGATCTCAGCTCCATCTTTTGCACTGTTAATAAGCCCTTCTGCTCCTTTCTCCCAGGCAGGAGAGTTGAGCCTCTGAGAAGATTCCACATGGATACTGGGAACTAGATATTTCAGGGCACAGGCGAAAATGGAAGATTTTCTACTCATAATTCAGCCTCCAGCAAGCAAAGCTAGTGTGGTAGGGAGCCCCTCTGGCCTCTATCCCTGTCTCTGTGTCTCTGAGGTCTCTGTCTCTCTCTGCTCCTGTCTCCTCAATTTTTTTTGGTAATTTTTCCTTTTTACGATTTTTTTAAAGGTAGAATTTCTCTCTGGCTCTCAGCTCCATCTTTTGTATTGTTAATAAGCCCTTCTGCTCCTTTCTCCCAGGCAGGAGTGTTGAGCCTCTGAGAAGATTCCACATGGATACTGTTAACTAGATATTTCAGGGCACAGGCGAAATGAAGATTTTCTACTCATAATTCAGCCTCCAGCAAGCAAAGCTAGTGTGGTAGGGAGCCCCTCTGGCCTCTATCCCTGTCTCTGTGTCTCTGAGGTCTCTGTCTCTCTCTGCTCCTGTCTCCTCAATTTTTTTTGGTAATTTTTCCTTTTTACGATTTTTTTTAAAGGTAGAATTTCTCTCTGGCTCTCAGCTCCATCTTTTGTATTGTTAATAAGCCCTTCTGCTCCTTTCTCCCAGGCAGGAGAGTTGAGCCTCTGAGAAGATTCCACATGGATACTGGGAACTAGATATTTCAGGGCACAGGCGAAATGAAGATTTTCTACTCATAATTCAGCCTCCAGCAAGCAAAGCTAGTGTGGTAGGGAGCCCCTCTGGCCTCTATCCCTGTCTCTGTGTCTCTGAGGTCTCTGTTTCTCTCTGCTCCTGTCTCCTCATTTTTTTTTGGTAATTTTTCCTTTTTACGATTTTTTTAAAGGTAGAATTTCTCTCTGGCTCTCAGCTCCATCTTTTGTATTGTTAATAAGCCCTTCTGCTCCTTTCTCCCAGACAGGAGAGTTGAGCCTCTGAGAAGATTCCACATGGATACTGGGAACTAGATATTTCAGGGCACAGGCGAAATGAAGATTTTCTACTCATAATTCAGCCTCCAGCAAGCAAAGCTAGTGTGGTAGGGAGCCCCTCTGGCCTCTATCCCTGTCTCTGTGTCTCTGAGGTCTCTGTCTCTCTCTGCTCCTGTCTCCTCATGTTTTTTTGGTAATTTTTCCTTTTTACGATTTTTTTTAAAGGTAGAATTTCTCTCTGGCTCTGAGCTCCATCTTTTGTTTTGTTAATAAGCCCTTCTGCTCCTTTCTCCCAGGCAGGAGGGTTGAGCCTCTGAGAAGATTCCACATGGATACTGGGAACTAGATATTTCAGGGCACAGGCGAAATGAAGATTTTCTACTCATAATTCAGCCTCCAGCAAGCAAAGCTAGTGTGGTAGGGAGCCCCTCTGGCCTCTATCCCTGTCTCTGTGTCTCTGAGTTCTCTGTCTCTCTCTGCTCCTGTCTCCTCATTTTTTTTGGTAATTTTTCCTTTTTACGATTTTTTTAAAGGTAGAATTTCTCTCTGGCTCTCAGCTCCATCTTTTGTACTGTTAATAAGCTCTTCTGCTCCTTTCTCCCAGGCAGGAGAGTTGAGCCTCTGAGAAGATTCCACATGGATACTGGGAACTAGATATTTCAGGGCACAGGCGAAATGAAGATTTTCTACTCATAATTCAGCCTCCAGCAAGCAAAGCTAGTGTGGTAGGGAGCCCCTCTGGCCTCTATCCCTGTCTCTGTGTCTCTGAGGTCTCTGTCTCTCTCTGCTCCTGTCTCCTCATTTTTTTTTGGTAATTTTTCCTTTTTACGATTTTTTTAAAGGTAGAATTTCTCTCTGGCTCTCAGCTCCATCTTTGGTATTGTTAATAAGCCCTTCTGCTCCTTTCTCCCAGGCAGGAGAGTTGAGCCTCTGAGAAGATTTCCACATGGATACTGGGAACTAGATATTTTCAGGGCACAGGCGAAATGAAGACTTTCTACTCATAATTCAGCCTCCAGCAAGCAAAGCTAGTGTGGTAGGGAGCCCCTCTGGCCTCTATCCCTGTCTCTGTGTCTCTGAGGTCTCTGTCTCTCTCTGCTCCTGTCTCCTCATTTTTTTTTTTGGTAATTTTTCCTTTTTACGATTTTTTTAAAGGTAGAATTTCTCTCTGGCTCTCAGCTCCATCTTTTGTACTGTTAATAAGCTCTTCTGCTCCTTTCTCCCAGGCAGGAGAGTTGAGCCTCTGAGAAGATTCCACATGGATACTGGGAACTAGATATTTCAGGGCACAGGCGAAATGAAGATTTTCTACTCATAATTCAGCCTCCAGCAAGCAAAGCTAGTGTGGTAGGGAGCCCTCTGGCCTCTATCCCTGTCTCTGTGTCTCTGAGGTCTCTGTCTCTCTCTGCTCCTGTCTCCTCATTTTTTTTTGGTAATTTTTCCTTTTTACGATTTTTTTAAAGGTAGAATTTCTCTCTGGCTCTCAGCTCCATCTTTTGTATTGTTAATAAGCCCTTCTGCTCCTTTCTCCCAGGCAGGAGAGTTGAGCCTCTGAGAAGATTCCACATGGATACTGGGAACAAGATTTTTCAGGGCACAGGCGAAATGAAGAATTTCTACTCATAATTCAGCCTCCAGCAAGCAAAGCTAGTGTGGTAGGGAGCCCCTCTGGCCTCTATCCCTGTCTCTGTGTCTCTGAGGTCTCTGTCTCTCTCTGCTCCTGTCTCCTCATTTTTTTTTTTGGTAATTTTTCCTTTTTACGATTTTTTTAAAGGTAGAATTTCTCTCTGGCTCTCAGCTCCATCTTTTGTATTGTTAATAAGCCCTTCTGCTCCTTTCTCCCAGGCAGGAGAGTTGAGCCTCTGAGAAGATTCCACATGGATACTGGGAACTAGATATTTCAGGGCACAGGCGAAATGAAGATTTTCTACTCATAATTCAGCCTCCAGCAAGCAAAGCTAGTGTGGTAGGGAGCCCCTCTGGCCTCTATCCCTGTCTCTGTATCTCTGAGGTCTCTGTCTCTCTCTGCTCCTGTCTCCTCATTTTTTTTTGGTAATTTTTCCTTTTTACGATTTTTTTAAAGGTAGAATTTCTCTCTGGCTCTCAGCTCCATCTTTTGTACTGTTAATAAGCTCTTCTGCTCCTTTCTCCCAGGCAGGAGAGTTGAGCCTCTGAGAAGATTCCACATGGATACTGGGAACTAGATATTTCAGGGCACAGGCGAAATGAAGATTTTCTACTCATAATTCAGCCTCCAGCAAGCAAAGCTCGTGTGGTAGGGAGCCCCTCTGGCCTCTATCCCTGTCTCTGTGTCTCTGAGGTTTCTGTCTCTCTCTGCTCCTGTCTCCTCATTTTTTTTTGGTAATTTTTCCTTTTTACGATTTTTTTAAAGGTAGAATTTCTCTCTGGCTCTCAGCTCCATCTTTTGTATTGTTAATAAGCCCTTCTGCTCCTTTCTCCCAGGCAGGAGAGTTGAGCCTCTGAGAAGATTCCACATGGATACTGGGAACTAGATATTTCAGGGCACAGGTGAAATGAAGATTTTCTACTCATAATTCAGCCTCCAGCAAGCAAAGCTAGTGTGGTAGGGAGCCCCTCTGGCCTCTATCCCTGTCTCTGTGTCTCTGAGGTCTCTGTCTCTCTCTGCTCCTGTCTCCTCATTTTTTTTGGTAATTTTTCCTTTTTACGATTTTTTTAAAGGTAGAATTTCTCTCTGGCTCTCAGCTCCATCTTTTGTATTGTTAATAAGCCCTTCTGCTCCTTTCTCCCAGGCAGGAGAGTTGAGCCTCTGAGAAGATTCCACATGGATACTGGGAACTAGATATTTCAGGGCACAGGCGAAATGAAGATTTTCTACTCATAATTCAGCCTCCAGCAAGCAAAGCTAGTGTGGTAGGGAGCCCCTCTGGCCTCTATCCCTGTCTCTGTGTCTCTGAGGTCTCTGTCTCTCTCTGCTCCTGTCTCCTCATTTTTTTTTTGGTAATTTTTCCTTTTTACGATTTTTTTAAAGGTAGAATTTCTCTCTGGCTCTCAGCTCCATCTTTTGTATTGTTAATAAGCCCTTCTGCTCCTTTCTCCCAGGCAGGAGAGTTGAGCCTCTGAGAAGAATCCACATGGATACTGGGAACTAGATATTTCAGGGCACAGGCGAAATGAAGATTTTCTACTCATAATTCAGCCTCCAGCAAGCAAAGCTAGTGTGGTAGGGAGCCCCTCTGGCCTCTATCCCTGTCTCTGTGTCTCTGAGGTCTCTGTCTCTCTCTGCTCCTGTCTCCTCATTTTTTTTTGGTAATTTTTCCTTTTTACGATTTTTTTAAAGGTAGAATTTATCTCTGACTCTCAGCTCCATCTTTTGTATTGTTAATAAGCCCTTCTGCTCCTTTCTCCCAGGCAGGAGAGTTGAGCCTCTGAGAAGATTCCACATGGATACTGGGAACTAGATATTTCAGGGCACAGGCGAAATGAAGATTTTCTACTCATAATTCAGCCTCCAGCAAGCAAAGCTAGTGTGGTAGGGAGCCCCTCTGGCCTCTATCCCTGTCTCTGTGTCTCTGAGGTCTCTGTCTCTCTCTGCTCCTGTCTCCTCATTTTTTTTTGGTAATTTTTCCTTTTTACGATTTTTTTAAAGGTAGAATTTCTCTCTGGCTCTCAGCTCCATCTTTTGTATTGTTAATAAGCCCTTCTGCTCCTTTCTTCCAGGCAGGAGAGTTGAGCCTCTGAGAAGATTCCACATGGATACTGGGAACTAGATATTTCAGGGCACAGGCGAAATGAAGATTTCCTACTCATAATTCAGCCTCCAGCAAGCAAAGCTAGTGTGGTAGGGAGCCCCTCTGGCCTCTATCCCTGTCTCTGTGTCTCTGAGGTCTCTGTCTCTCTCTGCTCCTGTCTCCTCATTTTTTTTTGGTAATTTTTCCTTTTTACGATTTTTTTAAAGGTAGAATTTCTCTCTGGCTCTCAGCTCCATCTTTTGTATTGTTAATAAGCCCTTCTGCTCCTTTCTCCCAGGCAGGAGAGTTGAGCCTCTGAGAAGATTCCACATGGATACTGGGAACTAGATATTTCAGGGCACAGGCGAAATGAAGATTTTCTACTCATAATTCAGCCTCCAGCAAGCAAAGCTAGTGTGGTAGGGAGCCCCTCTGGCCTCTATCCCTGTCTCTGTGTCTCTGAGGTCTCTGTCTCTCTCTGCTCCTGTCTCCTCATATTTTTTTGGTAATTTTTCCTTTTTACGATTTTTTTAAAGGTAGAATTTCTCTCTGGCTCTCAGCTCCATCTTTTGTATTGTTAATAAGCCCTTCTGCTCCTTTCTCCCAGGCAGGAGAGTTGAGCCTCTGAGAAGATTCACATGGATACTGGGAACTAGATATTTCAGGGCAACAGGCGAAATGAAGATTTTCTACTCATAATTCAGCCTCCAGCAAGCAAAGCTAATGTGGTAGGGAGCCCCTCTGGCCTCTATCCCTGTCTCTGTGTCTCTGAGGTCTCTGTCTCTCTCTGCTCCTGTCTCCTCATTTTTTTTTTGGTAATTTTTCCTTTTAACGATTTTTTTAAAGGTAGAATTTCTCTCTGGCTCTCAGCTCCATCTTTTGTATTGTTAATAAGCCCTTCTGCTCCTTTCTCCCAGGCAGGAGAGTTGAGCCTCTGAGAAGATTCCACATGGATACTGGGAACTAGATATTTCAGGGCACAGGCGAAATGAATATTTTCTACTCATAATTCAGCCTCCAGCACGCAAAGCTAGTGTGGTAGGGAGCCCCTCTGGCCTCTATCCCTGTCTCTGTGTCTCTGAGGTCTCTGTCTCTCTCTGCTCCTGTCTCCTCATTTTTTTTGGTAATTTTTCCTTTTTACGATTTTTTTAAAGGTAGAATTTCTCTCTGGCTCTCAGCTCCATCTTTTGTACTGTTAATAAGCCCTTCTGCTCCTTTCTCCCAGGCAGGAGAGTTGAGCCTCTGAGAAGATTCCACATGGATACTGGGAACTAGATATTTCAGGGCACAGGCGAAATGAAGATTTTCTACTCATAATTCAGCCTCCAGCAAGCAAAGCTAATGTGGTAGGGAGCCCCTCTGGCCTCTATCCCTGTCTCTGTGTCTCTGAGGTCTCTGTCTCTCTCTGCTCCTGTCTCCTCATTTTTTTTTTGGTAATTTTCCTTTTTACGATTTTTTTTAAAGGTAGAATTTCTCTCTGGCTCTCAGCTCCATCTTTTGTATTGTTAATAAGCCCTTCTGCTCCTTTCTCCCAGGCAGGAGAGTTGAGCCTCTGAGAAGATTCCACATGGATACTGGGAACAAGATATTTCAGGGCACAGGCGAAATGAAGATTTTCTACTCATAATTCAGCCTCCAGCAAGCAAAGCTTGTGTGGTAGGGAGCCCCTCTGGCCTCTATCCCTGTCTCTGTGTCTCTGAGGTCTCTGTTTCTCTCTGCTCCTGTCTCCTCATTTTTTTTTGGTAATTTTTCCTTTTTACGATTTTTTTAAAGGGTAGAATTTCTCTCTGGCTCTCAGCTCCATCTTTTGTATTGTTAATAAGCCCTTCTGCTCCTTTCTCCCAGGCAGGAGAGTTGAGCCTCTGAGAAGATTCCACATGGATACTGGGAACTAGATATTTCAGGGCACAGGCGAAATGAAGATTTTCTACTCATAATTCAGCCTCCAGCAAGCAAAGCTAGTGTGGTAGGGAGCCCCTCTGGCCTCTATCCCTGTCTCTGTGTCTCTGAGGTCTCTGTCTCTCTCTGCTCCTGTCTCCTCATTTTTTTTGGTAATTTTTCCTTTTTACGATTTTTTTAAAGGTAGAATTTCTCTCTGGCTCTCAGCTCCATCTTTTGTATTGTTAATAAGCCCTTCTGCTCCTTTCTCCCAGGCAGGAGAGTTGAGCCTCTGAGAAGATTCCACATGGATACTGGGAACTAGATATTTCAGGGCACAGGCGAAATGAAGATTTTCTACTCATAATTCAGCCTCCAGCAAGCAAAGCTAGTGTGGTAGGGAACCCCTCTGGCCTCTATCCCTGTCTCTGTGTCTCTGAGGTCTCTGTCTCTCTCTGCTCCTGTCTCCTCAATTTTTTTTTGGTAATTTTTCCTTTTTACGATTTTTTTAAAGGTAGAATTTCTCTCTGGCTCTCAGCTCCATCTTTTGTATTGTTAATAAGCCCTTCTGCTCCTTTCTTCCAGGCAGGAGAGTTGAGCCTCTGAGAAGATTCCACATGGATACTGGGAACTAGATATTTCAGGGCACAGGCGAAATGAAGATTTTCTACTCATAATTCAGCCTCCAGCAAGCAAAGCTAGTGTGGTAGGGAGCCCCTATGGCCTCGATCCCTGTCTCTGTGTCTCTGAGGTCTCTGTCTCTCTCTGCTCCTGTCTCCTCATTTTTTTTTGGTAATTTTTCCTTTTTACGATTTTTTTAAAGGAAGAATTTCTCTCTGGCTCTCAGCTCCATCTTTTGTATTGTTAATAAGCCCTTCTGCTCCTTTCTCCCAGGCAGGAGAGTTGAGCCTCTGAGAAGATTCCACATGGATACTGGGAACTAGATATTTCAGGGCACAGGCGAAATGAAGATTTTCTACTCATAATTCAGCCTCCAGCAAGCAAAGCTAGTGTGGTAGGGAGCCTCTCTGGCCTCTATCCCTGTCTCTGTGTCTCTGAGGTCTCTGTCTCTCTCTGCTCCTGTCTCCTCAATTTTTTTGGTAATTTTTCCTTTTTACGATTTTTTTAAAGGTAGAATTTCTCTCTGGCTCTCAGCTCCATCTTTTGTATTGTTAATAAGCCCTTCTGCTCCTTTCTCCCAGGCAGGAGAGTTGAGCCTCTGAGAAGATTCCACATGGATACTGGGAACTAGATATTTCAGGGCACAGGCGAAATGAAGATTTTCTACTCATAATTCAGTCTCCAGCAAGCAAAGCTAGTGTGGTAGGGATCCCCTCTGGCCTCTATCCCTGTCTCTGTGTCTCTGAGGTCTCTGTCTCTCTCTGCTCCTGTCTCCTCATATTTTTTTGGTAATTTTTCCTTTTTACGATTTTTTTAAAGGTAGAATTTCTCTCTGGCTCTCAGCTCCATCTTTTGTATTGTTAATAAGCCCTTCTGCTCCTTTCTCCCAGGCAGGAGAGTTGAGCCTCTGAGAAGATTCCACATGGATACTGGGAACTAGATATTTCAGGGCACAGGCGAAATGAAGATTTTCTACTCATAATTCAGCCTCCAGCAAGCAAAGCTAGTGTGGTAGGGAGCCCCTCTGGCCTCTATCCCTGTCTCTGTGTCTCTGAGGTCTCTGTCTCTCTCTGCTCCTGTCTCCTCATTTTTTTTTTGGTAATTTTTCCTTTTATGATTTTTTTAAAGGTAGAATTTCTCTCTGGCTCTCAGCTCCATCTTTTGTATTGTTAATAAGCCCTTCTGCTCCTTTCTCCCAGGCAGGAGAGTTGAGCCTCTGAGAAGATTCCACATGGATACTGGGAACTAGATATTTCAGGGCACAGGCGAAATGAAGATTTTCTACTCATAATTCAGCCTCCAGCAAGCAAAGCTAGTGTGGGTAGGGAGCCCCTCTGGCCTCTATCCCTGTCTCTGTGTCTCTGTCTCTCTCTGCTCCTCTCTCCTCATTTTTTTTTGGTAATTTTTCCTTTTTACGATTTTTTTAAAGGTAGAATTTCTCTCTGGCTCTCAGCTCCATCTTTTGTACTGTTAATAAGCCCTTCTGCTCCTTTCTCCCAGGCAGGAGAGTTGAGCCTCTCAGAAGATTCCACATGGATACTGGGAACTAGATATTTCAGGGCACAGGCGAAATGAAGATTTTCTACTCATAATTCAGCCTCCAGCAAGCAAAGCTAGTGTGGTAGGGAGCCCCTCTGGCCTCTATCCCTGTCTCTGTGTCTCTGAGGTCTCTGTCTCTCTCTGCTCCTGTCTCCTCATTTTTTTTTTGGTAATTTTTCCTTTTTACGATTTTTTTAAAGGTAGAATTTCTCTCTGGCTCTCAGCTCCATCTTTTGTATTGTTAATAAGCCCTTCTGCTCCTTTCTCCCAGGCAGGAGAGTTGAGCCTCTGAGAAGATTCCACATGGATACTGGGAACTAGATATTTCAGGGCACAGGCGAAATGAAGATTTTCTACTCATAATTCAGCCTCCAGCAAGCAAAGCTAGTGTGGTAGGGAGCCCCTCTGGCCTCTATCCCTGTCTCTGTGTCTCTGAGGTCTCTGTCTCTCTCTGCTCCTGTCTCCTCATTATTTTTTTGGTAATTTTTCCTTTTTATGATTTTTTTAAAGGTAGAATTTCTCTCTGGCTCTCAGCTCCATCTTTTGTACTGTTAATAAGCCCTTCTGCTCCTTTCTCCCAGGCAGGAGAGTTGAGCCTCTGAGAAGATTCCACATGGATACTGGGAACTAGATATTTCAGGGCACAGGCGAAATGAAGATTTTCTACTCATAATTCAGCCTCCAGCAAGCAAAGCTAGTGTGGTAGGGAGCCCCTCTGGCCTCTATCCCTGTCTCTGTGTCTCTGAGGTCTCTGTCTCTCTCTGCTCCTGTCTCCTCATATTTTTTGGAAATTTTTCCTTTTTACGATTTTTTTAAAGGTAGAATTTCTCTCTGGCTCTCAGCTCCATCTTTTGTATTGTTAATAAGCCCTTCTGCTCCTTTCTCCCAGGCAGGAGAGTTGAGCCTCTGAGAAGATTCCACATGGATACTGGGAACTAGATATTTCAGGGCACAGGTGAAATGAAGATTTTCTACTCATAATTCAGCCTCCAGCAAGCAAAGCTAGTGTGGTAGGGAGCCCCTCTGGCCTCTATCCCTGTCTCTGTGTCTCTGAGGTCTCTGTCTCTCTCTGCTCCTATCTCCTCAATTTTTGTGGTAATTTTTCCTTTTTACGATTTTTTTAAAGGTAGAATTTCTCTCTGGCTCTCAGCTCCATCTTTTGTATTGTTAATAAGCCCTTCTGCTCCTTTCTCCCAGGCAGGAGAGTTGAGCCTCTGAGAAGATTCCACATGGATACTGGGAACTAGATATTTCAGGGCACAGGCGAAATGAAGATTTTCTACTCATAATTCAGCCTCCAGCAAGCAAAGCTAGTGTGGTAGGGAGCCCCTCTGGCCTCTATCCCTGTCTCTGTGTCTCTGAGGTCTCTGTTTCACTCTGCTCCTGTCTCCTCATTTTTTTTTGGTAATTTTTCCTTTTTACGATTTTTTTAAAGGTAGAATTTCTCTCTGGCTCTCAGCTCCATCTTTTGTATTGTTAATAAGCCCTTCTGCTCCTTTCTCCCAGGCAGGAGAGTTGAGCCTCTGAGAAGATTCCACATGGATACTGGGAACTAGATATTTCAGGGCACAGGCGAAATGAAGATTTTCTACTCATAATTCAGCCTCCAGCAAGCAAAGCTAGTGTGGTAGGGAGCCCCTCTGGCCTCTATCCCTGTCTCTGTGTCTCTGAGGTCTCTGTCTCTCTCTGCTCCTGTCTCCTCATTTTTTTTTGGTAATATTTCCTTTTTACGATTTTTTTAAAGGTAGAATTTCTCTCTGGCTCTCAGCTCCATCTTTTGTATTGTTAATAAGCCCTTCTGCTCCTTTCTCCCAGGCAGGAGAATTGAGCCTCTTAGAAGAATCCACATGGATACTTGGAACTAGATATTTCAGGGCACAGGCGAAATGAAGATTTTCTACTCATTATTCAGCCTCCAGCAAGCAAAGCTAGTGTGGTAGGGAGCCCCTCTGGCCTCTATCCCTGTCTCTGTGTCTCTGAGGTCTCTGTCTCTCTCTGCTCCTGTCTCCTCATTTTTTTTTGGTAATTTTTCTTTTTACGATTTTTTTAAAGGTAGAATTTCTCTCTGACTCTCAGCTCCATCTTTTGTATTGTTAATAAGCCCTTCTGCTCCTTTCTCCCAGGCAGGAGAGTTGAGCCTCTGAGAAGATTCCACATGGATACTGGGAACTAGATATTTCAGGGCACAGGCGAAATGAAGATTTTCTACTCATAATTCAGCCTCCAGCAAGCAAAGCTAGTGTGGTAGGGAGCCCCTCTGGCCTCTATCCCTGTCTCTGTGTCTCTGAGGTCTCTGTCTCTCTCTGCTCCTGTCTCCTCATTTTTTTTTGGTAATTTTTCCTTTTTACGATTTTTTTAAAGGTAGAATTTCTCTCTGGCTCTCAGCTCCATCTTTTGTATTGTTAATAAGCCCTTCTGCTCCTTTCTTCCAGGCAGGAGAGTTGAGCCTCTGAGAAGATTCCACATGGATACTGGGAACTAGATATTTCAGGGCACAGGCGAAATGAAGATTTTCTACTCATAATTCAGCCTCCAGCAAGCAAAGCTAGTGTGGTATGGAGCCCCTATGGCCTCTATCCCTGTCTCTGTGTCTCTGAGGTCTCTGTCTCTCTCTGCTCCTGTCTCCTCATTTTTTTTTGGTAATTTTTCCTTTTTACGATTTTTTTAAAGGTAGAATTTCTCTCTGGCTCTCAGCTCCATCTTTTCTATTGTTAATAAGCCCTTCTGCTCCTTTCTCCCAGGCAGGAGAGTTGAGCCTCTGAGAAGATTCCACATGGATACTGGGAACTAGATATTTCAGGGCACTGGCGAAATGAAGATTTTCTACTCATAATTCAGCCTCCAGCAAGCAAAGCTAGTGTGGTAGGGAGCCCCTCAGGCCTCTATCCCTGTCTCTGTGTCTCTGAGGTCTCTGTCTCTCTCTGCTCCTGTCTCCTCATTTTTTTTGGTAATTTTTCCTTTTTACGATTTTTTTAAAGGTAGAATTTCTCTCTGGCTCTCAGCTCCATCTTTTGTATTGTTAATAAGCCCTTCTGCTCCTTTCTCCCAGGCAGGAGAGTTGAGCCTCTGAGAAGATTCCACATGGATACTGGGAACTAGATATTTCAGGGCACAGGCGAAATGAAGATTTTCTACTCATAATTCAGTCTCCAGCAAGCAAAGCTAGTGTGGTAGGGAGCCCCTCTGGCCTCTATCCCTGTCTCTGTGTCTCTGAGGTCTCTGTCTCTCTCTGCTCCTGTCTCCTCATATTTTTTTGGTAATTTTTCCTTTTTACGATTTTTTTAAAGGTAGAATTTCTCTCTGGCTCTCAGCTCCATCTTTTGTATTGTTAATAAGCCCTTCTGCTCCTTTCTCCCAGGCAGGAGAGTTGAGCCTCTGAGAAGATTCCTCATGGATACTGGGAACTAGATATTTCAGGGCACAGGCGAAATGAAGATTTTCTACTCATAATTCAGCCTCCAGCAAGCAAAGCTAGTGTGGTAGGGAGCCCCTCTGGCCTCTATCCCTGTCTCTGTGTCTCTGAGGTCTCTGTCTCTCTCTGCTCCTGTCTCCTCATTTTTTTTTGGTAATTTTTCCTTTTTACGATTTTTTTAAAGGTAGAATTTCTCTCTGGCTCTCAGCTCCATCTTTTGTATTGTTAATAAGCCCTTCTGCTCCTTTCTCCCAGGCAGGAGAGTTGAGCCTCTGAGAAGATTCCACATGGATACTGGGAACTAGATATTTCAGGGCACAGGCGAAATGAAGATTTTCTACTCATAATTCAGCCTCCAGCAAGCAAAGCTAGTGTGGTAGGGAGCCCCTCTGGCCTCTATCCCTGTCTCTGTGTCTCTGAGGTCTCTGTCTCTCTCTGCTCCTGTCTCCTCAATTTTTTTGGTAATTTTTCCTTTTTACGATTTTTTTAAAGGTAGAATTTCTCTCTGGATCTCAGCTCCATCTTTTGTATTGTTAATAAGCCCTTCTGCTCCTTTCTCCCAGGCAGGAGAGTTGAGCCTCTGAGAAGATTCCACATGGATACTGGGAACTAGATATTTCAGGGCACAGGCGAAATGAAGATTTTCTACTCATAATTCAGCCTCCAGCAAGCAAAGCTAGTGTGGTAGGGAGCCCCTCTGGCCTCTATCCCTGTCTCTGTGTCTCTGAGGTCTCTGTCTCTCTCTGCTCCTGTCTCCTCATTTTTTTTTGGTAATTTTTCCTTTTTACGATTTTTTTAAAGGTAGAATTTCTCTCTGGCTCTCAGCTCCATCTTTTGTATTGTTAATAAGCCCTTCTGCTCCTTTCTCCCAGGCAGGAGAGTTGAGCCTCTGAGAAGAATCCACATGGATACTTGGAACTTGATATTTCAGGGCACAGGCGAAATGAAGATTTTCTACTCATAATTCAGCCTCCAGCAAGCAAAGCTAGTGTGGTAGGGAGACCCTCTGGCCTCTATCCCTGTCTCTGTGTCTCTGAGGTCTCTGTCTCTCTCTGCTCCTGTCTCCTCATTTTTTTTGGTAATTTTTCCTTTTTACGATTTTTTTAAAGGTAGAATTTCTCTCTGACTCTCAGCTCCATCTTTTGTATTGTTAATAAGCCCTTCTGCTCCTTTCTCCCAGGCAGGAGAGTTGAGCCTCTGAGAAGATTCCACATGGATACTGGGAACTAGATATTTCAGGGCACAGGCGAAATGAAGATTTTCTACTCATAATTCAGCCTCCAGCAAGCAAAGCTAGTGTGGTAGGGAGCCCCTCTGGCCTCTATCCCTGTCTCTGTGTCTCTGAGGTCTCTGTCTCTCTCTGCTCCTATCTCCTCATTTTTTTTGGTAATTTTTCCTTTTTACGATTTTTTTAAAGGTAGAATTTCTCTCTGGCTCTCAGCTCCATCTTTTGTATTGTTAATAAGCCCTTCTGCTCCTTTCTTCCAGGCAGGAGAGTTGAGCCTCTGAGAAGATTCCACATGGATACTGGGAACTAGATATTTCAGGGCACAGGCGAAATGAAGATTTTCTACTCATAATTCAGCCTCCAGCAAGCAAAGCTAGTGTGGTAGGGAGCCCCTATGGCCTCTATCCCTGTCTCTGTGTCTCTGAGGTCTCTGTCTCTCTCTGCTCCTGTCTCCTCATTTTTTTTTGGTAATTTTTCCTTTTTACGATTTTTTTAAAGGTAGAATTTCTCTCTGGCTCTCAGCTCCATCTTTTGTATTGTTAATAAGCCCTTCTGCTCCTTTCTCCCAGCAGGAGAGTTGAGCCTCTGAGAAGATTCCACATGGATACTGGGAACTAGATATTTCAGGGCACAAGCGAAATGAAGATTTTCTACTCATAATTCAGCCTCCAGCAAGCAAAGCTAGTGTGGTAGGGAGCCCCTCTGGCCTCTATCCCTGTCTCTGTGTCTCTGAGGTCTCTGTCTCTCTCTGCTCCTGTCTCCTCATTTTTTTTTTGGTAATTTTTCCTTTTTACGATTTTTTTAAAGGTAGAATTTCTCTCTGGCTCTCAGCTCCATCTTTTGTATTGTTAATAAGCCCTTCTGCTCCTTTCTCCCAGGCAGGAGAGTTGAGCCTCTGAGAAGATTCCACATGGATACTGGGAACTAGATATTTCAGGGCACAGGCGAAATGAAGATTTTCTACTCATAATTCAGCCTCCAGCAAGCAAAGCTAGTGTGGTAGGGAGCCCCTCTGGCCTCTATCCCTGTCTCTGTGTCTCTGAGGTCTCTGTCTCTCTGCTCCTGTCTCCTCAATTTTTTTGGTAATTTTTCCTTTTTACGATTTTTTTAAAGGTAGAATTTCTCTCTGGCTCTCAGCTCCATCTTTTGTATTGTTAATAAGCCCTTCTGCTCCTTTCTCCCAGGCAGGAGAGTTGAGCCTCTGAGAAGATTCCACATGGATACTGGGAACTAGATATTTCAGGGCACAGGCGAAATGAAGATTTTCTACTCATAATTCAGCCTCCAGCAAGCAAAGCTAGTGTGGTAGGGAGCCCCTCTGGCCTCTATCCCTGTCTCTGTGTCTCTGAGGTCTCTGTCTCTCTCTGCTCCTGTCTCCTCATTTTTTTTTGGTAATTTTTCCTTTTTACGATTTTTTTAAAGGTAGAATTTCTCTCTGGCTCTCAGCTCCATCTTTTGTATTGTTAATAAGCCCTTCTGCTCCTTTCTCCCAGGCAGGAGAGTTGAGCCTCTGAGAAGAATCCACATGGATACTTGGAACTTGATATTTCAGGGCACAGGCGAAATGAAGATTTTCTACTCATAATTCAGCCTCCAGCAAGCAAAGCTAGTGTGGTAGGGAGCCCCTCTGGCCTCTATCCCTGTCTCTGTGTCTCTGAGGTCTCTGTCTCTCTCTGCTCCTGTCTCCTCATTTTTTTTGGTAATTTTTCCTTTTTACGATTTTTTTAAAGGTAGAATTTCTCTCTGACTCTCAGCTCCATCTTTTGTATTGTTAATAAGCCCTTCTGCTCCTTTCTCCCAGGCAGGAGAGTTGAGCCTCTGAGAAGATTCCACATGGATACTGGGAACTAGATATTTCAGGGCACAGGCGAAATGAAGATTTTCTACTCATAATTAAGCCTCCAGCAAGCAAAGCTAGTGTGGTAGGGAGCCCCTCTGGCCTCTATCCCTGTCTCTGTGTCTCTGAGGTCTCTGTCTCTCTCTGCTCCTGTCTCCTCATTTTTTTTGGTAATTTTTCCTTTTTACGATTTTTTTAAAGGTAGAATTTCTCTCTGGCTCTCAGCTCCATCTTTTGTATTGTTAATAAGCCCTTCTGCTCCTTTCTTCCAGGCAGGAGAGTTGAGCCTCTGAGAAGATTCCACATGGATACTGGGAACTAGATATTTCAGGGCACAGGCGAAATGAAGATTTTCTACTCATAATTCAGCCTCCAGCAAGCAAAGCTAGTGTGGTAGGGAGCCCCTATGGCCTCTATCCCTGTCTCTGTGTCTCTGAGGTCTCTGTCTCTCTCTGCTCCTGTCTCCTCAATTTTTTTGGTAATTTTTCCTTTTTACGATTTTTTTAAAGGTAGAATTTCTCTCTGGCTCTCAGCTCCATCTTTTGTGTTGTTTATAAGCCCTTCTGCTCCTTTCTCCCAGGCAGGAGAGTTGAGCATCTGAGAAGATTCCACATGGATACTGGGAACAAGATATTTCAGGGCACAGGCGAAATGAAGATTTTCTACTCATAATTCAGCCTCCAGCAAGCAAAGCTAGTGTGGTAGGGAGCCCCTCTGGCCTCTATCACTGTCTCTGTGTCTCTGAGGTCCTCTGTCTCTCTCTGCTCCTGTCTCCTCATTTTTTTTGGTAATTTTTCCTTTTTACGATTTTTTTAAAGGTAGAATTTCTCTCTGGCTCTCAGCTCCATCTTTTGTATTGTTAATAAGCCCTTCTGCTCCTTTCTCCCAGGCAGGAGAGTTGAGCCTCTGAGAGGATTCCACATGGATACTGGGAACTAGATAATTCAGGGCACAGGCGAAATGAAGATTTTCTACTCATAATTCAGT
>JAKSZU010001009.1:0-23924 GCA_026018925.1 Tupaia tana
GATACTGAGGGAGGGTCACCTCTGACCCCCACCCCACTTCCAGACACCCAGGCCCCAGACTCCACCTTCTAGACTTTCCTGGACTCCCCAGCAGGCAATAGCGTCTCCTGCAAGCCTCTGGCCAGCAAGGGATACTGAGGGAGGGTCACCTCTGATCCCCACCCCACTTCCAGACCCCCAGGCCCCAGACTCCACCTTCTAGACTTTCCTGGACTCCCAGCAGGCAATAGCGTCTCCTGCAAGCCTCTGGCCAGCAAGGGATACTGAGGGAGGGTCACCTCTGACCCCCACCCCACTTCCAGACCCCCAGGCCCCAGACTCCACCTTCTAGACTTTCCTGGACTCCCAGCAGGCAATAGCGTCTCCTGCAAGCCTCTGGCCAGCAAGGGATACTGAGGGAGGGTCACCTCTGACCCCCACCCCACTTCCAGACCCCCAGGCCCCAGACTCCACGTTCTAGGTAGGTAGACAGGATCTCCTTGAGGCGGGGTTTTTTTTTTTTTTTTCTTTCTTTTCTTTTCTCTTGAACTCCCTGCATTCTCTTCTTAACACCTAGTTCTCCTTCTTCCCCCAGACTTTCCTGGACTCCCAGCAGGCAATAGCGTCTCCTGCAAGCCTCTGGCCAGCAAGGGATACTGAGGGAGGGTCACCTCTGACCCCCACCCCACTTCCAGACACCCAGGCCCCAGACTCCACCTTCTAGAATTTCCTGAACTCCCAGCAGGCAATAGCGTCTCCTGCAAGCCTCTGGCCAGCAAGGGATACTGAGGGAGGGTCACCTCTGACCCCCCACCCCACTTCCAGACCCCCAGGCCCCAGACTCCACCTTCTAGACTTTCCTGGACTCCCAGCAGGCAATAGCGTCTCCTGCAAGCCTCTGGCCAGGAAGGGATACTGAGGGAGGGTCACCTCTGACCACCACCCCCACTTCCAGAACCCCAGGCCCTAGACTCCACCTTCTAGACTTTCCTGGACTCCCAGCAGGCAATAGCGTCTCCTGCAAGCCTCTGGCCAGCAAGGGATACTGAGGGAGGGTCACCTCTGACCCCCACCCCACTTCCAGACCCCCAGGCCCCAGACTCCACCTTCTAGGTAGGTAGACAGGATCTCCTTGAGGCGGGGTTTTTTTTTTTTTTTTTTCTTTCTTTTCTTTTCTCTTGAACTCCCTGCATTCTCTTCTTAACACCTAGTTCTCCTTCTTCCCCCAGACTTTCCTGGACTCCCAGCAGGCAATAGCGTCTCCTGCAAGCCTCTGGCCAGCAAGGGATACTGAGGGAGGGTCACCTCTGACCCCCCACCCCACTTCCAGACCCCCAGGCCCCAGACTCCACCTTCTAGGTAGGTAGACAGGATCTCCTTGAGGCGGGTTTTTTTTTTTTTTTTTTCTTTCTTTTCTTTTCTCTTGAACTCCCTGCATTCTCTTCTTAACACCTAGTTCTCCTTCTTCCCCCAGACTTTCCTGGACTCCCAGCAGGCAATAGCGTCTCCTGCAAGCCTCTGGCCAGCAAGGGATACTGAGGGAGGGTCACCTCTGACCCCCACCCCACTTCCAGACACCCAGGCCCCAGACTCCACCTTCTAGACTTTCCTGGACTCCCAGCAGGCAATAGCGTCTCCTGCAAGCCTCTGGCCAGCAAGGGATACTGAGGGAGGGTCACCTCTGACCCCCACCCCACTTCCAGACCCCCAGGCCCCAGACTCCACCTTCTAGGTAGGTAGACAGGATCTCCTTGAGGCGGGTTTTTTTTTTTTTTTCTTTCTTTTCTTTTCTCTTGAACTCCCTGCATTCTCTTCTTAACACCTAGTTCTCCTTCTTCCCCCAGACTTTCCTGGACTCCCAGCAGGCAATAGCGTCTCCTGCAAGCCTCTGTCCAGCAAGGGATACTGAGGGAGGGTCACCTCTGACCCCCACCCCACTTCCAGACCCCCAGGCCCCAGACTCCACCTTCTAGGTAGGTAGACAGGATCTCCTTGAGGCGGGTTTTTTTTTTTTTTTTCTTTCTTTTCTTTTCTCTTGAACTCCCTGCATTCTCTTCTTAACACCTAGTTCTCCTTCTTCCCCCAGACTTTCCTGGACTCCCAGCAGGCAATAGCGTCTCCTGCAAGCCTCTGTCCAGCAAGGGATACTGAGGGAGGGTCACCTCTGACCCCCACCCCACTTCCAGACACCCAGGCCCCAGACTCCACCTTCTAGACTTTCCTGGACTCCCAGCAGGCAATAGCGTCTCCTGCAAGCCTCTGGCCAGCAAGGGATACTGAGGGAGGGTCACCTCTGATCCCCACCCCACTTCCAGACCCCCAGGCCCCAGACTCCACCTTCTAGACTTTCCTGGACTCCCAGCAGGCAATAGCGTCTCCTGCAAGCCTCTGGCCAGCAAGGGATACTGAGGGAGGGTCACCTCTGACCCCCACCCCACTTCCAGACCCCCAGGCCCCAGACTCCACCTTCTAGACTTTCCTGGACTCCCAGCAGGCAATAGCGTCTCCTGCAAGCCTCTGGCCAGCAAGGGATACTGAGGGAGGGTCACCTCTGACCCCCACCCCCACTTCCAGACCCCCAGGCCCCAGACTCCACGTTCTAGGTAGGTAGACAGGATCTCCTTGAGGCGGGGTTTTTTTTTTTTTTTTCTTTCTTTTCTTTTCTCTTGAACTCCCTGCATTCTCTTCTTAACACCTAGTTCTCCTTCTTCCCCCAGACTTTCCTGGACTCCCAGCAGGCAATAGCGTCTCCTGCAAGCCTCTGGCCAGCAAGGGATACTGAGGGAGGGTCACCTCTGACCCCCACCCCACTTCCAGACACCCAGGCCCCAGACTCCACCTTCTAGAATTTCCTGAACTCCCAGCAGGCAATAGCGTCTCCTGCAAGCCTCTGGCCAGCAAGGGATACTGAGGGAGGGTCACCTCTGACCCCCACCCCACTTCCAGACCCCCAGGCCCCAGACTCCACCTTCTAGACTTTCCTGGACTCCCAGCAGGCAATAGCGTCTCCTGCAAGCCTCTGGCCAGCAAGGGATACTGAGGGAGGGTCACCTCTGACCCCCACCCCACTTCCAGACACCCAGGCCCCAGACTCCACCTTCTAGACTTTCCTGGACTCCCAGCAGGCAATAGCGTCTCCTGCAAGCCTCTGGCCAGCAAGGGATACTGAGGGAGGGTCACCTCTGACCCCCACCCCACTTCCAGACCCCCAGGCCCCAGACTCCACCTTCTAGGTAGGTAGACAGGATCTCCTTGAGGCGGGGTTTTTTTTTTTTTTTTTTCTTTCTTTTCTTTTCTCTTGAACTCCCTGCATTCTCTTCTTAACACCTAGTTCTCCTTCTTCCCCCAGACTTTCCTGGACTCCCAGCAGGCAATAGCGTCTCCTGCAAGCCTCTGGCCAGCAAGGGATACTGAGGGAGGGTCACCTCTGACCCCCACCCCACTTCCAGACCCCCAGGCCCCAGACTCCACCTTCTAGACTTTCCTGGACTCCCAGCAGGCAATAGCGTCTCCTGCAAGCCTCTGGCCAGCAAGGGATACTGAGGGAGGGTCACCTCTGACCCCCACCCCACTTCCAGACCCCCAGGCCCCAGACTCCACCTTCTAGGTAGGTAGACAGGATCTCCTTGAGGCGGGGTTTTTTTTTTTTTTTTCTTTCTTTTCTTTTCTCTTGAACTCCCTGCATTCTCTTCATAACACCTAGTTCTCCTTCTTCCCCCAGACTTTCCTGGACTCCCAGCAGGCAATAGCGTCTCCTGCAAGCCTCTGGCCAGCAAGGGATACTGAGGGAGGGTCACCTCTGACCCCCACCCCACTTCCAGACACCCAGTCCCCAGACTCCACCTTCTAGACTTTCCTGGACTCCCAGCAGGCAATAGCGTCTCCTGCAAGCCTCTGGCCAGCAAGGGATACTGAGGGAGGGTCACCTCTGACCCCCACCCCACTTCCAGACCCCCCAGGCCCCAGACTCCACCTTCTAGAATTTCCTGGACTCCCAGCAGGCAATAGCGTCTCCTGCAAGCCTCTGGCCAGCAAGGGATACTGAGGGAGGGTCACCTCTGTCCCCCCACCCCACTTCCAGACCCCCAGGCCCCAGACTCCACCTTCTAGACTTTCCTGGACTCCCAGCAGGCAATAGCGTCTCCTGCAAGCCTCTGGCCAGCAAGGGATACTGAGGGAGGGTCACCTCTGACCCCCACCCCACTTCCAGACCCCCAGGCCCCAGACTCCACCTTCTAGACTTTCCTGGACTCCCAGCAGGCAATAGCGTCTCCTGCAAGCCTCTGGCCAGAAAGGGATACTGAGGGAGGGTCACCTCTGACCCCCGACCCCACTTCCAGACCCCCAGGCCCCAGACTCCACCTTCTAGGTAGGTAGACAGGATCTCCTTGAGGCGGGGTTTTTTTTTTTTTTTTCTTTCTTTTCTTTTCTCTTGAACTCCCTGCATTCTCTTCTTAACACCTAGTTCTCCTTCTTCCCCCAGACTTTCCTGGACTCCCAGCAGGCAATAGCATCTCCTGCAAGCCTCTGGCCAGCAAGGGATACTGAGGGAGGGTCACCTCTGACCCCCACCCCACTTCCAGACCCCCAGGCCCCAGACTCCACCTTCTAGACTTTCCTGGACTCCCAGCAGGCAATAGCGTCTCCTGCAAGCCTCTGGCCAGCAAGGGATACTGAGGGAGGGTCACCTCTGACCCCCACCCCACTTCCACACCCCCAGGCCCCAGACTCCACCTTCTAGACTTTCCTGGACTCCCAGCAGGCAATAGCGTCTCCTGCAAGCCTCTGGCCAGCAAGGGATACTGAGGGAGGGTCACCTCTGTCCCCCACCCCACTTCCAGAACCCCAGGCCCTAGACTCCACCTTCTAGACTTTCCTGGACTCCCAGCAGGCAATAGCGTCTCCTGCAAGCCTCTGGCCAGCAAGGGATACTGAGGGAGGGTCACCTCTGACCCCCACCCCACTTCCAGACCCCCAGGCCCCAGACTCCACCTTCTAGGTAGGTAGACAGGATCTCCTTGAGGCGGGTTTTTTTTTTTTTTTTTTTCTTTCTTTTCTTTTCTCTTGAACTCCCTGCATTCTCTTCTTAACACCTAGTTCTCCTTCTTCCCCCAGACTTTCCTGGACTCCTAGCAGGCAATAGCGTCTCCTGCAAGCCTCTGGCCAGCAAGGGATACTGAGGGAGGGTCACCTCTGACCCCCACCCCACTTCCAGACCCCCAGGCCCCAGACTCCACCTTCTAGGTAGGTAGACAGGATCTCCTTGAGGCGGGTTTTTTTTTTTTTTTTTCTTTCTTTTCTTTTCTCTTGAACTCCCTGCATTCTCTTCTTAACACCTAGTTCTCTTTCTTCCCCCAGACTTTCCTGGACTCCCAGCAGGCAATAGCGTCTCCTGCAAGCCTCTGGCCAGCAAGGGATACTGAGGGAGGGTCACCTCTGACCCCCACCCCACTTCCAGACCCCCAGGCCCCAGACTCCAACTTCTAGACTTTCCTGGACTCCCAGCAGGCAATAGCGTCTCCTGCAAGCCTCTGGCCAGCAAGGGATACTGAGGAAGGGTCACCTCTGACCCCCACCCCCACTTCCAGACCCCCAGGCCCCAGACTCCACCTTCTAGGTAGGTAGACAGGATCTCCTTGAGGCGGGGTTTTTTTTTTTTTTTTTCTTTCTTTTCTTTTCTCTTGAACTCCCTGCATTCTCTTCTTAACACCTAGTTCTCCTTCTTCCCCCAGACTTTCCTGGACTCCCAGCAGGCAATAGCGTCTCCTGCAAGCCTCTGGCCAGCAAGGGATACTGAGGGAGGGTCACCTCTGACCCCCCACCCCACTTCCAGACCCCCAGCCCCAGACTCCACCTTCTAGACTTTCCTGGACTCCCAGCAGGCAATAGCGTCTCCTGCAAGCCTCTGGCCAGCAACGGATACTGAGGGAGGGTCACCTCTGACCCCCACCCCACTTCCAGACCCCCAGGCCCCAGACTCCACCTTCTAGACTTTCCTGGACTCCCAGCAGGCAATAGCGTCTCCTGCAAGCCTCTGGCCAACAAGGGATACTGAGGGAGGGTCACCTCTGACCCCCACCCCACTTCCAGACCCCCAGGCCCCAGACTCCACCTTCTAGACTTTCCTGGACTCCCAGCAGGCAATAGCGTCTCCTGCAAGCCTCTGGCCAGCAAGGGATACTGAGGGAGGGTCACCTCTGACCCCCACCCCCACTTCCAGACCCCCAGGCCCCAGACTCCACCTTCTAGGTAGGTAGACAGGATCTCCTTGATGCGGGGTTTTTTTTTTTTTTCTTTCTTTCTTTTCTTTTCTCTTGAACTCCCTGCATTCTCTTCTTAACACCTAGTTCTCCTTCTTCCCCCAGACTTTCCTGGACTCCCAGCAGGCAATAGCGTCTCCTGCAAGCCTCTGGCCAGCAAGGGATACTGAGGGAGGGTCACCTCTGACCCCCACCCCACTTCCAGACCCCCAGGCCCCAGACTCCACCTTCTAGACTTTCCTGGACTCCCAGCAGGCAATAGCGTCTCCTGCAAGCCTCTGGCCAGCAAGGGATACTGAGGGAGGGTCACCTCTGACCCCCACCCCACTTCCAGACCCCCAGGCCCCAGACTCCACCTTCTAGACTTTCCCTGGACTCCCAGCAGGCAATAGCGTCTCCTGCAAGCCTCTGGCCAGCAAGGGATACTGAGGGAGGGTCACCTCTGACCCCCACCCCCACTTCCAGACCCCCAGGCCCTAGACTCCACCTTCTAGACTTTCCTGGACTCCCAGCAGTCAATAGCGTCTCCTGCAAGCCTCTGGCCAGCAAGGGATACTGAGGGAGGGTCACCTCTGACCCCCACCCCACTTCCAGACACCCAGGCCCCAGACTCCACCTTCTAGACTTTCCTGGACTCCCAGCAGGCAATAGCGTCTCCTGCAAGCCTCTGGCCAGCAAGGGATACTGAGGGAGGGTCACCTCTGACCCCCACCCCACTTCCAGACCCCCAGGCCCCAGACTCCACCTTCTAGGTAGGTAGACAGGAACTCCTTGAGGCAGGGTTTTTTTTTTTTTTTCTTTCTTTCTTTTCTTTTCTCTTGAACTCCCTGCATTCTCTTCTTAACACCTAGTTCTCCTTCTTCCCCCAGACTTTCCTGGACTCCCAGCAGGCAATAGCGTCTCCTGCAAGCCTCTGGCCAGCAAGGGATACTGAGGGAGGGTCACCTCTGACCCCCACCCCACTTCCAGACCCCCAGGCCCCAGACTCCACCTTCTAGAATTTCCTGGACTCCTAGCAGGCAATAGCGTCTCCTGCAAGCCTCTGGCCAGCAAGGGATACTGAGGGAGGGTCACCTCTGACCCCCACCCCACTTCCAGACCCCCCAGGCCCCAGACTCCACCTTCTAGGTAGGTAGACAGGATCTCCTTGAGGCGGGGTTTTTTTTTTTTTTTTTCTTTCTTTTCTTTTCTCTTGAACTCCCTGCATTCTCTTCTTAACACCTAGTTCTCCTTCTTCCCCCAGACTTTCCTGGACTCCCAGCAGGCAATAGCGTCTCCTGCAAGCCTCTGGCCAGCAAGGGATACTGAGGGAGGGTCACCTCTGACCCCCCACCCCACTTCCAGACCCCCAGGCCCCAGACTCCACCTTCTAGACTTTCCTGGACTCCCAGCAGGCAATAGCGTCTCCTGCAAGCCTCTGGCCAGCAAGGGATACTGAGGGAGGGTCACCTCTGACCCCCACCCCACTTCCAGACCCCCAGGCCCCAGACTCCACCTTCTAGACTTTCCTGGTCTCCCAGCAGGCAATAGCGTCTCCTGCAAGCCTCTGGCCAGCAAGGGATACTGAGGGAGGGTCACCTCTGACCCCCACCCCACTTCCAGACACCCAGGCCCCAGACTCCACCTTCTAGACTTTCCTGGACTCCCAGCAGGCAATAGCGTCTCCTGCAAGCCTCTGGCCAGCAAGGGATACTGAGGGAGGGTCACCTCTGACCCCCACCCCACTTCCAGACCCCCAGGCCCCAGACTCCACCTTCTAGGTAGGTAGACAGGATCTCCTTGAGGCGGGGTTTTTTTTTTTTTTTTTCTTTCTTTTCTTTTCTCTTGAACTCCCTGCATTCTCTTCTTAACACCTAGTTCTCCTTCTTCCCCCAGACTTTCCTGGACTCCCAGCAGGCAATAGCGTTTCCTGCAAGCCTCTGGCCAGCAAGGGATACTGAGGGAGGGTCACCTCTGACCCCCACCCCACTTCCAGACACCCAGGCCCCAGACTCCACCTTCTAGACTTTCCTGGACTCTCAGCAGGCAATAGCGTCTCCTGCAAGCCTCTGGCCAGCAAGGGATACTGAGGGAGGGTCACCTCTGACCCCCACCCCACTTCCAGACCCCCAGGCCCCAGACTCCACCTTCTAGGTAGGTAGACAGGATCTCCTTGAGGCGGGGTTTTTTTTTTTTTTTTTTCTTTCTTTTCTTTTCTCTTGAACTCCCTGCATTCTCTTCTTAACACCTAGTTCTCCTTCTTCCCCCAGACTTTCCTGGACTCCCAGCAGGCAATAGCGTCTCCTGCAAGCCTCTGGCCAGCAAGGGATACTTAGGGAGGGTCACCTCTGACCCCCACCCCACTTCCAGACCCCCAGGACCCAGACTCCACCTTCTAGACTTTCCTGGACTCCCAGCAGGCAATAGCGTCTCCTGCAAGCCTCTGGCCAGCAAGGGATACTAAGGGAGGGTCACCTCTGACCCCCACCCCACTTCCAGACCCCCAGGCCCCAGACTCCACCTTCTAGGTAGGTAGACAGGATCTCCTTGAGGCGGGTTTTTTTTTTTTTTTTTTTTTCTTTCTTTTCTTTTCTCTTGAACTCCCTGCATTCTCTTCTTAACACCTAGTTCTCCTTCTTCCCCCAGACTTTCCTGGACTCCCAGCAGGCAATAGCGTCTCCTGCAAGCCTCTGGCCAGCAAGGGATACTGAGGGAGGGTCACCTCTGACCCCCACCCCACTTCCAGACCCCCAGGCCCCAGACTCCACCTTCTAGACTTTCCTGGACTCCCAGCAGGCAATAGCGTCTCCTGCAAGCCTCTGGCCAGCAAGGGATACTGAGGGAGGGTCACCTCTGACCCCCACCCCACTTCCAGACCCCCAGGCCCCAGACTCCACCTTCTAGGTAGGTAGACAGGATCTCCTTGAGGCGGGGTTTTTTTTTTTTTTTTTTCTTTCTTTTCTTTTCTCTTGAACTCCCTGCATTCTCTTCTTAACACCTAGTTCTCCTTCTTCCCCCAGACTTTCCTGGACTCCCAGCAGGCAATAACGTCTCCTGCAAGCCTCTGGACAGGAAGGGATACTGAGGGAGGGTCACCTCTGACCCCCACCCCACTTCCAGACACCCAGGCCCCAGACTCCACCTTCTAGACTTTCCTGGACTCCCAGCAGGCAATAGCGTCTCCTGCAAGCCTCTGGCCAGCAAGGGATACTGAGGGAGTGTCACCTCTGACCCCCACCCCACTTCCAGACCCCCAGGCCCCAGACTCCACCTTCTAGACTTTCCTGGACTCCCAGCAGGCAATAGCGTCTCCTGCAAGCCTCTGGCCAGCAAGGGATACTGAGGGAGGGTCACCTCTGACCCCCACCCCACTTCCAGACCCCCAGGCCCCAGACTCCACCTTCTAGACGTTCCTGGACTCCCAGCAGGCAATAGCGTCTCCTGCAAGCCTCTGGCCAGCAAGGGATACTGAGGGAGGGTCACCTCTGACCCCCACCCCACTTCCAGACCCCCAGACCCCAGACTCCACCTTCTAGGTAGGTAGACAGGATCTCCTTGAGGCGGGGTTTTTTTTTTTTTTTTTTTTCTTTCTTTTCTTTTCTCTTGAACTCCCTGCATTCTCTTCTTAACACCTAGTTCTCCTTCTTCCCCCAGACTTTCCTGGACTCCCAGCAGGCAATAGCGTCTCCTGCAAGCCTCTGGCCAGCAAGGGATACTGAGGGAGGGTCACCTCTGACCCCCACCCCACTTCCAGACACCCAGGCCCCAGACTCCACCTTCTAGACTTTCCTGGACTCCCAGCAGGCAATAGCGTCTCCTGCAAGCCTCTGGCCAGCAAGGGATACTGAGGGAGGGTCACCTCTGACCCCCACCCCACTTCCAGACCCCCAGGCCCCAGACTCCACCTTCTAGGTAGGTAGACAGGATCTCCTTGAGGCGGGGTTTTTTTTTTTTTTTTTTTCTTTCTTTTCTTTTCTCTTGAACTCCCTGCATTCTCTTCTTAACACCTAGTTCTCCTTCTTCCCCCAGACTTTCCTGGACTCCCAGCAGGCAATAACGTCTCCTGCAAGCCTCTGGCCAGCAAGGGATACTGAGGGAGGGTCACTTCTGACCCCCACCCCACTTCCAGACACCCAGGCCCCAGACTCCACCTTCTAGACTTTCCTGGACTCCCAGCAGGCAATAGCGTCTCCTGCAAGCCTCTGGCCAGCAAGGGATACTGAGGGAGGGTCACCTCTGACCCCCACCCCACTTCCAGACCCCCAGGCCCCAGACTCCACCTTCTAGACTTTCCTGGACTCCCAGCAGGCAATAGCGTCTCCTGCAAGCCTCTGGCCAGCAAGGGATACTGAGGGAGGGTCACCTCTGACCCCCACCCCACTTCCAGACCCCCAGGCCCCAGACTCCACCTTCTAGACGTTCCTGGACTCCCAGCAGGCAATAGCGTCTCCTGCAAGCCTCTGGCCAGCAAGGGATACTGAGGGAGGGTCACCTCTGACCCCCACCCCACTTCCAGACCCCCAGGCCCCAGACTCCACCTTCTAGGTAGGTAGACAGGATCTCCTTGAGGCGGGGTTTTTTTTTTTTTTTTTTTTTCTTTCTTTTCTTTTCTCTTGAACTCCCTGCATTCTCTTCTTAACACCTAGTTCTCCTTCTTCCCCCAGACTTTCCTGGACTCCCAGCAGGCAATAGCGTCTCCAGCAAGCCTCTGGCCAGCAAGGGATACTGAGGGAGGGTCACCTCTGACCCCCACCCCACTTCCAGACCCCCAGGCCCCAGACTCCACCTTCTAGACTTTCCTGGACTCCCAGCAGGCAATAGCGTCTCCTGCAAGCCTCTGGCCAGCAAGGGATACTGAGGGAGGGTCACCTCTGACCCCCACCCCACTTCCAGACCCCCAGGCCCCAGACTCCACCTTCTAGGTAGGTAGACAGGATCTCCTTGAGGCGGGGTTTTTTTTTTTTTTTTTTCTTTCTTTTCTTTTCTCTTGAACTCCCTGCATTCTCTTCTTAACACCTAGTTCTCCCTCTTCCCCCAGACTTTCCTGGACACCCAGCAGGCAATAGCGTCTCCTGCAAGCCTCTGGACAGCAAGGGATACTGAGGGAGCGTCACCTCTGACCCCCACCCCACTTCCAGACACCCAGGCCCCAGACTCCACCTTCTAGACTTTCCTGGACTCCCAGCAGGCAATAGCGTCTCCTGCAAGCCTCTGGCCAGCAAGGGATACTGAGGGAGGGTCACCTCTGACCCCCACCCCACTTCCAGACCCCCAGGCCCCAGACTCCACCTTCTAGACTTTCCTGGACTCCCAGCAGGCAATAGCGTCTCCTGCAAGCCTCTGGCCAGCAAGGGATACTGAGGGAGGGTCACCTCTGACCCCCACCCCACTTCCAGACCCCCAGGCCCCAGACTCCACCTTCTAGACTTTCCTGGACTCCCAGCAGGCAATAGTGTCTCCTGCAAGCCTCTGGCCAGCAAGGGATACTGAGGGAGGGTCACCTCTGACCCCCACCCCACTTCCAGACCCCCAGGCCCCAGACTCCACCTTCTAGGTAGGTAGACAGGATCTCCTTGAGGCGGGTTTTTTTTTTTTTTTTTTTTTCTTTCTTTTCTTTTCTCTTGAACTCCCTGCATTCTCTTCTTAACACCTAGTTCTCCTTCTTCCCCCAGACTTTCCTGGACTCCCAGCAGGCAATAGCGTCTCCTGCAAGCCTCTGGCCAGCAAGGGATACTGAGGGAGGGTCACCTCTGACCCCCACCCCACTTCCAGACCCCCAGGCCCCAGACTCCACCTTCTAGACTTTCCTGGACTCCCAGCAGGCAATAGCGTCTCCTGCAAGCCTCTGGCCAGCAAGGGATACTGAGGGAGGGTCACCTCTGACCCCCACCCCACTTCCAGACCCCCAGGCCCCAGACTCCACCTTCTAGACTTTCCTGGACTCCCAGAAGGCAATAGCGTCTCCTGCAAGCCTCTGGCCAGCAAGGGATACTGAGGGAGGGTCACCTCTGACCCCCACCCCACTTCCAGACACCCAGGCCCCAGACTCCACCTTCTAGACTTTCCTGGACTCCCAGCAGGCAATAGCGTCTCCTGCAAGCCTCTGGCCAGCAAGGGATACTGAGGGAGGGTCACCTCTAACCCCCACCCCACTTCCAGTCCCCCAGGCCCCAGACTCCACCTTCTAGGTAGGTAGACAGGATCTCCTTGAGGCGGGGTTTTTTTTTTTTTTTTTTTCTTTCTTTTCTTTTCTCTTGAACTCCCTGCATTCTCTTCTTAACACCTAGTTCTCCTTCTTCCCCCAGACTTTCCTGGACTCCCAGCACGCAATAGCGTCTCCTGCAAGCCTCTGGCCAGCAAGGGATACTGAGGGAGGGTCACCTCTGACCCCCACCCCACTTCCAGACACCCAGGCCCCAGACTCCACCTTCTAGACTTTCCTGGACTCCCAGCAGGCAATATCGTCTCCTGCAAGGCTCTGGCCAGCAAGGGATACTGAGGGAGGGTCACCTCTGACCCCCACCCCACTTCCAGACCCCCAGGCCCCAGACTCCACCTTCTAGACTTTCCTGGACTCCCAGCAGGCAATAGCGTCTCCTGCAAGCCTCTGGCCAGCAAGGGATACTGAGGGAGGGTCACCTCTGACCCCCACCCCACTTCCAGACACCCAGGCCCCAGACTCCACCTTGAAGACTTTCCTGGACTCCCAGCAGGCAATAGCGTCTCCTGCAAGCCTCTGGCCAGCAAGGGATACTGAGGGAGGGTCACCTCTGACCCCCACCCCACTTCCAGACCCCCAGGCCCCAGACTCCACCTTCTAGGTAGGTAGACAGGATCTCCTTGAGGCGGGTTTTTTTTTTTTTTTTTTTTTTCTTTCTTTTCTTTTCTCTTGAACTCCCTGCATTCTCTTCTTAACACCTAGTTCTCCTTCTTCCCCCAGACTTTCCTGGACTCCCAGCAGGCAATAGCGTCTCCTGCAAGCCTCTGGGCCAGCAAGGGATACTGAGGGAGGGTCACCTCTGACCCCCACCCCACTTCCAGACACCCAGGCCCCAGACTCCACCTTCTAGACTTTCCTGGACTCCCAGCAGGCAATAGCGTCTCCTGCAAGCCCTCTGGCCAGCAAGGGATACTGAGGGAGGGTCACCTCTGACCCCCCACCCCACTTCCAGACCCCCAGGCCCCAGACTCCACCTTCTAGGTAGGTAGACAGGATCTCCTTGAGGCGGGGTTTTTTTTTTTTTTTTCTTTCTTTTCTTTTCTCTTGAACTCCCTGCATTCTCTTCTTAACACCTAGTTCTCCTTCTTCCCCCAGACTTTCCTGGACTCCCAGCAGGCAATAGCGTCTCCTGCAAGCCTCTGGCCAGCAAGGGATACTTAGGGAGGGTCACCTCTGACCCCCCACCCCACTTCCAGACCCCCAGGGCCCCAGACTCCACCTTCTAGACTTTCCTGGACTCCCAGCAGGCAATAGCGTCTCCTGCAAGCCTCTGGCCAGCAAGGGATACTAAGGGAGGGTCACCTCTGACCCCCACCCCACTTCCAGACCCCCAGGCCCCAGACTCCACCTTCTAGGTAGGTAGACAGGATCTCCTTGAGGCGGGTTTTTTTTTTTTTTTTTCTTTCTTTTCTTTTCTCTTGAACTCCCTGCATTCTCTTCTTAACACCTAGTTCTCCTTCTTCCCCCAGACTTTCCTGGACTCCCAGCAGGCAATAGCGTCTCCTGCAAGCCTCTGGCCAGCAAGGGATACTGAGGGAGGGTCACCTCTGACCCCCACCCCCACTTCCAGACCCCCCAGGCCCCAGACTCCACCTTCTAGACTTTCCTGGACTCCCAGCAGGCAATAGCGTCTCCTGCAAGCCTCTGGCCAGCAAGGGATACTGAGGGAGGGTCACCTCTGACCCCCACCCCACTTCCAGACCCCCAGGCCCCCAGACTCCACCTGCTAGACTTTCCTGGACTCCCAGCAGGCAATAGCGTCTCCTGCAAGCCTCTGGCCAGCAAGGGATACTGAGGGGAGGGTCACCTCTGACCCCCACCCCACTTCCAGACACCCAGGCCCCAGACTCCACCTTCTAGACTTTCCTGGACTCCCAGCAGGCAATAGCGTCTCCTGCAAGTCTCTGGCCAGCAAGGGATACTGAGGGAGGGTCACCTCTGACCCCCACCCCACTTCCAGACCCCCAGGCCCCAGAATCCACCTTCTAGGTAGGTAGACAGGATCTCCTTGAGGCGGGGTTTTTTTTTTTTTTTTTTTTCTTTCTTTTCTTTTCTCTTGAACTCCCTGCATTCTCTTCTTAACACCTAGTTCTCCTTCTTCCCCCAGACTTTCCCTGGACTCCCAGCAGGCAATAGCGTCTCCTGCAAGCCTCTGGCCAGCAAGGGATACTGAGGGAGGGTCACCTCTGAACCCCACCCCACTTCCAGACCCCCAGGCCCCAGACTCCACCTTCTAGACTTTCCTGGACTCCCAGCAGGCAATAGCGTCTCCTGCAAGCCTCTGGCCAGCAAGGGATACTGAGGGAGGGTCACCTCTGACCCCCATCACACTTCCAGACACCCAGGGCCCCAGACTCCACCTTCTAGACTTTCCTGGACTCCCAGCAGGCAATAGCGTCTCCTGCAAGCCTCTGGCCAGCAAGGGATACTGAGGGAGGGTCACCTCTGACCCCCACCCCACTTCCAGACCCCCAGGTCCCAGACTCCACCTTCTAGGTAGGTAGACAGGATCTCCTTGAGGCGGGGTTTTTTTTTTTTTTTTTTTTTCTTTCTTTTCTTTTCTCTTGAACTCCCTGCATTCTCTTCTTAACACCTAGTTCTCCTTCTTCCCCCCAGACGTTCCTGGACTCCCAGCAGGCAATAGCGTCTCCTGCAAGCCTCTGGCCAGCAAGGGATACTGAGGGAGGGTCACCTCTGACCCCCACCCCCACTTCCAGACCCCCAGGCCCCCAGACTCCAACTTCTAGACTTTCCTGGACTCCCAGCAGGCAATAGCGTCTCCTGCAAGCCTCTGGCCAGCAAGGGATACTGAGGGAGGGTCACCTCTGACCCCCACCCCACTTCCAGACCCCCAGGCCCCAGACTCCACCTTCTAGACTTTCCTGGACTCCCAGCAGGCAATAGCGTCTCCTGCAAGCCTCTGGCCAGCAAGGGATACTGAGGGAGGGTCACCTCTGACCCCCACCCCACTTCCAGACCCCCCAGGCCCCAGACTCCACCTTCTAGACTTTCCTGGACTCCCAGCAGGCAATAGCGTCTCCTGCAAGCCTCTGGCCAGCAAGGGATACTGAGGGAGGGTCACCCTCTGACCCCCACCCCACTTCCAGACCCCCAGGCCCCAGACTCCACGTTCTAGGTAGGTAGACAGGATCTCCTTGAGGCGGGGTTTTTTTTTTTTTTTTTTCTTTCTTTTCTTTTCTCTTGAACTCCCTGCATTCTCTTCTTAACACCTAGTTCTCCTTCTTCCCCCAGACTTTCCTGGACTCCCAGCAGGCAATAACGTTCCTGCAAGCCTCTGGCCAGCAAGGGATACTGAGGGAGGGTCACCTCTGACCCCCCACCCCCCACTTCCAGACACCCAGGCCCCAGACTCCACCTTCTAGACTTTCCTGGACTCCCAGCAGGCAATAGCGTCTCCTGCAAGCCTCTGGCCAGCAAGGGATACTGAGGGAGGGGTCACCTCTGACCCCCACCCCACTTCCAGACCCCCCAGGCCCCAGACTCCACCTTCTAGACTTTCCTGGGACTCCCAGCAGGCAATAGCGTCTCCTGCAAGCCTCTGGCCAGCAAGGGATACTGAGGGAGGGTCACCTCTGACCCCCACCCCACTTCCAGACCCCCAGGCCCCAGACTCCACCTTCTAGACTTTCCTGGACTCCCAGCAGGCAATAGCGTCTCCTGCAAGCCTCTGGCCAGCAAGGGATACTGAGGAAGGGTCACCTCTGACCCCCACCCCACTTCCAGACCCCCAGGCCCCAGACTCCACCTTCTAGGTAGGTAGACAGGATCTCCTTGAGGCGGGGTTTTTTTTTTTTTTTTTCTTTCTTTTTTTTCTCTTGAACTCCCTGCATTCTCTTCTTAACACCTAGTTCTCCTTCTTCCCCCAGACTTTCCTGGACTCCCAGCAGGCAATAGCGTCTCCTGCAAGCCTCTGGCCAGCAAGGGATACTGAGGGAGGGTCACCTCTGACCCCCACCCCACTTCCAGACCCCCAGGCCCCCAGACTCCACCTTCTAGACTTTCCTGGACTCCCAGCAGGCAATAGCGTCTCCTGCAAGCCTCTGGCCAGCAAGGGATACTGAGGGAGGGTCACCTCTGACCCCCACCCCACTTCCAGACACCCAGGCCCCAGACTCCACCTTCTAGGTAGGTAGACAGGATCTCCTTGAGGCGGGGTTTTTTTTTTTTTTTTTTTCTTTCTTTTCTTTTCTCTTGAACTCCCTGCATTCTCTTCTTAACACCTAGTTCTCCTTTTTCCCCCAGACTTTCCTGGACTCCCAGCAGGCAATAGCGTCTCCTGCAAGCCTCTGGCCAGCAAGGGATACTGAGGGAGGGTCACCTCTGACCCCCACCCCACTTCCAGACCCCCAGGCCCCAGACTCCACCTTCTAGACTTTCCTGGACTCCCAGCAGGCAATAGCGTCTCCTGCAAGCCTCTGGCCAGCAAGGGATACTGAGGGAGGGTCACCTCTGACCCCCACCCCACTTCCAGACCCCCCAGGCCCCCAGACTCCACCTTCTAGGTAGGTAGACAGGATCTCCTTGAGGCGGGTTTTTTTTTTTTTTTTTTCTTTCTTTTCTTTTCTCTTGAACTCCCTGCATTCTCTTCTTAACACCTAGTTCTCCTTCTTCCCCCCAGACTTTCCTGGACTCCCAGCAGGCAATAGCGTCTCCTGCAAGCCTCTGGCCAGCAAGGGATACTGAGGGAGGGTCACCTCTGACCCCCACCCCACTTCCAGACCCCCCAGGCCCCAGACTCTACCTTCTAGACTTTCCTGGACTCCCAGCAGGCAATAGCGTCTCCTGCAAGCCTCTGGCCAACAAGGGATACTGAGGGAGGGTCACCTCTGACCCCCCACCCCACTTCCAGACCCCCAGGCCCCAGACTCCACCTTCTAGACTTTCCTGGACTCCCAGCAGGCAATAGCGTCTCCTGCAAGCCTCTGGCCAGCAAGGGATACTGAGGGAGGGTCACCTCTGACCCCCACCCCACCTCCAGACCCCCAGGCCCCAGACTCCACCTTCTAGACTTTCCTGACTCCCAGCAGGCAATAGCGTCTCCTGCAAGCCTCTGGCCAGCAAGGGATACTGAGGGAGGGTCACCTCTGACCCCCACCCCCACTTCCAGACACCCAGGCCCCCAGACTCCACCTTCTAGACTTTCCTGGACTCCCAGCAGGGCAATAGCGTCCTCCTGCAAGCCTCTGGCCAGCAAGGGATACTGAGGGAGGGTCACCTCTGACCCCCACCCCACTTCCAGACCCCCAGGCCCCAGACTCCACCTTCTAGGTAGGTAGACAGGATCTCCTTGAGGCGGGGTTTTTTTTTTTTTTTTTTTTTTCTTTCTTTTCTTTTCTCTTGAACTCCCTGCATTCTCTTCTTAACACCTAGTTCTCCTTCTTCCCCCAGACTTTCCTGGACTCCCAGCAGGCAATAGCGTCTCCTGCAAGCCTCTGGCCAGCAAAGGGATACTGAGGGAGGGTCACCTCTGACCCCCACCCCACTTCCAGACCCCCAGGCCCCCAGACTCCACCTTCTAGACTTTCCTGTACTCCCAGCAGGCAATAGCGTCTCCTGCAAGCCTCTGGCCAGCAAGGGATACTGAGGGAGGGTCACCTCTGACCCCCACCCCACTTCCAGACCCCCAGGCCCCAGACTCCACCTTCTAGGTAGGTAGACAGGATCTCCTTGAGGCGGGTTTTTTTTTTTTTTTTTCTTTCTTTTCTTTTCTCTTGAACTCCCTGCATTCTCTTCTTAACACCTAGTTCTCCTTCTTCCCCCAGACTTTCCTGGACTCCCAGCAGGCAATAGCGTCTCCTGCAAGCCTCTGGCCAGCAAGGGATACTGAGGGAGGGTCACCTCTGACCCCCACCCCACTTCCAGACCCCCAGGCCCCAGACTCCACCTTCTAGACTTTCCTGGACTCCCAGCAGGCAATAGCGTCTCCTGCAAGCCTCTGGCCAGCAAGGGATACTGAGGGAGGGTCACCTCTGACCCCCCACCCCACTTCCAGACCCCCCAGGCCCCAGACTCCACCTTCTAGGTAGGTAGACAGGATCTCCTTGAGGCGGGTTTTTTTTTTTTTTTTTTTCTTTCTTTTCTTTTCTCTTGAACTCCCTGCATTCTCTTCTTAACACCTAGTTCTCCTTCTTCCCCCAGACTTTCCTGGACTCCCAGCAGGCAATAGCGTCTCCTGCAAGCCTCTGGCCAGCAAGGGATACTGAGGGAGGGTCACCTCTGACCCCCACCCCACTTCCAGACCCCCAGGCCCCAGACTCCACCTTCTAGACTTTCCTGGACTCCCAGCAGGCAATAGCGTCTCCTGCAAGCCTCTGGCCAGCAAGGGATACTGAGGGAGGGTCACCTCTGACCCCCACCCCACTTCCAGACACCCAGGCCCCAGACTCCACCTTCTAGACTTTCCTGGACTCCCAGCAGGCAATAGCGTCTTCTGCAACCCTCTGGCCAGCAAGGGATACTGAGGGAGGGTCACCTCTGACCCCCACCCCCACTTCCAGACCCCCAGGCCCCAGACTCCACCTTATAGGTAGGTAGACAGGATCTCCTTGAGGCGGGGTTTTTTTTTTTTTTTTTTTTCTTTCTTTTCTTTTCTCTTGAACTCCCTGCATTCTCTTCTTAACACCTAGTTCTCCTTCTTCCCCCAGACTTTCCTGGACTCCCAGCAGGCAATAGCGTCTCCTGCAAGCCCTCTGGCCAGCAAGGGGATACTGAGGGAGGGTCACCTCTGACCCCCACCCCACTTCCAGACCCCCAGGCCCCAGACTCCACCTTCTAGATTTTCCTGGACTCCCAGCAGGCAATAGCGTCTCCTGCAAGCCTCTGGCCAGCAAGGGATACTGAGGGAGGGTCACCTCTGACCCCCACCCCACTTCCAGACCCCCAGGCCCCAGACTCCACCTTCTAGGTAGGTAGACAGGATCTCCTTGAGGCGGGGGTTTTTTTTTTTTTTTTTTTTCTTTCTTTTCTTTTCACTTGACCCCTCCCTGCATTCTCTTCTTAACACCTAGTTCTCCTTCTTCCCCCAGACTTTCCTGGACACCCAGCAGGCAATAGCGTCTCCTGCAAGCCTCTGGCCAGCAAGGGATACTGAGGGAGGGTCACCTCTGTCCCCCACCCCACTTCCAGACCCCCAGGCCCCAGACTCCACCTTCTAGACTTTCCTGGACTCCCAGCAGGCAATAGCGTCCTCCTGCAAGCCTCTGGCCAGCAAGGGATACTGAGGGAGGGTCACCTCTGACTCCCACCCCACTTCCAGACCCCCAGGCCCCAGACTCCACATTCTAGACTTTCCTGGACTCCCAGCAGGCAATAGCGTCTCCTGCAAGCCTCTGGCCAGCAAGGGATACTGAGGGAGGGTCACCTCTGACCCCCCACCCCACTTCCAGACACCCAGGCCCCAGACTCCACCTTCTAGACTTTCCTGGACTCCCAGCAGGCAATAGCGTCTCCTGCAAGCCTCTGGCCAGCAAGGGATACTGAGGGAGGGTCACCTCTGACCCCCACCCCACTTCCAGACCCCCCAGGCCCCAGACTCCACCTTCTAGACTTTCCTGGACTCCCAGCAGGCAATAGCGTCTCCTGCAAGCCTCTGGCCAGCAAGGGATACTGAGGGAGGGTCACCTCTGACCCCCACCCCACTTCCAGACCCCCAGGCCCCAGACTCCACCTTCTAGAATTTCCTGGACTCCCAGCAGGCAATAGCGTCTCCTGCAAGCCTCTGGCCAGCAAGCGATACTGAGGGAGTGTCACCTCTGACCCCCACCCCACTTCCAGACCCCCCAGGCCCCAGACTCCACCTTCTAGGTAGGTAGACAGGATCTCCTTGAGGCGGGGTTTTTTTTTTTTTTTTTTTTCTTTCTTTTCTTTTCTCTTGACCCTCCCTGCATTCTCTTCTTAACACCTAGTTCTCCTTCTTCCCCCAGACTTTCCTGGACTCCCAGCAGGCAATAGCGTCTCCTGCAAGCCTCTGGCCAGCAAGGGATACTGAGGGAGGGTCACCTCTGACCCCCACCCCACTTCCAGACCCCCAGGCCCCAGACTCCACCTTCTAGAATTTCCTGGACTCCCAGCAGGCAATAGCGTCTCCTGCAAGCCTCTGGCCAGCAAGGGATACTGAGGGAGGGTCACCTCTGACCCCCACCCCACTTCCAGACCCCCAGGCCCCAGACTCCACCTTCTAGGTAGGTAGACAGGATCTCCTAGAGGCGGGGGGTTTTTTTTTTTTTTTTTCTTTCTTTTCTTTTCTCTTGAACTCCCTGCATTCTCTTCTTAACACCTAGTTCTCCTTCTTCCCCCAGACTTTCCTGGACTCCCAGCAGGCAATAGCGTCTCCTGCAAGCCTCTGGCCAGCAAGGGATACTGAGGGAGGGTCACCTCTGACCCCCACCCCACTTCCAGACCCCCAGGACTCCACCCCCAGACTCCACCTTCTAGACTTTCCTGGACTCCCAGCAGGCAATAGCGTCTCCTGCAAGCCTCTGGCAAGCAAGGGATACTGAGGGAGGGTCACCTCTGACCCCCACCCCACTTCCAGACCCCCAGGCCCCAGACTCCACCTTCTAGACTTTCCTGGACTCCCAGCAGGCAATAGCGTCTCCTGCAAGCCTCTGGCCAGCAAGGGATACTGAGGGAGGGTCACCTCTGACCCCCACCCCACTTCCAGATCCCCAGGCCCCAGACTCCACCTTCTAGGTAGGTAGACAGGATCTCCTTGAGGCGGGGTTTTTTTTTTTTTTTTTTTCTTTCTTTTCTTTTCTCTTGAACTCCCTGCATTCTCTTCTTAACACCTAGTTCTCCTTCTTCCCCCCAGACTTTCCTGGACTCCCAGCAGGCAATAGCGTCTCCTGCAAGCCTCTGGCCAGCAAGGGATACTGAGGGAGGGTCACCTCTGACCCCCACCCCACTTCCAGACACCCAGGCCCCAGACTCCACCTTCTAGACTTTCCTGGACTCCCAGCAGGCAATAGCGTCTCCTGCAAGCCTCTGGCCAGCAAGGGATACTGAGGAGGGTCACCTCTGACCCCCACCCCACTTCCAGACCCCCAGGCCCCAGACTCCACCTTCTAGACTTTCCTGGACTCCCAGCAGGCAATAGCGTCTCCTGCAAGCCTCTGGCCAGCAAGGGATACTGAGGGAGGGGTCACCTCTGACCCCCACCCCACTTCCAGACCCCCAGGCCCCAGACTCCACCTTCTAGACTTTCCTGGACTCCCAGCAGGCAATAGCGTCCTCCTGCAAGCCTCTGGCCAGCAAGGGATACTGAGGGAGGGTCACCTCTGACCCCCACCCCACTTCCAGACCCCCAGGCCCCAGACTCCACCTTCTAGGTAGGTAGACAGGATCTCCTTGAGGCGGGGTTTTTTTTTTTTTTTTTTCTTTCTTTTCTTTTCTCTTGAACTCCCTGCATTCTCTTCTTAACACCTAGTTCTCCTTCTTCCCCCCAGACTTTCCTGGACTCCCAGCAGGCAATAGCGTCTCCTGCAAGCCTCCGGCCAGCAAGGGATACTGAGGGAGGGTCACCTCTGACTCCCACCCCACTTCCAGACCCCCAGGCCCCAGACTCCACCTTCTAGGACTTTCCTGGACTCCAAGCAGGCAATAGCGTCTCCTGCAAGCCTCTGGCCAGCAAGGGATACTGAGGGAGGGTCACCTCTGACCCCCACCCCACTTCCAGGCCCCCAGGCACCAGACTCCACCTTCTAGACTTTCCTGGACTCCCAGCAGGCAATAGCGTCTCCTGCAAGCCTCTGGCCAGCAAGGGATACTGAGGGAGGGTCACCTCTGACCCCCACCCCACTTCCAGATACCCAGGCCCCAGACTCCACCTTCTAGACTTTCCTGGACTCCCAGCAGGCAATAGCGTCTCCTGCAAGCCTCTGGCCAGCAAGGGATACTGAGGGAGGGTCACCTCTGACCCCCACCCCACTTCCAGACACCCAGGCCCCAGACTCCACCTTCTAGACTTTCCTGGACTCCCAGCAGGCAATAGCGTCTCCTGCAAGCCTCTGGCCAGCAAGGGATACTGAGGGAGGGTCACCTCTGACCCCCACCCCACTTCCAGACCCCCAGGCCCCAGACTCCACCTTCTTGGTAGGTAGACAGGATCTCCTTGAGGCGGGGTTTTTTTTTTTTTTTTTCTTTCTTTTCTTTTCTCTTGAACTCCCTGCATTCTCTTCTTAACACCTAGTTCTCCTTCTTCCCCCAGACTTTCCTGGACTCCCAGCAGGCAATAGCGTCTCCTGCAAGCCTCTGGCCAGCAAGGGATACTGAGGGAGGGTCACCTCTGACCCCCACCCCACTTCCAGACCCCCAGGCCCCAGACTCCACCTTCTAGGTAGGTAGACAGGATCTCCTTGAGGCGGGGTTTTTTTTTTTTTTTTTCTTTCTTTTCTTTTCTCTTGAACTCCCTGCATTCTCTTCTTAACACCTAGTTCTCCTTCTTCCCCCAGACTTTCCTGGACTCCCAGCAGGCAATAGCGTCTCCTGCAAGCCTCTGGCCAGCAAGGGATACTGAGGGAGGGTCACCTCTGACCCCCACCCCACTTCCAGACCCCCCAGGCCCCAGACTCCACCTTCTAGACTTTCCTGGACTCCCAGCAGGCAATAGCGTCTCCTGCAAGCCTCTGGCCAGCAAGGGATACTGAGGGAGGGTCACCTCTGACCCCCACCCCACTTCCAGACCCCCAGGCCCCAGACTCCACCTTCTAGATTTTCCTGGACTCCCAGCAGGCAATAGCGTCTCCTGCAAGCCTCTGGCCAGGAAGGGATACTGAGGGAGGGTCACCTCTGACCCCCACCCCACTTCCAGACACCCAGGCCCCCAGACTCCCACCTTCTAGACTTTCCTGGACTCTCAGCAGGCAATAGCGTCTCCTGCAAGCCTCTGGCCAGCAAGGGATACTGAGGGAGGGTCACCTCTGACCCCCACCCCACTTCCAGACCCCCAGGCCCCAGACTCCACCTTCTAGGTAGGTAGACAGGGATCTCCTTGAGGCGGGGTTTTTTTTTTTTTTTTTTCTTTCTTTTCTTTTCTCTTGAACTCCCTGCATTCTCTTCTTAACACCCTAGTTCTCCTTCTTCCCCCAGACTTTCCTGGACTCCCAGCAGGCAATAGCGTCTCCTGCAAGCCTCTGGCCAGCAAGGGTTACTGAGGGAGGGTCACCTCTGACCCCCACCCCACTTCCAGACACCCAGGCCCCAGACTCCACCTTCTAGACTTTCCTGGACTCCCAGCAGGCAATAGCGTCTCCTGCAAGCCTCTGGCCAGCAAGGGATACTGAGGGAGGGTCACCTCTGACCCCCATCCCACTTCCAGACACCCAGGCCCCAGACTCCACCTTCTAGACTTTCCTGGACTCCCAGCAGGCAATAGCGTCTCCTGCAAGCCTCTGGCCAGCAAGGGATACTGAGGGAGGGTCACCTCTGACCCCCACCCCACTTCCAGACCCCCAGGCCCCAGACTCCAC
>JAKSZU010001010.1:0-23878 GCA_026018925.1 Tupaia tana
GGGTCAGAGGGGTGACCCTCCCTCAGTGTCCCTTGCCGGCCAGAGGCTTGCAGGAGCGCCTATTGCCTTCTGGCAGTCCCGGATGGTCTAGAAGGTGGAGTCTGGGGCCTGGGGGTCTGGAAGTGAGGTGGGGGTCAGAGGTGACCCTCCCTCAGTGTCCCTTGCCGGCCAGAGGCTTGCAGGAGCGCCTATTGCCTTCTGGCAGTCCCGGATGGTCTAGAAGGTGGAGTCTGGGGCCTGGGGGTCTGGAAGTGAGGTGGGGGTCAGAGGTGACCCTCCCTCAGTGTCCCTTGCCGGCCAGAGGCTTGCAGGAGCGCCTATTGCCTTCTGGCAGTCCCGGATGGTCTAGAAGGTGGAGTCTGGGGCCTGGGGGTCTGGAAGTGAGGTGGGGGTCAGAGGTGACCCTCCCTCAGTGTCCCTTGCCGGCCAGAGGCTTGCAGGAGCGCCTATTGCCTTCTGGCAGTCCCGGATGGTCTGGGGGCAGAAGGAGAGCTAGGTGTTAACAAGGGAATGCAGGGGTTTCAAGAGAGAAAAAAAACCGCCTCAAGGAAATCCTAGCTACCTACCTAGAAGGTGGAGTCTGGGGCCTGGGGGTCTGGAAGTGAGGTGGGGGTCAGAGGTGACCCTCCCTCAGTGTCCCTTGCCGGCCAGAGGCTTGCAGGAGAGCCTATTGCCTTCTGGCAGTCCCGGATGGTCTAGAAGGTGGAGTCTGGGGCCTGGGGGTTTGGAAGTGAGGTGGGGGTCAGAGGTGACCCTCCCTCAGTGTCCCTTGCCGGCCAGAGGCTTGCAGGAGCGCCTATTGCCTTCTGGCAGTCCCGGATGGTCTAGAAGGTGGAGTCTGGGGCCTGGGGGTCTGGAAGTGAGGTGGGGGTCAGAGGTGACCCTCCCTCAGTGTCCCTTGCCGGCCAGAGGCTTGCAGGAGCGCCTATTGCCTTCTGGCAGTCCCGGATGGTCTAGAAGGTGGAGTCTGGGGCCTGGGGGTCTGGAAGTGAGGTGGGGGTCAGAGGTGACCCTCCCTCAGTGTCCCTTGCCGGCCAGAGGCTTGCAGGAGCGCCTATTGCCTTCTGGCAGTCCCGGATGGTCTAGAAGGTGGAGTCTGGGGCCTGGGGGTCTGGAAGTGAGGTGGGGGTCAGAGGTGACCCTCCCTCAGTGTCCCTTGCCGGCCAGAGGCTTGCAGGAGCGCCTATTGCCTTCTGGCAGTCCCGGATGGTCTGGGGGCAGAAGGAGAGCTAGGTGTTAACAAGGGAATGCAGGGGTTTCAAGAGAGAAAAAAAACCACCTCAAGGAAATCCTAGCTACCTACCTAGAAGGTGGAGTCTGGGGCCTGGGGGTCTGGAAGTGAGGTGGGGGTCAGAGGTGACCCTCCCTCAGTGTCCCTTGCCGGCCAGAGGCTTGCAGGAGCGCCTATTGCCTTCTGGCAGTCCCGGATGGTCTAGAAGGTGGAGTCTGGGGCCTGGGGGTCTGGAAGTGAGGTGGGGGTCAGAGGTGACCCTCCCTCAGTGTCCCTTGCCGGCCAGAGGCTTGCAGGAGCGCCTATTGCCTTCTGGCAGTCCCGGATGGTCTAGAAGGTGGAGTCTGGGGCCTGGGGGTCTGGAAGTGAGGTGGGGGTCAGAGGTGACCCTCCCTCAGTGTCCCTTGCCGGCCAGAGGCTTGCAGGAGCGCCTATTGCCTTCTGGCAGTCCCGGATGGTCTAGAAGGTGGAGTCTGGGGCCTGGGGGTCTGGAAGTGAGGTGGGGGTCAGAGGTGACCCTCCCTCAGTGTCCCTTGCCGGCCAGAGGCTTGCAGGAGCGCCTATTGCCTTCTGGCAGTCCCGGATGGTCTAGAAGGTGGAGTCTGGGGCCTGGGGGTCTGGAAGTGAGGTGGGGGTCAGAGGTGACCCTCCCTCAGTGTCCCTTGCCGGCCAGAGGCTTGCAGGAGCGCCTATTGCCTTCTGGCAGTCCCGGATGGTCTAGAAGGTGGAGTCTGGGGCCTGGGGGTCTGGAAGTGAGGTGGGGGTCAGAGGTGACCCTCCCTCAGTGTCCCTTGCCGGCCAGAGGCTTGCAGGAGCGCCTATTGCCTTCTGGCAGTCCCGGATGGTCTGGGGGCAGAAGGAGAGCTAGGTGTTAACAAGGAATGCAGGGGTTTCAAGAGAGAAAAAAAACCGCCTCAAGGAAATCCTAGCTACCTACCTAGAAGGTGGAGTCTGGGGCCTGGGGGTCTGGAAGTGAGGTGGGGGTCAGAGGTGACCCTCCCTCAGTGTCCCTTGCCGGCCAGAGGCTTGCAGGAGCGCCTATTGCCTTCTGGCAGTCCCGGATGGTCTAGAAGGTGGAGTCTGGGGCCTGGGGGTCTGGAAGTGAGGTGGGGGTCAGAGGTGACCCTCCCTCAGTGTCCCTTGCCGGCCAGAGGCTTGCAGGAGCGCCTATTGCCTTCTGGCAGTCCCGGATGGTCTGGGGGCAGAAGGAGAGCTAGGTGTTAACAAGGGAATGCAGGGGTTTCAAGAGAGAAAAAAAACCGCCTCAAGGAAATCCTGGCTACCTACCTAGATGGTGGAGTCTGGGGCCTGGGGGTCTGGAAGTGAGGTGGGTGTCAGAGGTAACCCTCCCTCAGTGTCCCTTGCCGGCCAGAGGCTTGCAGGAGCGCCTATTGCCTTCTGGCAGTCCCGGATGGTCTAGAAGGTGGAGTCTGGGGCCTGGGGGTCTGGAAGTGAGGTGGGGGTCAGAGGTGACCCTCCCTCAGTGTCCCTTGCCGGCCAGAGGCTTGCAGGAGCGCCTATTGCCTTCTGGCAGTCCCGGATGGTCTAGAAGGTGGAGTCTGGGGCCTGGGGGTCTGGAAGTGAGGTGGGGGTCAGAGGTGACCCTCCCTCAGTGTCCCTTGCCGGCCAGAGGCTTGCAGGAGCGCCTATTGCCTTCTGGCAGTCCCGGATGGTCTAGAAGGTGGAGTCTGGGGCCTGGGGGTCTGGAAGTGAGGTGGGGGTCAGAGGTGACCCTCCCTCAGTGTCCCTTGCCAGCCAGAGGCTTGCAGGAGTGCCTATTGCCTTCTGGCAGTCCCGGATGGTCTGGGGGCAGAAGGAGAGCTAGGTGTTAACAAGGGAATGCAGGGGTTTCAAGAGAGAAAAAAAACCGCCTCAAGGAAATCCTAGCTACCTACCTAGAAGGTGGAGTCTGGGGCCTGGGGGTCTGGAAGTGAGGTGGGGGTCAGAGGTGACCCTCCCTCAGTGTCCCTTGCCGGCCAGAGGCTTGCAGGAGCGCCTATTGCCTTCTGGCAGTCCCGGATGGTCTAGAAGGTGGAGTCTGGGGCCTGGGGGTCTGGAAATGAGGTGGGGGTCAGAGGTGACACTCCCTCAGTGTCCCTTGCCGGCCAGAGGCTTGCAGGAGCGCCTATTGCCTTCTGGCAGTCCCGGATGGTCTAGAAGGTGGAGTCTGGGGCCTGGGGGTCTGGAAGTGAGGTGGGGGTCAGAGGTGACCCTCCCTCAGTGTCCCTTGCCGGCCAGAGGCTTGCAGGAGCGCCTATTGCCTTCTGGCAGTCCCGGATGGTCTAGAAGGTGGAGTCCTGGGGCCTGGGGGTCTGGAAGTGAGGTGGGGGTCAGAGGTGACCCTCCCTCAGTGTCCTTGCCGGCCAGAGGCTTGCAGGAGCGCCTATTGCCTTCTGGCAGTCCCGGATGGTCTAGAAGGTGGAGTCTGGGGCCTGGGGGTCTGGAAGTGAGGTGGGGGTCAGAGGTGACCCTCCCTCAGTGTCCCTTGCCGGCCAGAGGCTTGCAGGAGCGCCTATTGCCTTCTGGCAGTCCCGGATGGTCTAGAAGGTGGAGTCTGGGGCCTGGGGGTCTGGAAGTGAGGTGGGGGTCAGAGGTGACCCTCCCTCAGTGTCCCTTGCCGGCCAGAGGCTTGCAGGAGCGCCTATTGCATTCTGGCAGTCCCGGATGGTCTAGAAGGTGGAGTCTGGGGCCTGGGGGTCTGGAAGTGAGGTGGGGGTCAGAGGTGACCCTCCCTCAGTGTCCCTTGCCGGCCAGAGGCTTGCAGGAGCGCCTATTGCCTTCTGGCAGTCCCGGATGGTCTAGAAGGTGGAGTCTGGGGCCTGGGGGTCTGGAAGTGAGGTGGGGGTCAGAGGTGACCCTCCCTCAGTGTCCCTTGCCGGCCAGAGGCTTGCAGGAGCGCCTATTGCCTTCTGGCAGTCCCGGATGGTCTGGGGGCAGAAGGAGAGCTAGGTGTTAACAAGGGAATGCAGGGGTTTCAAGAGAGAAAAAAAACCGCCTCAAGGAAATCCTAGCTACCTACCTAGAAGGTGGAGTCTGGGGCCTGGGGGTCTGGAAGTGAGGTGGGGGTCAGAGGTGACCCTCCCTCAGTGTCCCTTGCCGGCCAGAGGCTTGCAGGAGCGCCTATTGCCTTCTGGCAGTCCCGGATGGTCTAGAAGGTGGAGTCTGGGGCCTGGGGGTCTGGAAGTGAGGTGGGGGTCAGAGGTGACCCTCCCTCAGTGTCCCTTGCCGGCCAGAGGCTTGCAGGAGCGCCTATTGCCTTCTGGCAGTCCCGGATGGTCTGGGGGCAGAAGGAGAGCTAGGTGTTAACAAGGAATGCAGGGGTTTCAAGAGAGAAAAAAAACCGCCTCAAGGAAATCCTGGCTACCTACCTAGAAGGTGGAGTCTGGGGCCTGGGGGTCTGGAAGTGAGGTGGGGGTCAGAGGTGACCCTCCCTCAGTGTCCCTTGCCGGCCAGAGGCTTGCAGGAGCGCCTATTGCCTTCTGGCAGTCCCGGATGGTCTAGAAGGTGGAGTCTGGGGCCTGGGGGTCTGGAAGTGAGGTGGGGGTCAGAGGTGACCCTCCCTCAGTGTCCCTTGCCGGCCAGAGGCTTGCAGGAGCGCCTATTGCCTTCTGGCAGTCCCGGATGGTCTAGAAGGTGGAGTCTGGGGCCTGGGGGTCTGGAAGTGAGGTGGGGGTCAGAGGTGACCCTCCCTCAGTGTCCCTTGCCGGCCAGAGGCTTGCAGGAGCGCCTATTGCCTTCTGGCAGTCCCGGATGGTCTAGAAGGTGGAGTCTGGGGCCTGGGGGTCTGGAAGTGAGGTGGGGGTCAGAGGTGACCCTCCCTCAGTGTCCCTTGCCGGCCAGAGGCTTGCAGGAGCGCCTATTGCCTTCTGGCAGTCCCGGATGGTCTGGGGGCAGAAGGAGAGCTAGGTGTTAACAAGGGAATGCAGGGGTTTCAAGAGAGAAAAAAAACCGCCTCAAGGAAATCCTAGCTACCTACCTAGAAGGTGGAGTCTGGGGCCTGGGGGTCTGGAAGTGAGGTGGGTGTCAGAGGTGACCCTCCCTCAGTGTCCCTTGCCGGCCAGAGGCTTGCAGGAGCGCCTATTGCCTTCTGGCAGTCCCGGATGGTCTAGAAGGTGGAGTCTGGGGCCTGGGGGTCCAGAAGTGAGGTGGGGGTCAGAGGTGACCCTCCCTCAGTGTCCCTTGCCGGCCAGAGTCTTGCAGGAGCGCCTATTGCCTTCTGGCAGTCCCGGATGGTCTAGAAGGTGGAGTCTGGGGCCTGGGGGTCTGGAAGTGAGGTGGGGGTCATAGGTGACCCTCCCTCAGTGTCCCTTGCCGGCCAGAGGCTTGCAGGAGCGCCTATTGCCTTCTGGCAGTCCCGGATGGTCTAGAAGGTGGAGTCTGGGGCCTGGGGGTCTGGAAGTGAGGTGGGGGTCAGAGGTGACCCTCCCTCAGTGTCCCTTGCCGGCCAGAGTCTTGCAGGAGCGCCTATTGCCTTCTGGCAGTCCCGGATGGTCTAGAAGGTGGAGTCTGGGGCCTGGGGGTCTGGAAGTGAGGTGGGGGTCAGAGGTGACCCTCCCTCAGTGTCCCTTGCCGGCCAGAGGCTTGCAGGAGCGCCTATTGCCTTCTGGCAGTCCCGGATGGTCTAGAAGGTGGAGTCTGGGGCCTGGGGGTCTGGAAGTGAGGTGGGGGTCAGAGGTGACCCTCCCTCAGTGTCCTTTGCCGGCCAGAGGCTTGCAGGAGCGCCTATTGCCTTCTGGCAGTCCCGGATGGTCTGGGGGCAGAAGGAGAGCTAGGTGTTAACAAGGGAATGCAGGGGTTTCAAGAGAGAAAAAAAAACGCCTCAAGGAAATCCTAGCTACCTACCTAGAAGGTGGAGTCTGGGGCCTGGGGGTCTGGAAGTGAGGTGGGGGTCAGAGGTGACCCTCCCTCAGTGTCCCTTGCCGGCCAGAGGCTTGCAGGAGCGCCTATTGCCTTCTGGCAGTCCCGGATGGTCTAGAAGGTGGAGTCTGGGGCCTGGGGGTCTGGAAGTGAGGTGGGGGTCAGAGGTGACCCTCCCTCAGTGTCCCTTGCCGGCCAGAGGCTTGCAGGAGCGCCTATTGCCTTCTGGCAGTCCCGGATGGTCTAGAAGGTGGAGTCTGGGGCCTGGGGTTCTGGAAGTGAGGTGGGGGTCAGAGGTGACCCTCCCTCAGTGTCCCTTGCCGGCCAGAGGCTTGCAGGAGCGCCTATTGCCTTCTGGCAGTCCCGGATGGTCTAGAAGGTGGAGTCTGGGGCCTGGGGGTCTGGAAGTGAGGTGGGGGTCAGAGGTGACCCTCCCTCAGTGTCCCTTGCCGGCCAGAGGCTTGCAGGAGCGCCTATTGCCTTCTGGCAGTCCCGGATGGTCTGGGGGCAGAAGGAGAGCTAGGTGTTAACAAGGGAATGCAGGGGTTTCAAGAGAGAAAAAAACCGCCTCAAGGAAATCCTAGCTACCTACCTAGAAGGTGGAGTCTGGGGCCTGGGGGTCTGGAAGTGAGGTGGGGGTCAGAGGTGACCCTCCCTCAGTGTCCCTTGCCGGCCAGAGGCTTGCAGGAGCGCCTATTGCCTTCTGGCAGTCCCGGATGGTCTAGAAGGTGGAGTCTGGGGCCTGGGGGTCTGGAAGTGAGGTGGGGGTCAGAGGTGACCCTCCCTCAGTGTCCCTTGCCGGCCAGAGGCTTGCAGGAGCGCCTATTGCCTTCTGGCAGTCCCGGATGGTCTAGAAGGTGGAGTCTGGGGCCTGGGGGTCTGGAAGTGAGGTGGGGGTCAGAGGTGACCCTCCCTCAGTGTCCCTTGCCGGCCAGAGGCTTGCAGGAGCGCCTATTGCCTTCTGGCAGTCCCGGATGGTCTAGAAGGTGGAGTCTGGGGCCTGGGGGTCTGGAAGTGAGGTGGGGGTCAGAGGTGACCCTCCCTCAGTGTCCCTTGCCGGCCAGAGGCTTGAAGGAGCACCTATTGCCTTCTGGCAGTCCCGGATGGTCTGGGGGCAGAAGGAGAGCTAGGTGTTAACAAGGGAATGCAGGGGTTTCAAGAGAGAAAAAAAACCGCCTCAAGGAAATCCTAGCTACCTACCTAGAAGGTGGAGTCTGGGGCCTGGGGGTCTGGAAGTGAGGTGGGGGTCAGAGGTGACCCTCCCTCAGTGTCCCTTGCCGGCCAGAGGCTTGCAGGAGCGCCTATTGCCTTCTGGCAGTCCCGGATGGTCTAGAAGGTGGAGTCTGGGGCCTGGGGGTCTGGAAGTGAGGTGGGGGTCAGAGGTGACCCTCCCTCAGTGTCCTTTGCCGGCCAGAGGCTTGCAGGAGCGCCTATTGCCTTCTGGCAGTCCCGGATGGTCTGGGGGCAGAAGGAGAGCTAGGTGTTAACAAGGGAATGCAGGGGTTTCAAGAGAGAAAAAAAACCGCCTCAAGGAAATCCTAGCTACCTACCTAGAAGGTGGAGTCTGGGGCCTGGGGGTCTGGAAGTGAGGTGGGGGTCAGAGGTGACCCTCCCTCAGTGTCCCTTGCCGGCCAGAGGCTTGCAGGAGCGCCTATTGCCTTCTGGCAGTCCCGGATGGTCTAGAAGGTGGAGTCTGGGGCCTGGGGGTCTGGAAGTGAGGTGGGGTCAGAGGTGACCCTCCCTCAGTGTCCCTTGCCAGCCAGAGGCTTGCAGGAGCGCCTATTGCCTTCTGGCAGTCCCGGATGGTCTAGAAGGTGGAGTCTGGGGCCTGGGGGTCTGGAAGTGAGGTGGGGGTCAGAGGTGACCCTCCCTCAGTGTCCCTTGCCGGCCAGAGGCTTGCAGGAGCGCCTATTGCCTTCTGGCAGTCCCGGATGGTCTGGGGGCAGAAGGAGAGCTAGGTGTTAACAAGGGAATGCAGGGGTTTCAAGAGAGAAAAAAAACCGCCTCAAGGAAATCCTAGCTACCTACCTAGAAGGTGGAGTCTGGGGCCTGGGGGTCTGGAAGTGAGGTGGGTGTCAGAGGTGACCCTCCCTCAGTGTCCCTTGCCGGCCAGAGGCTTGCAGGAGCGCCTATTGCCTTCTGGCAGTCCCGGATGGTCTAGAAGGTGGAGTCTGGGGCCTGGGGGTCCAGAAGTGAGGTGGGGGTCAGAGGTGACCCTCCCTCAGTGTCCCTTGCCGGCCAGAGTCTTGCAGGAGCGCCTATTGCCTTCTGGCAGTCCCGGATGGTCTAGAAGGTGGAGTCTGGGGCCTGGGGGTCTGGAAGTGAGGTGGGGGTCATAGGTGACCCTCCCTCAGTGTCCCTTGCCGGCCAGAGGCTTGCAGGAGCGCCTATTGCCTTCTGGCAGTCCCGGATGGTCTAGAAGGTGGAGTCTGGGGCCTGGGGGTCTGGAAGTGAGGTGGGGGTCAGAGGTGACCCTCCCTCAGTGTCCCTTGCCGGCCAGAGTCTTGCAGGAGCGCCTATTGCCTTCTGGCAGTCCCGGATGGTCTAGAAGGTGGAGTCTGGGGCCTGGGGGTCTGGAAGTGAGGTGGGGGTCAGAGGTGACCCTCCCTCAGTGTCCCTTGCCGGCCAGAGGCTTGCAGGAGCGCCTATTGCCTTCTGGCAGTCCCGGATGGTCTAGAAGGTGGAGTCTGGGGCCTGGGGGTCTGGAAGTGAGGTGGGGGTCAGAGGTGACCCTCCCTCAGTGTCCTTTGCCGGCCAGAGGCTTGCAGGAGCGCCTATTGCCTTCTGGCAGTCCCGGATGGTCTGGGGGCAGAAGGAGAGCTAGGTGTTAACAAGGGAATGCAGGGGTTTCAAGAGAGAAAAAAAAACGCCTCAAGGAAATCCTAGCTACCTACCTAGAAGGTGGAGTCTGGGGCCTGGGGGTCTGGAAGTGAGGTGGGGGTCAGAGGTGACCCTCCCTCAGTGTCCCTTGCCGGCCAGAGGCTTGCAGGAGCGCCTATTGCCTTCTGGCAGTCCCGGATGGTCTAGAAGGTGGAGTCTGGGGCCTGGGGGTCTGGAAGTGAGGTGGGGGTCAGAGGTGACCCTCCCTCAGTGTCCCTTGCCGGCCAGAGGCTTGCAGGAGCGCCTATTGCCTTCTGGCAGTCCCGGATGGTCTAGAAGGTGGAGTCTGGGGCCTGGGGTTCTGGAAGTGAGGTGGGGGTCAGAGGTGACCCTCCCTCAGTGTCCCTTGCCGGCCAGAGGCTTGCAGGAGCGCCTATTGCCTTCTGGCAGTCCCGGATGGTCTAGAAGGTGGAGTCTGGGGCCTGGGGGTCTGGAAGTGAGGTGGGGGTCAGAGGTGACCCTCCCTCAGTGTCCCTTGCCGGCCAGAGGCTTGCAGGAGCGCCTATTGCCTTCTGGCAGTCCCGGATGGTCTGGGGGCAGAAGGAGAGCTAGGTGTTAACAAGGGAATGCAGGGGTTTCAAGAGAGAAAAAAAACCGCCTCAAGGAAATCCTAGCTACCTACCTAGAAGGTGGAGTCTGGGGCCTGGGGGTCTGGAAGTGAGGTGGGGGTCAGAGGTGACCCTCCCTCAGTGTCCCTTGCCGGCCAGAGGCTTGCAGGAGCGCCTATTGCCTTCTGGCAGTCCCGGATGGTCTAGAAGGTGGAGTCTGGGGCCTGGGGGTCTGGAAGTGAGGTGGGGGTCAGAGGTGACCCTCCCTCAGTGTCCCTTGCCGGCCAGAGGCTTGCAGGAGCGCCTATTGCCTTCTGGCAGTCCCGGATGGTCTAGAAGGTGGAGTCTGGGGCCTGGGGGTCTGGAAGTGAGGTGGGGGTCAGAGGTGACCCTCCCTCAGTGTCCCTTGCCGGCCAGAGGCTTGCAGGAGCGCCTATTGCCTTCTGGCAGTCCCGGATGGTCTAGAAGGTGGAGTCTGGGGCCTGGGGGTCTGGAAGTGAGGTGGGGGTCAGAGGTGACCCTCCCTCAGTGTCCCTTGCCGGCCAGAGGCTTGAAGGAGCACCTATTGCCTTCTGGCAGTCCCGGATGGTCTGGGGGCAGAAGGAGAGCTAGGTGTTAACAAGGGAATGCAGGGGTTTCAAGAGAGAAAAAAAACCGCCTCAAGGAAATCCTAGCTACCTACCTAGAAGGTGGAGTCTGGGGCCTGGGGGTCTGGAAGTGAGGTGGGGGTCAGAGGTGACCCTCCCTCAGTGTCCCTTGCCGGCCAGAGGCTTGCAGGAGCGCCTATTGCCTTCTGGCAGTCCCGGATGGTCTAGAAGGTGGAGTCTGGGGCCTGGGGGTCTGGAAGTGAGGTGGGGGTCAGAGGTGACCCTCCCTCAGTGTCCTTTGCCGGCCAGAGGCTTGCAGGAGCGCCTATTGCCTTCTGGCAGTCCCGGATGGTCTGGGGGCAGAAGGAGAGCTAGGTGTTAACAAGGGAATGCAGGGGTTTCAAGAGAGAAAAAAAACCGCCTCAAGGAAATCCTAGCTACCTACCTAGAAGGTGGAGTCTGGGGCCTGGGGGTCTGGAAGTGAGGTGGGGGTCAGAGGTGACCCTCCCTCAGTGTCCCTTGCCGGCCAGAGGCTTGCAGGAGCGCCTATTGCCTTCTGGCAGTCCCGGATGGTCTAGAAGGTGGAGTCTGGGGCCTGGGGGTCTGGAAGTGAGGTGGGGGTCAGAGGTGACCCTCCCTCAGTGTCCCTTGCCAGCCAGAGGCTTGCAGGAGCGCCTATTGCCTTCTGGCAGTCCCGGATGGTCTAGAAGGTGGAGTCTGGGGCCTGGGGGTCTGGAAGTGAGGTGGGGGTCAGAGGTGACCCTCCCTCAGTGTCCCTTGCCGGCCAGAGGCTTGCAGGAGCGCCTATTGCCTTCTGGCAGTCCCGGATGGTCTAGAAGGTGGAGTCTGGGGCCTGGGGGTCTGGAAGTGAGGTGGGGGTCAGAGGTGACCCTCCCTCAGTGTCCCTTGCCGGCCAGAGGCTTGCAGGAGCGCCTATTGCCTTCTGGCAGTCCCGGATGGTCTGGGGGCAGAAGGAGAGCTAGGTGTTAACAAGGGAATGCAGGGGTTTCAAGAGAGAAAAAAAACCGCCTCAAGGAAATCCTAGCTACCTACCTAGAAGGTGGAGTCTGGGGCCTGGGGGTCTGGAAGTGAGGTGGGGGTCAGAGGTGACCCTCCCTCAGTGTCCCTTGCCGGCCAGAGGCTTGCAGGAGCGCCTATTGCCTTCTGGCAGTCCCGGATGGTCTAGAAGGTGGAGTCTGGGGCCTGGGGGTCTGGAAGTGAGGTGGGGGTCAGAGGTGACCCTCCCTCAGTGTCCCTTGCCGGCCAGAGGCTTGCAGGAGCGCCTATTGCCTTCTGGCAGTCCCGGATGGTCTGGGGGCAGAAGGAGAGCTAGGTGTTAACAAGGGAATGCAGGGGTTTCAAGAGAGAAAAAAAACCGCCTCAAGGAAATCCTGGCTACCTACCTAGAAGGTGGAGTCTGGGGCCTGGGGGTCTGGAAGTGAGGTGGGGGTCAGAGGTGACCCTCCCTCAGTGTCCCTTGCCGGCCAGAGGCTTGCAGGAGCGCCTATTGCCTTCTGGCAGTCCCGGATGGTCTAGAAGGTGGAGTCTGGGGCCTGGGGGTCTGGAAGTGAGGTGGGGGTCAGAGGTGACCCTCCCTCAGTGTCCCTTGCCGGCCAGAGGCTTGCAGGAGCGCCTATTGCCTTCTGGCAGTCCCGGATGGTCTAGAAGGTGGAGTCTGGGGCCTGGGGGTCTGGAAGTGAGGTGGGGGTCAGAGGTGACCCTCCCTCAGTGTCCCTTGCCGGCCAGAGGCTTGCAGGAGCGCCTATTGCCTTCTGGCAGTCCCGGATGGTCTAGAAGGTGGAGTCTGGGGCCTGGGGGTCTGGAAGTGAGGTGGGGGTCAGAGGTGACCCTCCCTCAGTGTCCCTTGCCGGCCAGAGGCTTGCAGGAGCGCCTATTGCCTTCTGGCAGTCCCGGATGGTCTGGGGGCAGAAGGAGAGCTAGGTGTTAACAAGGGAATGCAGGGGTTTCAAGAGAGAAAAAAAACCGCCTCAAGGAAATCCTAGCTACCTACCTAGAAGGTGGAGTCTGGGGCCTGGGGGTCTGGAAGTGAGGTGGGGGTCAGAGGTGACCCTCCCTCAGTGTCCCTTGCCGGCCAGAGGCTTGCAGGAGCGCCTATTGCCTTCTGGCAGTCCCGGATGGTCTAGAAGGTGGAGTCTGGGGCCTGGGGGTCTGGAAGTGAGGTGGGGGTCAGAGGTGACCCTCCCTCAGTGTCCCTTGCCGGCCAGAGGCTTGCAGGAGCGCCTATTGCCTTCTGGCAGTCCCGGATGGTCTAGAAGGTGGAGTCTGGGGCCTGGGGGTCTGGAAGTGAGGTGGGGGTCAGAGGTGACCCTCCCTCAGTGTCCCTTGCCGGCCAGAGGCTTGCAGGAGCGCCTATTGCCTTCTGGCAGTCCCGGATGGTCTAGAAGGTGGAGTCTGGGGCCTGGGGGTCTGGAAGTGAGGTGGGGGTCAGAGGTGACCCTCCCTCAGTGTCCCTTGCCGGCCAGAGGCTTGCAGGAGCACCTATTGCCTTCTGGCAGTCCCGGATGGTCTGGGGGCAGAAGGAGAGCTAGGTGTTAACAAGGGAATGCAGGGGTTTCAAGAGAGAAAAAAAACCGCCTCAAGGAAATCCTAGCTACCTACCTAGAAGGTGGAGTCTGGGGCCTGGGGGTCTGGAAGTGAGGTGGGGGTCAGAGGTGACCCTCCCTCAGTGTCCCTTGCCGGCCAGAGGCTTGCAGGAGCGCCTATTGCCTTCTGGCAGTCCCGGATGGTCTAGAAGGTGGAGTCTGGGGCCTGGGGGTCTGGAAGTGAGGTGGGGGTCAGAGGTGACCCTCCCTCAGTGTCCCTTGCCGGCCAGAGGCTTGCAGGAGCGCCTATTGCCTTCTGGCAGTCCCGGATGGTCTAGAAGGTGGAGTCTGGGGCCTGGGGGTCTGGAAGTGAGGTGGGGGTCAGAGGTGACCCTCCCTCAGTGTCCCTTGCCGGCCAGAGGCTTGCAGGAGCGCCTATTGCCTTCTGGCAGTCCCGGATGGTCTAGAAGGTGGAGTCTGGGGCCTAGGGGTCTGGAAGTGAGGTGGGGGTCAGAGGTGACCCTCCCTCAGTGTCCCTTGCCGGCCAGAGGCTTGCAGGAGCGCCTATTGCCTTCTGGCAGTCCCGGATGGTCTAGAAGGTGGAGTCTGGGGCCTGGGGGTCTGGAAGTGAGGTGGGGGTCAGAGGTGACCCTCCCTCAGTGTCCCTTGCCGGCCAGAGGCTTGCAGGAGCGCCTATTGCCTTCTGGCAGTCCCGGATGGTCTAGAAGGTGGAGTCTGGGGCCTGGGGGTCTGGAAGTGAGGTGGGGGTCAGAGGTGACCCTCCCTCAGTGTCCCTTGCCGGCCAGAGGCTTGCAGGAGCGCCTATTGCCTTCTGGCAGTCCCGGATGGTCTGGGGGCAGAAGGAGAGCTAGGTGTTAACAAGGGAATGCAGGGGTTTCAAGAGAGAAAAAAAACCGCCTCAAGGAAATCCTAGCTACCTACCTAGAAGGTGGAGTCTGGGGCCTGGGGGTCTGGAAGTGAGGTGGGGGTCAGAGGTGACCCTCCCTCAGTGTCCCTTGCCGGCCAGAGGCTTGCAGGAGCGCCTATTGCCTTCTGGCAGTCCCGGATGGTCTAGAAGGTGGAGTCTGGGGCCTGGGGGTCTGGAAGTGAGGTGGGGGTCAGAGGTGACCCTCCCTCAGTGTCCCTTGCCGGCCAGAGGCTTGCAGGAGCGCCTATTGCCTTCTGGCAGTCCCGGATGGTCTGGGGGCAGAAGGAGAGCTATGTGTTAACAAGGGAATGCAGGGGTTTCAAGAGAGAAAAAAAACCGCCTCAAGGAAATCCTGGCTACCTACCTAGAAGATGGAGTCTGGGGCCTGGGGGTCTGGAAGTGAGGTGGGGGTCAGAGGTGACCCTCCCTCAGTGTCCCTTGCTGGCCAGAGGCTTGCAGGAGCGCCTATTGCCTTCTGGCAGTCCCGGATGGTCTAGAAGGTGGAGTCTGGGGCCTGGGGGTCTGGAAGTGAGGTGGGGGTCAGAGGTGACCCTCCCTCAGTGTCCCTTGCCGGCCAGAGGCTTGCAGGAGCGCCTATTGCCTTCTGGCAGTCCCGGATGGTCTAGAAGGTGGAGTCTGGGGCCTGGGGGTCTGGAAGTGAGGTGGGGGTCAGAGGTGACCCTCCCTCAGTGTCCCTTGCCGGCCAGAGGCTTGCAGGAGCGCCTATTGCCTTCTGGCAGTCCCGGATGGTCTAGAAGGTGGAGTCTGGGGCCTGGGGGTCTGGAAGTGAGGTGGGGGTCAGAGGTGACCCTCCCTCAGTGTCCCTTGCCGGCCAGAGGCTTGCAGGAGCGCCTATTGCCTTCTGGCAGTCCCGGATGGTCTGGGGGCAGAAGGAGAGCTAGGTGTTAACAAGGGAATGCAGGGGTTTCAAGAGAGAAAAAAAACCGCCTCAAGGAAATCCTAGCTACCTACCTAGAAGGTGGAGTCTGGGGCCTGGGGGTCTGGAAGTGAGGTGGGGGTCAGAGGTGACCCTCCCTCAGTGTCCCTTGCCGGCCAGAGGCTTGCAGGAGCGCCTATTGCCTTCTGGCAGTCCCGTATGGTCTAGAAGGTGGAGTCTGGGGCCTGGGGGTCTGGAAGTGAGGTGGGGGTCAGAGGTGACCCTCCCTCAGTGTCCCTTGCCGGCCAGAGGCTTGCAGGAGCGCCTATTGCCTTCTGGCAGTCCCGGATGGTCTAGAAGGTGGAGTCTGGGGCCTGGGGGTCTGGAAGTGAGGTGGGGGTCAGAGGTGACCCTCCCTCAGTGTCCCTTGCCGGCCAGAGGCTTGCAGGAGCGCCTATTGCCTTCTGGCAGTCCCGGATGGTCTAGAAGGTGGAGTCTGGGGCCTGGGGGTCTGGAAGTGAGGTGGGGGTCAGAGGTGACCCTCCCTCAGTGTCCCTTGCCGGCCAGAGGCTTGCAGGAGCGCCTATTGCCTTCTGGCAGTCCCGGATGGTCTGGGGGCAGAAGGAGAGCTAGGTGTTAACAAGGGAATGCAGGGGTTTCAAGAGAGAAAAAAAACCGCCTCAAGGAAATCCTAGCTACCTACCTAGAAGGTGGAGTCTGGGGCCTGGGGGTCTGGAAGTGAGGTGGGGGTCAGAGGTGACCCTCCCTCAGTGTCCCTTGCCGGCCAGAGGCTTGCAGGAGCGCCTATTGCCTTCTGGCAGTCCCGGATGGTCTAGAAGGTGGAGTCTGGGGCCTGGGGGTCTGGAAGTGAGGTGGGGGTCAGAGGTGACCCTCCCTCAGTGTCCCTTGCCGGCCAGAGGCTTGCAGGAGCGCCTATTGCCTTCTGGCAGTCCCGGATGGTCTGGGGGCAGAAGGAGAGCTAGGTGTTAACAAGGGAATGCAGGGGTTTCAAGAGAGAAAAAAAAACGCCTCAAGGAAATCCTGGCTACCTACCTAGAAGGTGGAGTCTGGGGCCTGGGGGTCTGGAAGTGAGGTGGGGGTCAGAGGTGACCCTCCCTCAGTGTCCCTTGCCGGCCAGAGGCTTGCAGGAGCGCCTATTGCCTTCTGGCAGTCCCGGATGGTCTAGAAGGTGGAGTCTGGGGCCTGGGGGTCTGGAAGTGAGGTGGGGGTCAGAGGTGACCCTCCCTCAGTGTCCCTTGCCGGCCAGAGGCTTGCAGGAGCGCCTATTGCCTTCTGGCAGTCCCGGATGGTCTAGAAGGTGGAGTCTGGGGCCTGGGGGACTGGAAGTGAGGTGGGGGTCAGAGGTGACCATCCCTCAGTGTCCCTTGCCGGCCAGAGGCTTGCAGGAGCGCCTATTGCCTTCTGGCAGTCCCGGATGGTCTAGAAGGTGGAGTCTGGGGCCTGGGGGTCTGGAAGTGAGGTGGGGGTCAGAGGTGACCCTCCCTCAGTGTCCCTTGCCGGCCAGAGGCTTGCAGGAGCGCCTATTGCCTTCTGGCAGTCCCGGATGGTCTGGGGGCAGAAGGAGAGCTAGGTGTTAACAAGGGAATGCAGGGGTTTCAAGAGAGAAAAAAAAACGCCTCAAGGAAATCCTGGCTACCTACCTAGAAGGTGGAGTCTGGGGCCTGGGGGTCTGGAAGTGAGGTGGGGGTCAGAGGTGACCCTCCCTCAGTGTCCCTTGCCGGCCAGAGGCTTGCAGGAGCGCCTATTGCCTTCTGGCAGTCCCGGATGGTCTAGAAGGTGGAGTCTGGGGCCTGGGGGTCTGGAAGTGAGGTGGGGGTCAGAGGTGACCCTCCCTCAGTGTCCCTTGCCGGCCAGAGGCTTGCAGGAGCGCCTATTGCCTTCTGGCAGTCCCGGATGGTCTAGAAGGTGGAGTCTGGGGCCTGGGGGACTGGAAGTGAGGTGGGGGTCAGAGGTGACCATCCCTCAGTGTCCCTTGCCGGCCAGAGGCTTGCAGGAGCGCCTATTGCCTTCTGGCAGTCCCGGATGGTCTAGAAGGTGGAGTCTGGGGCCTGGGGGTCTGGAAGTGAGGTGGGGGTCAGAGGTGACCCTCCCTCAGTGTCCCTTGCCGGCCAGAGGCTTGCAGGAGCGCCTATTGCCTTCTGGCAGTCCCGGATGGTCTGGGGGCAGAAGGAGAGCTAGGTGTTAACAAGGGAATGCAGGGGTTTCAAGAGAGAAAAAAAACCGCCTCAAGGAAATCCTAGCTACCTACCTAGAAGGTGGAGTCTGGGGCCCGTGGGTCTGGAAGTGAGGTGGGGGTCAGAGGTGACCCTCTCTCAGTGTCCCTTGCCGGCCAGAGGCTTGCAGGAGCGCCTATTGCCTTCTGGCAGTCCCGGATGGTCTAGAAGGTGGAGTCTGGGGCCTGGGGGTCTGGAAGTGAGGTGGGGGTCAGAGGTGACCCTCCCTCAGTGTCCCTTGCCGGCCAGAGGCTTGCAGGAGCGCCTATTGCCTTCTGGCAGTCCCGGATGGTCTGGGGGCAGAAGGAGAGCTAGGTGTTAACAAGGGAATGCAGGGGTTTCAAGAGAGAAAAAAAACCGCCTCAAGGAAATCCTGGCTACCTACCTAGAAGGTGGAGTCTGGGGCCTGGGGGTCTGGAAGTGAGGTGGGGGTCAGAGGTGACCCTCCCTCAGTGTCCCTTGCCGGCCAGAGGCTTGCAGGAGCGCCTATTGCCTTCTGGCAGTCCCGGATGGTCTAGAAGGTGGAGTCTGGGGCCTGGGGGTCTGGAAGTGAGGTGGGGGTCAGAGGTGACCCTCCCTCAGTGTCCCTTGCCGGCCAGAGGCTTGCAGGAGCGCCTATTGCCTTCTGGCAGTCCCGGATGATCTAGAAGGTGGAGTCTGGGGCCTGGGGGTCTGGAAGTGAGGTGGGGGTCAGAGGTGACCCTCCCTCAGTATCCCTTGCCGGCCAGAGGCTTGCAGGAGCGCCTATTGCCTTCTGGCAGTCCCGGATGGTCTAGAAGGTGGAGTCTGGGGCCTGGGGCTCTGGAAGTGAGGTGGGGGTCAGAGGTGACCCTCCCTCAGTGTCCCTTGCCGGCCAGAGGCTTGCAGGAGCGCCTATTGCCTTCTGGCAGTCCCGGATGGTCTAGAAGGTGGAGTCTGGGGCCTGGGGGTCTGGAAGTGAGGTGGGGGTCAGAGGTGACCTCCCTCAGTGTCCCTTGCCGGCCAGAGGCTTGCAGGAGCGCCTATTGCCTTCTGGCAGTCCCGGATGGTCTAGAAGGTGGAGTCTGGGGCCTGGGGGTCTGGAAGTGAGGTGGGGGTCAGAGGTGACCCTCCCTCAGTGTCCCTTGCCGGCCAGAGGCTTGCAGGAGCGCCTATTGCCTTCTGGCAGTCACGGATGGTCTATAAGGTGGAGTCTGGGGCCTGGGGGTCTGGAAGTGAGGTGGGGGTCAGAGGTGACCCTCCCTCAGTGTCCCTTGCCGGCCAGAGGCTTGCAGGAGCGCCTATTGCCTTCTGGCAGTCCCGGATGGTCTAGAAGGTGGAGTCTGGGGCCTGGGGGTCTGGAAGTGAGGTGGGGGCCAGAGGTGACCCTCCCTCAGTGTCCCTTGCCGGCCAGAGGCTTGCAGGAGCGCCTATTGCCTTCTGGCAGTCCCGGATGGTCTGGGGCAGAAGGAGAGCTAGGTGTTAACAAGGGAATGCAGGGGTTTCAAGAGAGAAAAAAAACCGCCTCAAGGAAATCCTGGCTACCTACCTAGAAGGTGGAGTCTGGGGCCTGGGGGTCTGGAAGTGAGGTGGGGGTCAGAGGTGACCCTCCCTCAGTGTCCCTTGCTGGCCAGAGGCTTGCAGGAGCGCCTATTGCCTTCTGGCAGTCCCGAATGGTCTAGAAGGTGGAGTCTGGGGCCTGGGGGTCTGGAAGTGAGGTGGGGGTCAGAGGTGACCCTCCCTCAGTGTCCCTTGCCGGCCAGAGGCTTGCAGGAGCGCCTATTGCCTTCTGGCAGTCCCGGATGGTCTAGAAGGTGGAGTCTGGGGCCTGGGGGTCTGGAAGTGAGGTGGGGGTCAGAGGTGACCCTCCCTCAGTGTCCCTTGCCGGCCAGAGGCTTGCAGGAGCGCCTATTGCCTTCTGGCAGTCCCGGATGGTCTAGAAGGTGGAGTCTGGGGCCTGGTGGTCTGGAAGTGAGGTGGGGGTCAGAGGTGACCCTCCCTCAGTGTCCCTTGCCGGCCAGAGGCTTGCAGGAGCGCCTATTGCCTTCTGGCAGTCCCGGATGGTCTGGGGGCAGAAGGAGAGCTAGGTGTTAACAAGGGAATGCAGGGGTTTCAAGAGAGAAAAAAAAACGCCTCAAGGAAATCCTGGCTACCTACCTAGAAGGTGGAGTCTGGGGCCTGGGGGTCTGGAAGTGAGGTGGGGGTCAGAGGTGACCCTCCCTCAGTGTCCCTTGCCGGCCAGAGGCTTGCAGGAGCGCCTATTGCCTTCTGGCAGTCCCGGATGGTCTAGAAGGTGGAGTCTGGGGCCTGGGGAGGTCTGGAAGTGAGGTGGGGGTCAGAGGTGACCCTCCCTCAGTGTCCCTTGCCGGCCAGAGGCTTGCAGGAGCGCCTATTGCCTTCTGGCAGTCCCGGATGGTCTAGAAGGTGGAGTCTGGGGCCTGGGGGTCTGGAAGTGAGGTGGGGGTCAGAGGTGACCCTCCCTCAGTGTCCCTTGCCGGCCAGAGGATTGCAGGAGCGCCTATTGCCTTCTGGCCGTCCGGATGGTCTAGAAGGTGGAGTCTGGGGCCTGGGGGTCTGGAAGTGAGGTGGGGGTCAGAGGTGACCCTCCCTCAGTGTCCCTTGCCGGCCAGAGGCTTGCAGGAGCGCCTATTGCCTTCTGGCAGTCCCGGATGGTCTAGAAGGTGGAGTCTGGGGCCTGGGGGTCTGGAAGTGAGGTGGGGGTCAGAGGTGACCCTCCCTCAGTGTCCCTTGCCGGCCAGAGGCTTGCAGGAGCGCCTATTGCCTTCTGGCAGTCCCGGATGGTCTGGGGGCAGAAGGAGAGCTAGGTGTTAACAAGGGAATGCAGGGGTTTCAAGAGAGAAAAAAAACCGCCTCAAGGAAATCCTGGCTACCTACCTAGAAGGTGGAGTCTGGGGCCTGGGGGTCTGGAAGTGAGGTGGGGGTCAGAGGTGACCCTCCCTCAGTGTCCCTTGCCGGCCAGAGGCATGCAGGAGCGCCTATTGCCTTCTGGCAGTCCCGGATGGTCTAGAAGGTGGAGTCTGGGGCCTGGGGGTCTGGAAGTGAGGTGGGGGTCAGAGGTGACCCTCCCTCAGTGTCCCTTGCCGGCCAGAGGCTTGCAGGAGCGCCTATTGCCTTCTGGCAGTCCCGGATGGTCTAGAAGGTGGAGTCTGGGGCCTGGGGGTCTGGAAGTGAGGTGGGGGTCAGAGGTGACCCTCCCTCAGTGTCCCTTGCCGGCCAGAGGCTTGCAGGAGCGCCTATTGCCTTCTGGCAGTCCAGGATGGTCTAGAAGGTGGAGTCTGGGGCCTGGGGGTCTGGAAGTGAGGTGGGGGTCAGAGGTGACCCTCCCTCAGTGTCCCTTGCCGGCCAGAGGCTTGCAGGAGCGCCTATTGCCTTCTGGCAGTCCCGGATGGTCTAGAAGGTGGAGTCTGGGGCCTGGGGGTCTGGAAGTGAGGTGGGGGTCAGAGGTGACCCTCCCTCAGTGTCCCTTGCCGGCCAGAGGCTTGCAGGAGCGCCTATTGCCTTCTGGCAGTCCCGGATGGTCTAGAAGGTGGAGTCTGGGGCCTGGGGGTCTGGAAGTGAGGTGGGGGTCAGAGGTGACCCTCCCTCAGTGTCCCTTGCCGGCCAGAGGCTTGCAGGAGCGCCTATTGCCTTCTGGCAGTCCCGGATGGTCTAGAAGGTGGAGTCTGGGGCCTGGGGGTCTGGAAGTGAGGTGGGGGTCAGAGGTGACCCTCCCTCAGTGTCCCTTGCCGGCCAGAGGCTTGCAGGAGCGCCTATTGCCTTCTGGCAGTCCCGGATGGTCTGGGGGCAGAAGGAGAGCTAGGTGTTAACAAGGGAATGCAGGGGTTTCAAGAGAGAAAAAAAACCGCCTCAAGGAAATCCTAGCTACCTACCTAGAAGGTGGAGTCTGGGGCCTGGGGGTCTGGAAGTGAGGTGGGGGTCAGAGGTGACCCTCCCTCAGTGTCCCTTGCCGGCCAGAGGCTTGCAGGAGCACCTATTGCCTTCTGGCAGTCCCGGATGGTCTAGAAGGTGGAGTCTGGGGCCTGGGGGTCTGGAAGTGAGGTGGGGGTCAGAGGTGACCCTCCCTCAGTGTCCCTTGCCGGCCAGAGGCTTGCAGGAGCGCCTATTGCCTTCTGGCAGTCCCGGATGGTCTAGAAGGTGGAGTCTGGGGCCTGGGGGTCTGGAAGTGAGGTGGGGGTCAGAGGTGACCCTCCCTCAGTGTCCCTTGCCGGCCAGAGGCTTGCAGGAGCGCCTATTGCCTTCTGGCAGTCCCGGATGATCTAGAAGGTGGAGTCTGGGGCCTGGGGGTCTGGAAGTGAGGTGGGGGTCAGAGGTGACCCTCCCTCAGTGTCCCTTGCCGGCCAGAGGCTTGCAGGAGCGCCTATTGCCTTCTGGCAGTCCCGGATGGTCTAGAAGGTGGAGTCTGGGGCCTGGGGCTCTGGAAGTGAGGTGGGGGTCAGAGGTGACCCTCCCTCAGTGTCCCTTGCCGGCCAGAGGCTTGCAGGAGCGCCTATTGCCTTCTGGCAGTCCCGGATGGTCTAGAAGGTGGAGTCTGGGGCCTGGGGGTCTGGAAGTGAGGTGGGGGTCAGAGGTGACCTCCCTCAGTGTCCCTTGCCGGCCAGAGGCTTGCAGGAGCGCCTATTGCCTTCTGGCAGTCCCGGATGGTCTAGAAGGTGGAGTCTGGGGCCTGGGGGTCTGGAAGTGAGGTGGGGGTCAGAGGTGACCCTCCCTCAGTGTCCCTTGCCGGCCAGAGGCTTGCAGGAGCGCCTATTGCCTTCTGGCAGTCACGGATGGTCTATAAGGTGGAGTCTGGGGCCTGGGGGTCTGGAAGTGAGGTGGGGGTCAGAGGTGACCCTCCCTCAGTGTCCCTTGCCGGCCAGAGGCTTGCAGGAGCGCCTATTGCCTTCTGGCAGTCCCGGATGGTCTAGAAGGTGGAGTCTGGGGCCTGGGGGTCTGGAAGTGAGGTGGGGGCCAGAGGTGACCCTCCCTCAGTGTCCCTTGCCGGCCAGAGGCTTGCAGGAGCGCCTATTGCCTTCTGGCAGTCCCGGATGGTCTGGGGGCAGAAGGAGAGCTAGGTGTTAACAAGGGAATGCAGGGGTTTCAAGAGAGAAAAAAAACCGCCTCAAGGAAATCCTGGCTACCTACCTAGAAGGTGGAGTCTGGGGCCTGGGGGTCTGGAAGTGAGGTGGGGGTCAGAGGTGACCCTCCCTCAGTGTCCCTTGCTGGCCAGAGGCTTGCAGGAGCGCCTATTGCCTTCTGGCAGTCCCGAATGGTCTAGAAGGTGGAGTCTGGGGCCTGGGGGTCTGGAAGTGAGGTGGGGGGTCAGAGGTGACCCTCCCTCAGTGTCCCTTGCCGGCCAGAGGCTTGCAGGAGCGCCTATTGCCTTCTGGCAGTCCCGGATGGTCTAGAAGGTGGAGTCTGGGGGCCTGGGGGTCTGGAAGTGAGGTGGGGGTCAGAGGTGACCCTCCCTCAGTGTCCCTTGCCGGCCAGAGGCTTGCAGGAGCGCCTATTGCCTTCTGGCAGTCCCGGATGGTCTAGAAGGTGGAGTCTGGGGCCTGGTGGTCTGGAAGTGAGGTGGGGGTCAGAGGTGACCCTCCCTCAGTGTCCCTTGCCGGCCAGAGGCTTGCAGGAGCGCCTATTGCCTTCTGGCAGTCCCGGATGGTCTGGGGGCAGAAGGAGAGCTAGGTGTTAACAAGGGAATGCAGGGGTTTCAAGAGAGAAAAAAAAACGCCTCAAGGAAATCCTGGCTACCTACCTAGAAGGTGGAGTCTGGGGCCTGGGGGTCTGGAAGTGAGGTGGGGGTCAGAGGTGACCCTCCCTCAGTGTCCCTTGCCGGCCAGAGGCTTGCAGGAGCGCCTATTGCCTTCTGGCAGTCCCGGATGGTCTAGAAGGTGGAGTCTGGGGCCTGGGGGTCTGGAAGTGAGGTGGGGGTCAGAGGTGACCCTCCCTCAGTGTCCCTTGCCGGCCAGAGGCTTGCAGGAGCGCCTATTGCCTTCTGGCAGTCCCGGATGGTCTAGAAGGTGGAGTCTGGGGCCTGGGGGTCTGGAAGTGAGGTGGGGGTCAGAGGTGACCCTCCCTCAGTGTCCCTTGCCGGCCAGAGGATTGCAGGAGCGCCTATTGCCTTCTGGCCGTCCCGGATGGTCTAGAAGGTGGAGTCTGGGGCCTGGGGGTCTGGAAGTGAGGTGGGGGTCAGAGGTGACCCTCCCTCAGTGTCCCTTGCCGGCCAGAGGCTTGCAGGAGCGCCTATTGCCTTCTGGCAGTCCCGGATGGTCTAGAAGGTGGAGTCTGGGGCCTGGGGGTCTGGAAGTGAGGTGGGGGTCAGAGGTGACCCTCCCTCAGTGTCCCTTGCCGGCCAGAGGCTTGCAGGAGCGCCTATTGCCTTCTGGCAGTCCCGGATGGTCTGGGGGCAGAAGGAGAGCTAGGTGTTAACAAGGGAATGCAGGGGTTTCAAGAGAGAAAAAAAACCGCCTCAAGGAAATCCTGGCTACCTACCTAGAAGGTGGAGTCTGGGGCCTGGGGGTCTGGAAGTGAGGTGGGGGTCAGAGGTGACCCTCCCTCAGTGTCCCTTGCCGGCCAGAGGCATGCAGGAGCGCCTATTGCCTTCTGGCAGTCCCGGATGGTCTAGAAGGTGGAGTCTGGGGCCTGGGGGTCTGGAAGTGAGGTGGGGGTCAGAGGTGACCCTCCCTCAGTGTCCCTTGCCGGCCAGAGGCTTGCAGGAGCGCCTATTGCCTTCTGGCAGTCCCGGATGGTCTAGAAGGTGGAGTCTGGGGCCTGGGGGTCTGGAAGTGAGGTGGGGGTCAGAGGTGACCCTCCCTCAGTGTCCCTTGCCGGCCAGAGGCTTGCAGGAGCGCCGATTGCCTTCTGGCAGTCCAGGATGGTCTAGAAGGTGGAGTCTGGGGCCTGGGGGTCTGGAAGTGAGGTGGGGGTCAGAGGTGACCCTCCCTCAGTGTCCCTTGCCGGCCAGAGGCTTGCAGGAGCGCCTATTGCCTTCTGGCAGTCCCGGATGGTCTAGAAGGTGGAGTCTGGGGCCTGGGGGTCTGGAAGTGAGGTGGGGGTCAGAGGTGACCCTCCCTCAGTGTCCCTTGCCGGCCAGAGGCTTGCAGGAGCGCCTATTGCCTTCTGGCAGTCCCGGATGGTCTAGAAGGTGGAGTCTGGGGCCTGGGGGTCTGGAAGTGAGGTGGGGGTCAGAGGTGACCCTCCCTCAGTGTCCCTTGCCGGCCAGAGGCTTGCAGGAGCGC
>JAKSZU010001011.1:0-23804 GCA_026018925.1 Tupaia tana
CTGACCCCCACCTCACTTCCAGACCCCCAGGCCCCAGACTCCACCTTCTAGGTAGGTAGCCAGGATTTCCTTGAGGCGGTTTTTTGTTCTCTCTTGAAGCCCCTGCATTCCCTTGTTAACACCTAGCTCTCCTTCTCCCCCCAGACTATCCAGGACTGCCAGAAGGCAATAGGCTCTCCTGCAAGCCTCTGGCCGGCAAGGGACACTGAGGGAGGGTCACCTCTGACCCCCACCTCACTTCCAGACTCCCAGGCCCCAGACTCCACCTTCTAGGTAGGTAGCCAGGATTTCCTTGAGGCGGTTTTTTGTTCTCTCTTGAAACCCCTGCATTCCCTTGTTAACACCTAGCTCTCCTTCTCTCCCCAGACTATCCAGGACTGCCAGAAGGCAATAGGCTCTCCTGCAAGCCTCTGGCCGGCAAGGGACACTGAGGGAGGGTCACCTCTGACCCCCACCTCACTTCCAGACCCCAGGCCCCAGACTCCACCTTCTAGGTAGGTAGCCAGGATTTCCTTGAGGCGGTTTTTTGTTCTCTCTTGAAACCCCTGCATTCCCTTGTTAACACCTAGCTCTCCTTCTCCCCCCAGACTATCCAGGACTGCCAGAAGGCAATAGGCTCTCCTGCAAGCCTCTGGCCGGCAAGGGACACTGAGGGACGGTCACTTCTGACCCCCACCTCACTTCCTGACCCCCAGGCCCCAGACTCCACCTTCTAGGTAGGTAGCCAGGATTTCCTTGAGGCGGTTTTTTGTTCTCTCTTGAAACCCCTGCATTCCCTTGTTAACACCTAGCTCTCCTTCGCCCCCCAGGACTATCCAGGACTGCCAGAAGGCAGTAGGCTCTCCTGCAAGCCTCTGGCCGGCAAGGGACACTGAGGGAGGGTCACCTCTGACCCCCACCTCACTTCCAGACCCCCAGGCCCCAGACTCCACCTTCTAGGTAGGTAGCCAGGATTTCCTTGAGGCGGTTTTTTGTTCTCTCTTGAAACCCCTGCATTCCCTTGTTAACACCTAGCTCTCCTTCTCCCCCCAGACTATCCAGGACTGCCAGAAGGCAATAGGCTCTCCTGCAAGCCTCTGGCCGGCAAGGGACACTGAGGGAGGGTCACCTCTGACCCCCACCTCACTTCCAGACCCCCATGCCCCAGACTCCACCTTCTAGGTAGGTAGCCAGGATTTCCTTGAGGCGGTTTTTTGTTCTCTCTTGAAACCCCTGCATTCCCTTGTTAACACCTAGCTCTCCTTCTCCCCCAGGACTATCCAGGACTGCCAGAAGGCAATAGGCTCTCCTGCAAGCCTCTGGCCCGCAAGGGACACTGAGGGAGGGTCACCTCTGACCCCCACCTCACTTCCAGACCCCCAGGCCCCAGACTCCACCTTCTAGGTAGGTAGCCAGGATTTCCTTGAGGCGGTTTTTTGTTCTCTCTTGAAACCCCTGCATTCCCTTGTTAACACCTAGCTCTCCTTCTCCCCCCAGACTATCCAGGACTGCCAGAAGGCAATAGGCTCTCTTGCAAGCCTCTGGCCGGCAAGGGACACTGAGGGAGGGTCACCTCTGACCCCCACCTCACTTCCAGACCCCCAGGCCCCAGACTCCACCTTCTAGGTAGGTAGCCAGGATTTCCTTGAGGCGGTTTTTTGTTCTCTCTTGAAACCCCTGCATTCTCCCTTGTTAACACCTAGCTCTCCTTCTCCCCCCAGACTATCCAGGACTGCCAGAAGGCAATAGGCTCTCCTGCAAGCCTCTGGCCGGCAAGGGACACTGAGGGAGGGTCACCTCTGACCCCCACCTCACTTCCAGACCCCCAGGCCCCCGACTCCACCTTCTAGGTAGGTAGCCAGGATTTCCTTGAGGCGGTTTTTTGTTCTCTCTTGAAACCCCTGCATTCCCTTGTTAACACCTAGCTCTCCTTCTCCCCCCAGACTATCCAGGACTGCCAGAAGGCAGTAGGCTCTCCTGCAAGCCTCTGGCCGGCAAGGGACACTGAGGGAGGGTCACCTCTGACCCCCACCTCACTTCCAGACCCCCAGGCCCCAGACTCCACCTTCTAGGTAGGTAGCCAGGATTTCCTTGAGGCGGTTTTTTGTTCTCTCTTGAAACCCCTGCATTCCCTTGTTAACACCTAGCTCTCCTTCTCCCCCCAGACTATCCAGGACTGCCAGAAGGCAGTAGGCTCTCCTGCAAGCCTCTGGCCGGCAAGGGACACTGAGGGAGGGTCACCTCTGACCCCCACCTCACTTCCAGACCCCCAGGCCCCAGACTCCACCTTCTAGGTAGGTAGCCAGGATTTCCTTGAGGCGGTTTTTTGTTCTCTCTTGAAACCCCTGCATTCCCTTGTTAACACCTAGCTCTCCTTCTCCCCCCAGACTATCCAGGACTGCCAGAAGGCAATAGGCTCTCCTGCAAGCCTCTGGCCGGCAAGGGACACTGAGGGGGGGTCACCTCTGACCCCCACCTCACTTCCAGACCCCCAGGCCCCAGACTCCACCTTCTAGGTAGGTAGCCAGGATTTCCTTGAGGCGGTTTTTTTTTTTCTTTTTTTTCTTTTTTTTTTCTTTTTTTTTTGTTCTCTCTTGAAACCCCTGCATTCCCTTGTTAACACCTAGCTCTCCTTCTCCCCCCAGACTATCCAGGACTGCCAGAAGGCAATAGGCTCTCCTGCAAGCCTCTGGCCGGCAAGGGACACTGAGGGAGGGTCACCTCTGACCCCCACCTCACTTCCAGACCCCCAGGCCCCAGACTCCACCTTCTAGGTAGGTAGCCAGGATTTCCTTGAGGCGGTTTTTTGTTCTCTCTTGAAACCCCTGCATTCCCTTGTTAACACCTAGCTCTCCTTCTCCCCCCAGATTATCCAGGACTGCCAGAAGGCAATAAGCTCTCCTGCAAGCCTCTGGCCGGCAAGGGACACTGAGGGAGGGTCACCTCTGACCCCCACCTCACTTCCAGACCCCCAGGCCCCAGACTCCACCTTCTAGGTAGGTAGCCAGGATTTCCTTGAGGCGGTTTTTTTGTTCTCTCTTGAAACCCCTGCATTCCCTTGTTAACACCTAGCTCTCCTTCTCCCCCCAGACTATCCAGGACTGCCAGAAGGCAATAGGCTCTCCTGCAAGCCTCTGGCCGGCAAGGGACACTGAGGGAGGGTCACCTCTGACCCCCACCTCACTTCCAGACCCCCAGGCCCCAGACTCCACCTTCTAGGTAGGTAGCCAGGATTTCCTTGAGGCGGTTTTTTGTTCTCTCTTGAAACCCCTGCATTCCCTTGTTAACACCTAGCTCTCCTTCTCCCCCCAGACTATCCAGGACTGCCAGAAGGCAATAGGCTCTCCTGCAAGCCTCTGGCCGGCAAGGGACACTGAGGGAGGGTCACCTCTGACCCCCACCTCACTTCCAGACCCCCAGGCCCCAGACTCCACCTTCTAGGTAGGTAGCCAGGATTTCCTTGAGGCGGTTTTTTGTTCTCTCTTGAAACCCCTGCATTCCCTTGTTAACACCTAGCTCTCCTTCTCCCCCCAGACTATCCAGGACTGCCAGAAGGCAATAGGCTCTCCTGCAAGCCTCTGGCCGGCAAGGGACACTGAGGGAGGGTCACCTCTGACCCCCACCTAACTTCCAGACCCCCAGGCCCCAGACTCCACCTTCTAGGTAGGTAGCCAGGATTTCCTTGAGGCGGTTTTTTGTTCTCTCTTGAAACCCCTGCATTCCCTTGTTAACACCTAGCTCTCCTTCTCCCCCCAGACTATCCAGGACTGCCAGAAGGCAATAGGCTCTCCTGCAAGCCTCTGGCCGGCAAGGGACACTGAGGTAGGGTCACCTCTGACCCCCACCTCACATCCAGACCCCCAAGACCCAGACTCCACCTTCTAGGTAGGTAGCCAGGATTTCCTTGAGGCGGTTTTTTGTTCTCTCTTGAAACCCCTGCATTCCCTTGTTAACACCTAGCTCTCCTTCTCCCCCCAGACTATCCAGGACTGCCAGAAGGCAGTAGGCTCTCCTGCAAGCCTCTGGCCGGCAAGGGACACTGAGGGAGGGTCACCTCTGACCCCCACCTCACTTCCAGACCCCCAGGCCCCAGACTCCACCTTCTAGGTAGGTAGCCAGGATTTCCTTGAGGCGGTTTTTTGTTCTCTCTTGAAACCCCTGCATTCCCTTGTTAACACCTAGCTCTCCTTCTCCCCCCAGACTATCCAGGACTGCCAGAAGGCAATAGGCTCTCCTGCAAGCCTCTGGCCGGCAAGGGACACTGAGGGAGTGCCACCTCTGACCCCCACCTCACTTCCAGACCCCCAGGCCCCAGACCCCACCTTCTAGGTAGGTAGCCAGGATTTCCTTGAGGCGGTTTTTTGTTCTCTCTTGAAGCCCCTGCATTCCCTTGTTAACACCTAGCTCTCCTTCTCCCCCCAGACTATCCAGGACTGCCAGAAGGCAATAGGCTCTCCTGCAAGCCTCTGGCCGGCAAGGGACACTGAGGGAGGGTCACCTCTGACCCCCACCTCACTTCCAGACCCCCAGGCCCCAGACTCCACCTTCTAGGTAGGTAGCCAGGATTTCCTTGAGGCGGTTTTTTGTTCTCTCTTGAAGCCCCTGCATTCCCTTTTTAACACCTAGCTCTCCTTCTCCCCCCAGACTATCCAGGACTGCCAGAAGGCAATAGGCTCTCCTGCAAGCCTCTGGCCGGCAAGGGACACTGAGGGAGGGTCACCTCTGACCCCCACCTCACTTCCAGACCCTCAGGCCCCAGACTCCACCTTCTAGGTAGGTAGCCAGGATTTCCTTGAGGCGGTTTTTTGTTCTCTCTTGAAACCCCTGCATTCCCTTGTTAACACCTAGCTCTCCTTCTCTCCCAGACTATCCAGGACTGCCAGAAGGCAATAGGCTCTCCTGCAAGCCTCTGGCCGGCAAGGGACACTGAGGGAGGGTCACCTCTGACCCCCACCTCACTTCCAGACCCCCAGGCCCCAGACTCCACCTTCTAGGTAGGTAGCCAGGATTTCCTTGAGGCGGTTTTTTGTTCTCTCTTGAAACCCCTGCATTCCCTTGTTAACACCTAGCTCTCCTTCTCCCCCCAGACTATCCAGGACTGCCAGAAGGCAATAGGCTCTCCTGCAAGCCTCTGGCCGGCAAGGGACACTGAGGGAGGGCCACCTCTGACCCCCACCTCACTTCCAGACCCCCAGGCCCCAGACCCCACCTTCTAGGTAGGTAGCCAGGATTTCCTTGAGGCGGTTTTTTGTTCTCTCTTGAAGCCCCTGCATTCCCTTGTTAACACCTAGCTCTCCTTCTCCCCCCAGACTATCCAGGACTGCCAGAAGGCAATAGGCTCTCCTGCAAGCCTCTGGCCGGCAAGGGACACTGAGGGAGGGTCACCTCTGACCCCCACCTCACTTCCAGACCCCCAGGCCCCAGACTCCACCTTCTAGGTAGGTAGCCAGGATTTCCTTGAGGCGGTTTTTTGTTCTCTCTTGAAGCCCCTGCATTCCCTTGTTAACACCTAGCTCTCCTTCTCCCCCCAGACTATCCAGGACTGCCAGAAGGCAATAGGCTCTCCTGCAAGCCTCTGGCCGGCAAGGGACACTGAGGGAGGGTCACCTCTGACCCCCACCTCACTTCCAGACCCCCAGGCCCCAGACTCCACCTTCTAGGTAGGTAGCCAGGATTTCCTTGAGGCGGTTTTTTGTTCTCTCTTGAAACCCCTGCATTCCCTTGTTAACACCTAGCTCTCCTTCTCTCCCCAGACTATCCAGGACTGCCAGAAGGCAATAGGCTCTCCTGCAAGCCTCTGGCCGGCAAGGGACACTGAGGGAGGGTCACCTCTGACCCCCACCTCACTTCCAGACCCCCAGGCCCCAGACTCCACCTTCTAGGTAGGTAGCCAGGATTTCCTTGAGGCGGTTTTTTGTTCTCTCTTGAAACCCCTGCATTCCCTTGTTAACACCTAGCTCTCCTTCTCCCCCCAGACTATCCAGGACTGCCAGAAGGCAATAGGCTCTCCTGCAAGCCTCTGGCCGGCAAGGGACACTGAGGGAGGGCCACCTCTGACCCCCACCTCACTTCCAGACCCCCAGGCCCCAGACCCCACCTTCTAGGTAGGTAGCCAGGATTTCCTTGAGGCGGTTTTTTGTTCTCTCTTGAAGCCCCTGCATTCCCTTGTTAACACCTAGCTCTCCTTCTCCCCCCAGACTATCCAGGACTGCCAGAAGGCAATAGGCTCTCCTGCAAGCCTCTGGCCGGCAAGGGACACTGAGGGAGGGTCACCTCTGACCCCCACCTCACTTCCAGACCCCCAGGCCCCAGACTCCACCTTCTAGGTAGGTAGCCAGGATTTCCTTGAGGCGGTTTTTTGTTCTCTCTTGAAGCCCCTGCATTCCCTTGTTAACACCTAGCTCTCCTTCTCCCCCCAGACTATCCAGGACTGCCAGAAGGCAATAGGCTCTCCTGCAAGCCTCTGGCCGGCAAGGGACACTGAGGGAGGGTCACCTCTGACCCCCACCTCACTTCCAGACCCCCAGGCCCCAGACTCCACCTTCTAGGTAGGTAGCCAGGATTTCCTTGAGGCGGTTTTTTGTTCTCTCTTGAAACCCCTGCATTCCCTTGTTAACACCTAGCTCTCCTTCTCTCCCCAGACTATCCAGGACTGCCAGAAGGCAATAGGCTCTCCTGCAAGCCTCTGGCCGGCAAGGGACACTGAGGGAGGGTCACCTCTGACCCCCACCTCACTTCCAGACCCCCAGGCCCCAGACTCCACCTTCTAGGTAGGTAGCCAGGATTTCCTTGAGGCGGTTTTTTGTTCTCTCTTGAAACCCCTGCATTCCCTTGTTAACACCTAGCTCTCCTTCTCCCCCCAGACTATCCAGGACTGCCAGAAGGCAATAGGCTCTCCTGCAAGCCTCTGGCCGGCAAGGGACACTGAGGGAGGGCCACCTCTGACCCCCACCTCACTTCCAGACACCCAGGCCCCAGACCCCACCTTCTAGGTAGGTAGCCAGGATTTCCTTGAGGCGGTTTTTTGTTCTCTCTTGAAGCCCCTGCATTCCCTTGTTAACACCTAGCTCTCCTTCTCCCCCCAGACTATCCAGGACTGCCAGAAGGCAATAGGCTCTCCTGCAAGCCTCTGGCCGGCAAGGGACACTGAGGGAGGGTCACCTCTGACCCCCACCTCACTTCCAGACCCCCAGGCCCCAGACTCCACCTTCTAGGTAGGTAGCCAGGATTTCCTTGAGGCGGTTTTTTGTTCTCTCTTGAAGCCCCTGCATTCCCTTGTTAACACCTAGCTCTCCTTCTCCCCCCAGACTATCCAGGACTGCCAGAAGGCAATAGGCTCTCCTGCAAGCCTCTGGCCGGCAAGGGACACTGAGGGAGGGTCACCTCTGACCCCCACCTCACTTCCAGACCCCCAGGCCCCAGACTCCACCTTCTAGGTAGGTAGCCAGGATTTCCTTGAGGCGGTTTTTTGTTCTCTCTTGAAACCCCTGCATTCCCTTGTTAACACCTAGCTCTCCTTCTCTCCCCAGACTATCCAGGACTGCCAGAAGGCAATAGGCTCTCCTGCAAGCCTCTGGCCGGCAAGGGACACTGAGGGAGGGTCACCTCTGACCCCCACCTCACTTCCAGACCCCCAGGCCCCAGACTCCACCTTCTAGGTAGGTAGCCAGGATTTCCTTGAGGCGGTTTTTTGTTCTCTCTTGAAACCCCTGCATTCCCTTGTTAACACCTAGCTCTCCTTCTCCCCCCAGACTATCCAGGACTGCCAGAAGGCAATAGGCTCTCCTGCAAGCCTCTGGCCGGCAAGGGACACTGAGGGACGGTCACTTCTGACCCCCACCTCACTTCCTGACCCCCAGGCCCCAGACTCCACCTTCTAGGTAGGTAGCCAGGATTTCCTTGAGGCGGTTTTTTGTTCTCTCTTGAAACCCCTGCATTCCCTTGTTAACACCTAGCTCTCCTTCGCCCCCCAGACTATCCAGGACTGCCAGAAGGCAGTAGGCTCTCCTGCAAGCCTCTGGCCGGCAAGGGACACTGAGGGAGGGTCACCTCTGACCCCCACCTCACTCCCAGACCCCCAGGCCCCAGACTCCACCTTCTAGGTAGGTAGCCAGGATTTCCTTGAGGCGGTTTTTTGTTCTCTCTTGAAACCCCTGCATTCCCTTGTTAACACCTAGCTCTCCTTCTCCCCCCAGACTATCCAGGACTGCCAGAAGGCAGTAGGCTCTCCTGCAAGCCTCTGGCCGGCAAGGGACACTGAGGGAGGGTCACCTCTGACCCCCACCTCACTTCCAGACCCCCATGCCCCAGACTCCACCTTCTAGGTAGGTAGCCAGGATTTCCTTGAGGCGGTTTTTTGTTCTCTCTTGAAACCCCTGCATTCCCTTGTTAACACCTAGCTCTCCTTCTCCCCCAGGACTATCCAGGACTGCCAGAAGGCAATAGGCTCTCCTGCAAGCCTCTGGCCGGCAAGGGACACTGAGGGAGGGTCACCTCTGACCCCCACCTCACTTCCAGACCCCCAGGCCCCAGACTCCACCTTCTAGGTAGGTAGCCAGGATTTCCTTGAGGCGGTTTTTTGTTCTCTCTTGAAACCCCTGCATTCCCTTGTTAACACCTAGCTCTCCTTCTCCCCCCAGACTATCCAGGACTGCCAGAAGGCAATAGGCTCTCTTGCAAGCCTCTGGCCGGCAAGGGACACTGAGGGAGGGTCACCTCTGACCCCCACCTCACTTCCAGACCCCCAGGCCCCAGACTCCACCTTCTAGGTAGGTAGCCAGGATTTCCTTGAGGCGGTTTTTTGTTCTCTCTTGAAACCCCTGCATTCCCTTGTTAACACCTAGCTCTCCTTCTCCCCCCAGACTATCCAGGACTGCCAGAAGGCAATAGGCTCTCCTGCAAGCCTCTGGCCGGCAAGGGACACTGAGGGAGGGTCACCTCTGACCCCCACCTCACTTCCAGACCCCCAGGCCCCCGACTCCACCTTCTAGGTAGGTAGCCAGGATTTCCTTGAGGCGGTTTTTTGTTCTCTCTTGAAACCCCTGCATTCCCTTGTTAACACTTAGCTCTCCTTCTCCCCCCAGACTATCCAGGACTGCCAGAAGGCAGTAGGCTCTCCTGCAAGCCTCTGGCCGGCAAGGGACACTGAGGGAGGGTCACCTCTGACCCCCACCTCACTTCCAGACCCCCAGGCCCCAGACTCCACCTTCTAGGTAGGTAGCCAGGATTTCCTTGAGGCGGTTTTTTGTTCTCTCTTGAAACCCCTGCATTCCCTTGTTAACACCTAGCTCTCCTTCTCCCCCCAGACTATCCAGGACTGCCAGAAGGCAGTAGGCTCTCCTGCAAGCCTCTGGCCGGCAAGGGACACTGAGGGAGGGTCACCTCTGACCCCCACCTCACTTCCAGACCCCCAGGCCCCAGACTCCACCTTCTAGGTAGGTAGCCAGGATTTCCTTGAGGCGGTTTTTTGTTCTCTCTTGAAACCCCTGCATTCCCTTGTTAACACCTAGCTCTCCTTCTCCCCCCAGACTATCCAGGACTGCCAGAAGGCAATAGGCTCTCCTGCAAGCCTCTGGCCGGCAAGGGACACTGAGGGGGGGTCACCTCTGACCCCCACCTCACTTCCAGACCCCCAGGCCCCAGACTCCACCTTCTAGGTAGGTAGCCAGGATTTCCTTGAGGCGGTTTTTTGTTCTCTCTTGAAACCCCTGCATTCCCTTGTTAACACCTAGCTCTCCTTCTCCCCCCAGACTATCCAGGACTGCCAGAAGGCAATAGGCTCTCCTGCAAGCCTCTGGCCTGCAAGGGACACTGAGGGAGGGTCACCTCTGACCCCCACCTCACTTCCAGACCCCCAGGCCCCAGACTCCACCTTCTAGGTAGGTAGCCAGGATTTCCTTGAGGCGGTTTTTTGTTCTCTCTTGAAACCCCTGCATTCCCTTGTTAACACCTAGCTCTCCTTCTCCCCCCAGACTATCCAGGACTGCCAGAAGGCAATAGGCTCTCCTGCAAGCCTCTGGCCGGCAAGGGACACAGAGGGAGGGTCACCTCTGACCCCCACCTCACTTCCAGACCCCCAGGCCCCAGACTCCACCTTCTAGGTAGGTAGCCAGGATTTCCTTGAGGCGGTTTTTTGTTCGCTCTTGAAACCCCTGCATTCCCTTGTTAACACCTAGCTCTCCTTCTCCCCCCAGACTATCCAGGACTGCCAGAAGGCAATAGGCTCTCCTGCAAGCCTCTGGCCGGCAAGGGACACTGAGGGAGGGTCACCTCTGACCCCCACTTCACTTCCAGACCCCCAGGCCCCAGACTCCACCTTCTAGGTAGGTAGCCAGGATTTCCTTGAGGCGGTTTTTTGTTCTCTCTTGAAACCCCTGCATTCCCTTGTTAACACCTAGCTCTCCTTCTCCCCCCAGAATATCCAGGACTGCCAGAAGGCAATAGGCTCTCCTGCAAGCCTCTGGCCGGCAAGGGACACTGAGGGAGGGTCACCTCTGACCCCCACCTCACTTCCAGACCCCCAGGCCCCAGACTCCACCTTCTAGGTAGGTAGCCAGGATTTCCTTGAGGCGGTTTTTTGTTCTCTCTTGAAACCCCTGCATTCCCTTGTTAACACCTAGCTCTCCTTCTCCCCCCAGATTATCCAGGAATGCCAGAAGGCAGTAGGCTCTCCTGCAAGCCTCTGGCCGGCAAGGGACACTGAGGGAGGGTCACCTCTGACCCCCACCTCACTTCCAGACCCCCAGGCCCCAGACTCCACCTTCTAGGTAGGTAGCCAGGATTTCCTTGAGGCGGTTTTTTGTTCTCTCTTGAAACCCCTGCATTCCCTTGTTAACACCTAGCTCTCCTTCTCCCCCCAGACTATCCAGGACTGCCAGAAGGCAATAGGCTCTCCTGCAAGCCTCTGGCCGGCAAGGGACACTGAGGGAGGGTCACCTCTGACCCCCACCTCACTTCCAGACCCCCAGGCCCCAGACTCCACCTTCTAGGTAGGTAGCCAGGATTTCCTTGAGGCGGTTTTTTGTTCTCTCTTGAAACCCCTGCATTCCCTTGTTAACACCTAGCTCTCCTTCTCCCCCCAGACTATCCAGGACTGCCAGAAGGCAATAGGCTCTCCTGCAAGCCTCTGGCCGGCAAGGGACACTGAGGGAGGGTCACCTCTGACGCCCACCTCACTTCCAGACCCCCAGGCCCCCGACTCCACCTTCTAGGTAGGTAGCCAGGATTTCCTTGAGGCGGTTTTTTGTTCTCTCTTGAAACCCCTGCATTCCCTTGTTAACACCTAGCTCTCCTTCTCCCCCCAGACTATCCAGGACTGCCAGAAGGCAATAGGCTCTCCTGCAAGCCTCTGGCCGGCAAGGGACACTGAGGGAGGGTCACCTCTGACCCCCACCTCACTTCAAGACCCCCAGGCCCCAGATTCCACCTTCTAGGTAGGTAGCCAGGATTTCCTTGAGGCGGTTTTTTGTTCTCTCTTGAAACCCCTGCACTCCCTTGTTAACACCTAGCTCTCCTTCTCCCCCCAGACTATCCAGGACTGCCAGAAGGCAATAGGCTCTCCTGCAAGCATCTGGCCGGCAAGGGACACTGAGGGAGGGTCACCTCTGACCCCCACCTCACTTCCAGACCCCCAGGCCCCAGACTCCACCTTCTAGGTAGGTAGCCAGGATTTCCTGGAGGCGGTTTTTTGTTCTCTCTTGAAACCCCTGCATTCCCTTGTTAACACCTAGCTCTCCTTCTCCCCCCAGACTATCCAGGACTGCCAGAAGGCAATAGGCTCTCCTGCAAGCCTCTGGCCGGCAAGGGACACTGAGGGAGGGTCACCTCTGACCCCCACCTCACTTCCAGACCCCCAGGCCCCAGACTCCACCTTCTAGGTAGGTAGCCAGGATTTCCTTGAGGCGGTTTTTTGTTCGCTCTTGAAACCCCTGCATTCCCTTGTTAACACCTAGCTCTCCTTCTCCCCCCAGACTATCCAGGACTGCCAGAAGGCAATAGGCTCTCCTGCAAGCCTCTGGCCGGCAAGGGACACTGAGGGAGGGTCACCTCTGACCCCCACCTCACTTCCAGACCCCCAGACCCCAGACTCCACCTTCTAGGTAGGTAGCCAGGATTTCCTTGAGGCGGTTTTTTGTTCTCTCTTGAAACCCCTGCATTCCCTTGTTAACACCTAGCTCTCCTTTCCCCCCCAGACTATCCAGGACTGCCAGAAGGCAATAGGCTCTCCTGCAAGCCTCTGGCCGGCAAGGGACACTGAGGGAGGGTCACCTCTGACCCCCACCTCACTTCCAGACCCCCAGGCCCCAGACTCCACCTTCTAGGTAGGTAGCCAGGATTTCCTTGAGGCGGTTTTTTGTTCTCTCTTGAAACCCCTGCATTCCCTTGTTAACACCTAGCTCTCCTTCTCCCCCCAGACTATCCAGGACTGCCAGAAGGCAATAGGCTCTCCTGCAAGCCTCTGGCCGGCAAGGGACACTGAGGGAGGGTCACCTCTGACCCCCACCTCACTTCCAGACCCCCAGGCCCCAGACTCCACCTTCTAGGTAGGTAGCCAGGATTTCCTTGAGGCGGTTTTTTGTTCTCTCTTGAAACCCCTGCATTCCCTTGTTAACACCTAGCTCTCCTTCTCCCCCCAGACTATCCAGGACTGCCAGAAGGCAATAGGCTCTCCTGCAAGCCTCTGGCCGGCAAGGGACACTGAGGGAGGGTCACCTCTGACCCCCACCTCACTTCCAGACCCCCAGGCCCCAGACTCCACCTTCTAGGTAGGTAGCCAGGATTTCCTTGAGGCGGTTTTTTGTTCTCTCTTGAAACCCCTGCATTCCCTTGTTAACACCTAGCTCTCCTTCTCCCCCCAGACTATCCAGGACTGCCAGAAGGCAATAGGCTCTCCTGCAAGCCTCTGGCCGGCAAGGGACACTGAGGGAGGGTCACCTCTGACCCCCACCTCACTTCCAGACCCCCAGGCCCCAGACTCCACCTTCTAGGTAGGTAGCCAGGATTTCCTTGAGGCGGTTTTTTGTTCTCTCTTGAAACCCCTGCATTCCCTTGTTAACACCTAGCTCTCCTTCTCCCCCCAGACTATCCAGGACTGCCAGAAGGCAATAGGCTCTCCTGCAAGCCTCTGGCCGGCAAGGGACACTGAGGGGGGGTCACCTCTGACCCCCACCTCACTTCCAGACCCCCAGGCCCCAGACTCCACCTTCTAGGTAGGTAGCCAGGATTTCCTTGAGGCGGTTTTTTGTTCTCTCTTGAAACCCCTGCATTCCCTTGTTAACACCTAGCTCTCCTTCTCCCCCCAGACTATCCAGGACTGCCAGAAGGCAATAGGCTCTCCTGCAAGCCTCTGGCCGGCAAGGGACACTGAGGGAGGGCCACCTCTGACCCCCACCTCACTTCCAGACCCCCAGGCCCCAGACTCCACCTTCTAGGTAGGTAGCCAGGATTTCCTTGAGGCGGTTTTTTGTTCTCTCTTGAAACCCCTGCATTCCCTTGTTAACACCTAGCTCTCCTTCTCCCCCCAGACTATCCAGGACTGCCAGAAGGCAATACGCTCTCCTGCAAGCCTCTGGCCGGCAAGGGACACTGAGGGAGGGTCACCTCTGACCCCCACCTCACTTCCAGACCCCCAGGCCCCAGACTCCACCTTCTAGGTAGGTAGCCAGGATTTCCTTGAGGCGGTTTTTTGTTCTCTCTTGAAACCCCTGCATTCCCTTGTTAACACCTAGCTCTCCTTCTCCCCCCAGACTATCCAGGACTGCCAGAAGGCAATAGGCTCTCCTGCAAGCCTCTGGCCGGCAAGGGACACTGAGGGAGGGTCACCTCTGACCCCCACCTCACTTCCAGACCCCCAGGCCCCAGACTCCACCTTCTAGGTAGGTAGCCAGGATTTCCTTGAGGCGGTTTTTTGTTCTCTCTTGAAACCCCTGCATTCCCTTGTTAACACCTAGCTCTCCTTCTCCCCCCAGACTATCCAGGACTGCCAGAAGGCAATAGGCTCTCCTGCAAGCCTCTGGCCGGCAAGGGACACTGAGGGAGGGTCACCTCTGACCCCCACCTCACTTCCAGACCCCCAGGCCCCAGACTCCACCTTCTAGGTAGGTAGCCAGGATTTCCTTGAGGCGGTTTTTTGTTCTCTCTTGAAACCCCTGCATTCCCTTGTTAACACCTAGCTCTCCTTCTCCCCCCAGACTATCCAGGACTGCCAGAAGGCAGTAGGCTCTCCTGCAAGCCTCTGGCCGGCAAGGGACACTGAGGGAGGGTCACCTCTGACCCCCACCTCACTTCCAGACCCCCAGGCCCCAGACTCCACCTTCTAGGTAGGTAGCCAGGATTTCCTTGAGGCGGTTTTTTTGTTCTCTCTTGAAACCCCTGCATTCCCTTGTTAACACCTAGCTCTCCTTCTCCCCCCAGACTATCCAGGACTGCCAGAAGGCAATAGGCTCTCCTGCAAGCCTCTGGCCGGCAAGGGACACTGAGGGAGGGTCACCTCTGACCCCCACCTCACTTCCAGACCCCCAGGCCCCAGACTCCACCTTCTAGGTAGGTAGCCAGGATTTCCTTGAGGCGGTTTTTTGTTCTCTCTTGAAACCCCTGCATTCCCTTGTTAACACCTAGCTCTCCTTCTCCCCCCAGACTATCCAGGACTGCCAGAAGGCAATAGGCTCTCCTGCAAGCCTCTGGCCGGCAAGGGACACTGAGGGAGGGTCACCTCTGACGCCCACCTCACTTCCAGACCCCCAGGCCCCCGACTCCACCTTCTAGGTAGGTAGCCAGGATTTCCTTGAGGCGGTTTTTTGTTCTCTCTTGAAACCCCTGCATTCCCTTGTTAACACCTAGCTCTCCTTCTCCCCCTAGATTATCCAGGACTGCCAGAAGGCAATAGGCTCTCCTGCAAGCCTCTGGCCGGCAAGGGACACTGAGGGAGGGTCACCTCTGACCCCCACCTCACTTCAAGACCCCCAGGCCCCAGATTCCACCTTCTAGGTAGGTAGCCAGGATTTCCTTGAGGCGGTTTTTTGTTCTCTCTTGAAACCCCTGCACTCCCTTGTTAACACCTAGCTCTCCTTCTCCCCCCAGACTATCCAGGACTGCCAGAAGGCAATAGGCTCTCCTGCAAGCATCTGGCCGGCAAGGGACACTGAGGGAGGGTCACCTCTGACCCCCACCTCACTTCCAGACCCCCAGGCCCCAGACTCCACCTTCTAGGTAGGTAGCCAGGATTTCCTTGAGGCGGTTTTTTGTTCTCTCTTGAAACCCCTGCATTCCATTGTTAACACCTAGCTCTCCTTCTCCCCCCAGACTATCCAGGACTGCCAGAAGGCAATACGCTCTCCTGCAAGCCTCTGGCCGGCAAGGGACATTGAGGGAGGGTCACCTCTGACCCCCACCTCACTTCCAGACCCCCAGGCCCCAGACTCCACCTTCTAGGTAGGTAGCCAGGATTTCCTTGAGGCGGTTTTTTGTTCGCTCTTGAAACCCCTGCATTCCCTTGTTAACACCTAGCTCTCCTTCTCCCCCCAGACTATCCAGGACTGCCAGAAGGCAATAGGCTCTCCTGCAAGCCTCTGGCCGGCAAGGGACACTGAGGGAGGGTCACCTCTGACCCCCACCTCACTTCCAGACCCCCAGGCCCCAGACTCCACCTTCTAGGTAGGTAGCCAGGATTTCCTTGAGGCGGTTTTTTGTTCTCTCTTGAAACCCCTGCATTCCCTTGTTAACACCTAGCTCTCCTTCTCCCCCCAGACTATCCAGGACTGCCAGAAGGCAATAGGCTCTCCTGCAAGCCTCTGGCCGGCAAGGGACACTGAGGGAGGGTCACCTCTGACCCCCACCTCACTTCCAGACCCCCAGGCCCCAGACTCCACCTTCTAGGTAGGTAGCCAGGATTTCCTTGAGGCGGTTTTTTGTTCTCTCTTGAAACCCCTGCATTCCCTTGTTAACACCTAGCTCTCCTTCTCCCCCCAGACTATCCAGGACTGCCAGAAGGCAATAGGCTCTCCTGCAAGCCTCTGGCCGGCAAGGGACACTGAGGGAGGGTCACCTCTGACCCCCACCTCACTTCCAGACCACCAGGCCCCAGACTCCACCTTCTAGGTAGGTAGCCAGGATTTCCTTGAGGCGGTTTTTTGTTCGCTCTTGAAACCCCTGCATTCCCTTGTTAACACCTAGCTCTCCTTCTCCCCCCAGACTATCCAGGACTGCCAGAAGGCAATAGGCTCTCCTGCAAGCCTCTGGCCGGCAAGGGACACTGAGGGAGGGTCACCTCTGACCCCCACCTCACTTCCAGACCCCCAGGCCCCAGACTCCACCTTCTAGGTAGGTAGCCAGGATTTCCTTGAGGCGGTTTTTTGTTCTCTCTTGAAACCCCTGCATTCCCTTGTTAACACCTAGCTCTCCTTCTCCCCCCAGACTATCCAGGACTGCCAGAAGGCAATAGGCTCTCCTGCAAGCCTCTGGCCGGCAAGGGACACTGAGGGAGGGTCACCTCTGACCCCCACCTCACTTCCAGACCCCCAGGCCCCAGACTCCACCTTCTAGGTAGGTAGCCAGGATTTCCTTGAGGCGGTTTTTTGTTCTCTCTTGAAACCCCTGCATTCCCTTGTTAACACCTAGCTCTCCTTCTCCCCCCAGACTATCCAGGACTGCCAGAAGGCAATAGGCTCTCCTGCAAGCCTCTGGCCGGCAAGGGACACTGAGGGAGGGTCACCTCTGACCCCCACCTCACTTCCAGACCCCCAGGCCCCAGACTCCACCTTCTAGGTAGGTAGCCAGGATTTCCTTGAGGCGGTTTTTTGTTCTCTCTTGAAACCCCTGCATTCCCTTGTTAACACCTAGCTCTCCTTCTCCCCCCAGACTATCCAGGACTGCCAGAAGGCAATAGGCTCTCCTGCAAGCCTCTGGCCGGCAAGGGACACTGAGGGAGGGTCACCTCTGACCCCCACCTCACTTCCAGACCCCCAGGCCCCAGACTCCACCTTCTAGGTAGGTAGCCAGGATTTCCTTGAGGCGGTTTTTTGTTCTCTCTTGAAACCCCTGCATTCCCTTGTTAACACCTAGCTCTCCTTCTCCCCCCAGACTATCCAGGACTGCCAGAAGGCAATAGGCTCTCCTGCAAGCCTCTGGCCGGCAAGGGACACTGAGGGAGGGTCACCTCTGACCCCCACCTCACTTCCAGACCCCCAGGCCCCAGACTCCACCTTCTAGGTAGGTAGCCAGGATTTCCTTGAGGCGGTTTTTTGTTCTCTCTTGAAACCCCTGCATTCCCTTGTTAACACCTAGCTCTCCTTCTCCCCCCAGACTATCCAGGACTGCCAGAAGGCAATAGGCTCTCCTGCAAGCCTCTGGCCGGCAAGGGACACTGAGGGAGGGTCACCTCTGACCCCCACCTCACTTCCAGACCTCCAGGCCCCAGACTCCACCTTCTAGGTAGGTAGCCAGGATTTCCTTGAGGCGGTTTTTTGTTCTCTCTTGAAACCCCTGCATTCCCTTGTTAACACCTAGCTCTCCTTCTCCCCCCAGACTATCCAGGACTGCCAGAAGGCAATAGGCTCTCCTGCAAGCCTCTGGCCGGCAAGGGACACTGAGGGAGGGTCACCTCTGACCCCCACCTCACTTCCAGACCCCCAGGCCCCAGACTCCACCTTCTAGGTAGGTAGCCAGGATTTCCTTGAGGCGGTTTTTTGTTCTCTCTTGAAACCCCTGCATTCCCTTGTTAACACCTAGCTCTCCTTCTCCCCCCAGACTATCCAGGACTGCCAGAAGGCAATAGGCTCTCCTGCAAGCCTCTGGCCGGGAAGGGACACTGAGGGAGGGTCACCTCTGACCCCCACCTCACTTCCAGACCCCCAGGCCCCAGACTCCACCTTCTAGGTAGGTAGCCAGGATTTCCTTGAGGCGGTTTTTTGTTCTCTCTTGAAACCCCTGCATTCCCTTGTTAACACCTAGCTCTCCTTCTCCCCCCAGACTATCCAGGACTGCCAGAAGGCAATAGGCTCTCCTGCAAGCCTCTGGCCGGCAAGGGACACTGAGGGAGGGTCACCTCTGACCCCCACCTCACTTCCAGACCCCCAGGCCCCAGACTCCACCTTCTAGGTAGGTAGCCAGGATTTCCTTGAGGCGGTTTTTTGTTCTCTCTTGAAACCCCTGCATTCCCTAGTTAACACCTAGCTCTCCTTCTCCCCCCAGACTATCCAGGACTGCCAGAAGGCAATAGGCTCTCCTGCAAGTCTCTGGCCGACAAGGGACACTGAGGGAGGGTCACCTCTGACCCCCACCTCACTTCCAGACCCCCAGGCCCCAGACTCCACCTTCTAGGTAGGTAGCCAGGATTTCCTTGAGGCGGTTCTTTGTTCTCTCTTGAAACCCCTGCATTCCCTTGTTAACACCTAGCTCTCCTTCTCCCCCCAGACTATCCAGGACTGCCAGAAGGCAATAGGCTCTCCTGCAAGCCTCTGGCCGGCAAGGGACACTGAGGGAGGGTCACCTCTGACCCCCACCTCACTTCCAGACCCCCAGGCCCCAGACTCCACCTTCTAGGTAGGTAGCCAGGATTTCCTTGAGGCGGTTTTCTGTTCTCTCTTGAAACCCCTGCATTCCCTTGTTAACACCTAGCTCTCCTTCTCCCCCCAGACTATCCAGGACTGCCAGAAGGCAATAGGCTCTCCTGCAAGCCTCTGGCCGGCAAGGGACACTGAGGGAGGTTCACCTCTGACCCCCACCTCACTTCAAGACCCCCAGGCCCCAGATTCCACCTTCTAGGTAGGTAGCCAGGATTTCCTTGAGGCGGTTTTTTGTTCTCTCTTGAAACCCCTGCACTCCCTTGTTAACACCTAGCTCTCCTTCTCCCCCCAGACTATCCAGGACTGCCAGAAGGCAATAGGCTCTCCTGCAAGCATCTGGCCGGCAAGGGACACTGAGGGAGGGTCACCTCTGACCCCCACCTCACTTCCAGACCCCCAGGCCCCAGACTCCACCTTCTAGGTAGGTAGCCAGGATTTCCTTGAGGCGGTTTTTTGTTCTCTCTTGAAACCCCTGCATTCCCTTGTTAACACCTAGCTCTCCTTCTCCCCCCAGACTATCCAGGACTGCCAGAAGGCAATACGCTCTCCTGCAAGCCTCTGGCCGGCAAGGGACACTGAGGGAGGGTCACCTCTGACCCCCACCTCACTTCCAGACCCCCAGGCCCCAGACTCCACCTTCTAGGTAGGTAGCCAGGATTTCCTTGAGGCGGTTTTTTGTTCGCTCTTGAAACCCCTGCATTCCCTTGTTAACACCTAGCTCTCCTTCTCCCCCCAGACTATCCAGGACTGCCAGAAGGCAATACGCTCTCCTGCAAGCCTCTGGCCGGCAAGGGACACTGAGGGAGGGTCACCTCTGACCCCCACCTCACTTCCAGACCCCCAGGCCCCAGACTCCACCTTCTAGGTAGGTAGCCAGGATTTCCTTGAGGCGGTTTTTTGTTCTCTCTTGAAACCCCTGCATTCCCTTGTTAACACCTAGCTCTCCTTCTCCCCCCAGACTATCCAGGACTGCCAGAAGGCAATAGGCTCTCCTGCAAGCCTCTGGCCGGCAAGGGACACTGAGGGAGGGTCACCTCTGACCCCCACCTCACTTCCAGACCCCCAGGCCCCAGACTCCACCTTCTAGGTAGGTAGCCAGGATTTCCTTGAGGCGGTTTTTTGTTCTCTCTTGAAACCCCTGCATTCCCTTGTTAACACCTAGCTCTCCTTCTCCCCCCAGACTATCCAGGACTGCCAGAAGGCAATAGGCTCTCCTGCAAGCCTCTGGCCGGCAAGGGACACTGAGGGAGGGTCACCTCTGACCCCCACCTCACTTCCAGACCCCCAGGCCCCAGACTCCACCTTCTAGGTAGGTAGCCAGGATTTCCTTGAGGCGGTTTTTTGTTCGCTCTTGAAACCCCTGCATTCCCTTGTTAACACCTAGCTCTCCTTCTCCCCCCAGACTATCCAGGACTGCCAGAAGGCAATAGGCTCTCCTGCAAGCCTCTGGCCGGCAAGGGACACTGAGGGAGGGTCACCTCTGACCCCCACCTCACTTCCAGACCACCAGGCCCCAGACTCCACCTTCTAGGTAGGTAGCCAGGATTTCCTTGAGGCGGTTTTTTGTTCGCTCTTGAAACCCCTGCATTCCCTTGTTAACACCTAGCTCTCCTTCTCCCCCCCAGACTATCCAGGACTGCCAGAAGGCAATAGGCTCTCCTGCAAGCCTCTGGCCGGCAAGGGGACACTGAGGGAGGGTCACCTCTGACCCCCACCTCACTTCCAGACCCCCAGGCCCCAGACTCCACCTTCTAGGTAGGTAGCCAGGATTTCCTTGAGGCGGTTTTTTGTTCTCTCTTGAAACCCCTGCATTCCCTTATTAACACCTAGCTCTCCTTCTCCCCCCAGACTATCCAGGACTGCCAGAAGGCAATAGGCTCTCCTGCAAGCCTCTGGCCGGCAAGGGACACTGAGGGAGGGTCACCTCTGACCCCCACCTCACTTCCAGACCCCCAGGCCCCAGACTCCACCTTCTAGGTAGGTAGCCAGGATTTCCTTGAGGCGGTTTTTTGTTCTCTCTTGAAACCCCTGCATTCCCTTGTTAACACCTAGCTCTCCTTCTCCCCCCAGACTATCCAGGACTGCCAGAAGGCAATAGGCTCTCCTGCAAGCCTCTGGCCGGCAAGGGACACTGAGGGAGGGTCACCTCTGACCCCCACCTCACTTCCAGACCCCCAGGCCCCAGACTCCACCTTCTAGGTAGGTAGCCAGGATTTCCTTGAGGCGGTTTTTTGTTCTCTCTTGAAACCCCTGCATTCCCTTGTTAACACCTAGCTCTCCTTCTCCCCCCAGACTATCCAGGACTGCCAGAAGGCAATAGGCTCTCCTGCAAGCCTCTGGCCGGCAAGGGACACTGAGGGAGGGTCACCTCTGACCCCCACCTCACTTCCAGACCCCCAGGCCCCAGACTCCACCTTCTAGGTAGGTAGCCAGGATTTCCTTGAGGCGGTTTTTTGTTCTCTCTTGAAACCCCTGCATTCCCTTGTTAACACCTAGCTCTCCTTCTCCCCCCAGACTATCCAGGACTGCCAGAAGGCAATAGGCTCTCCTGCAAGCCTCTGGCCGGGAAGGGACACTGAGGGAGGGTCACCTCTGACCCCCCACCTCACTTCCAGACCCCCAGGCCCCAGACTCCACCTTCTAGGTAGGTAGCCAGGATTTCCTTGAGGCGGTTTTTTGTTCTCTCTTGAAACCCCTGCATTCCCTTGTTAACACCTAGCTCTCCTTCTCCCCCCAGACTATCCAGGACTGCCAGAAGGCAATAGGCTCTCCTGCAAGCCTTGGCCGGCAAGGGACACTGAGGGAGGGTCACCTCTGACCCCCACCTCACTTCCAGACCTCCAGGCCCCAGACTCCACCTTCTAGGTAGGTAGCCAGGATTTCCTTGAGGCGGTTTTTTGTTCTCTCTTGAAACCCCTGCATTCCCTTGTTAACACCTAGCTCTCCTTCTCCCCCCCAGACTATCCAGGGACTGCCAGAAGGCAATAGGCTCTCCTGCAAGCCTCTGGCCGGCAATGGACACTGAGGGAGGGTCACCTCTGACCCCCACCTCACTTCCAGACCCCCAGGCCCCAGACTCCACCTTCTAGGTAGGTAGCCAGGATTTCCTTGAGGCGGTTTTTTGTTCTCTCTTGAAAACCCCTGCATTCCCTTGTTAACACCTAGCTCTCCTTCTCCCCCCAGACTATCCAGGACTGCCAGAAGGCAATAGGCTCTCCTGCAAGCCTCTGGCCGGGAAGGGACACTGAGGGAGGGTCACCTCTGACCCCCACCTCACTTCCAGACCCCCAGGCCCCAGACTCCACCTTCTAGGTAGGTAGCCAGGATTTCCTTGAGGCGGTTTTTTGTTCTCTCTTGAAACCCCTGCATTCCCTTGTTAACACCTAGCTCTCCTTCTCCCCCCAGACTATCCAGGACTGCCAGAAGGCAATAGGCTCTCCTGCAAGCCTCTGGCCGGCAAGGGACACTGAGGGAGGGTCACCTCTGACCCCCCACCTCACTTCCAGACCCCCAGGCCCCAGACTCCACCTTCTAGGTAGGTAGCCAGGATTTCCTTGAGGCGGTTTTTTGTTCTCTCTTGAAACCCCTGCATTCCCTAGTTAACACCTAGCTCTCCTTCTCCCCCCAGACTATCCAGGACTGCCAGAAGGCAATAGGCTCTCCTGCAAGCCTCTGGCCGGCAAGGGACACTGAGGGAGGGTCACCTCTGACCCCCACCTCACTTCCAGACCCCCAGGCCCCAGACTCCACCTTCTAGGTAGGTAGCCAGGATTTCCTTGAGGCGGTTTTTTTGTTCTCTCTTGAAACCCCTGCATTCCCTTGTTAACACCTAGCTCTCCTTCTCCCCCCAGACTATCCAGGACTGCCAGAAGGCAATAGGCTCTCCTGCAAGCCTCTGACCGGCAAGGGACACTGAGGGAGGGTCACCTCTGAACCCCACCTCACTTCCAGACCCCCAGGCCCCAGACTCCACCTTCTAGGTAGGTAGCCAGGATTTCCTTGAGGCGGTTTTCTGTTCTCTCTTGAAACCCCTGCATTCCCTTGTTAACACCTAGCTCTCCTTCTCCCCCCAGACTATCCAGGACTGCCAGAAGGCAATAGGCTCTCCTGCAAGCCTCTGGCCGGCAAGGGACACTGAGGGAGGGTCACCTCTGACCCCCACCTCACTTCAAGACCCCCAGGCCCCAGATTCCACCTTCTAGGTAGGTAGCCAGGATTTCCTTGAGGCGGTTTTTTGTTCTCTCTTGAAACCCCTGCACTCCCTTGTTAACACCTAGCTCTCCTTCTCCCCCCAGACTATCCAGGACTGCCAGAAGGCAATAGGCTCTCCTGCAAGCATCTGGCCGGCAAGGGACACTGAGGGAGGGTCACCTCTGACCCCCACCTCACTTCCAGACCCCCAGGCCCCAGACTCCACCTTCTAGGTAGGTAGCCAGGATTTCCTTGAGGCGGTTTTTTGTTCTCTCTTGAAACCCCTGCATTCCCTTGTTAACACCTAGCTCTCCTTCTCCCCCCAGACTATCCAGGACTGCCAGAAGGCAATACGCTCTCCTGCAAGCCTCTGGCCGGCAAGGGACACTGAGGGAGGGTCACCTCTGACCCCCACCTCACTTCCAGACCCCCAGGCCCCAGACTCCACCTTCTAGGTAGGTAGCCAGGATTTCCTTGAGGGCGGTTTTTTGTTCGCTCTTGAAACCCCTGCATTCCCTTGTTAACACCTAGCTCTCCTTCTCCCCCCAGACTATCCAGGACTGCCAGAAGGCAATAGGCTCTCCCTGCAAGCCTCTGGCCGGCAAGGGACACTGAGGGAGGGTCACCTCTGACCCCCCACCTCACTTCCAGACCCCCAGGCCCCAGACTCCACCTTCTAGGTAGGTAGCCAGGATTTCCTTGAGGCGGTTTTTTGTTCTCTCTTGAAACCCCTGCATTCCCTTGTTAACACCTAGCTCTCCTTCTCCCCCCAGACTATCCAGGACTGCCAGAAGGCAATAGGCTCTCCTTCAAGCCTCTGGCCGGCAAGGGACACTGAGGGAGGGTCACCTCTGACCCCCACCTCACTTCCAGACCCCCAGGCCCCAGACTCCACCTTCTAGGTAGGTAGCCAGGATTTCCTTGAGGCGGTTTTTTTGTTCTCTCTTGAAACCCCTGCATTCCCTTGTTAACACCTAGCTCTCCTTCTCCCCCCAGACTATCCAGGACTGCCAGAAGGCAATAGGCTCTCCTGCAAGCCTCTGGCCGGCAAGGGACACTGAGGGAGGGTCACCT